>UYYA01003840.1:0-210837 GCA_900624975.1 Angiostrongylus costaricensis | reverse complement strand
GCTTGGCGAGACCGGAGCGAAATCGAACCGGCACAGTCCTCATGATTATCAGTATCACTACCCCTGTGCTTTTCGCCTCCTGTTTAACAGATAAAACATTTGATCTGAAAACTTATTTGATAGGTCAATGCTTTTTTTTGCTTATGAGACAGTGAGGCCACTTTTCTTTTCTTCATCGCCCCCAGCTTAGGTGAAATTTGGAAACATTTCCATACTATTACAAGCGTTATTTAATTGCAGTAGACTGAGGGACAGCTTTTGAGGTTTTTAGAAGCCGATTCACCTTTTAAGGTAAACATTGAGTGTACTTTATGCCCATTCTAACTGTACAGAAGGTTCTTCGTTTTGCTCCGAAACCATAACTATCTGAAAGTTAGGTGAGAAATTGAGTATTATATTTTCGCTCCCTCCGATTAAAAAAATGCCGCTGCGGATTACTTAGTAGAAAACAGATATGGTTTATCGAAAAGTGCTCATTGAAAAATATAGACCATTNCATTCTAACTGTACAGAAGGTTCTTCGTTTTGCTCCGAAACCATAACTATCTGAAAGCTAGGTGAGAAATTGAGTATTATATTTTCGCTCCCTCCGATTAAAAAAATGTCGCTGCGGATTACTTAGTAGAAAACAGATATGGTTTATCGAAAAGTGCTCATTGAAAAATATAGACCATTAAAATTTATAAAGTAAGTTGCTTTATGATCAAGGGACTCGCATAGTGTCGTGGTAAACGCGTTAGCGCCACGAAAGGATATAGCGCGTTCGTTCCAAACCGCAGACACCTGCGGTCCGGAGTTTTGTAGATACATATCCCATCGTTATATCTCATCTCATTTTCAATAAATATATAAAATATCCCAGCATCGTTGCGGTTGTATTTCACATAATACTCTACCGTGAAAAATTGTAATAGGCAGTACAGAAAAACTTAGTACTAAGTTACTTTATCTAACTTGTAATTAGGTTGTTTGTCGTTGAGGCATAACGAGATATTTGGTGGATTGAGAGGTTTTAGAGTTAATCATTATTTTGGTCATTTCAGGCACTTTTGTGCATTTTAAATTATGCATTGTTATGCAATTAATTATCTGGTAAATGAATGAGGGGCTGTCCGGGGAGACGAACCACCTCCCATGAAAACATTGTACTTCCCACAGCAAAACAATGCGCCCGTATGAACCACACATTTGTATCCACTCTTCAAAGCACTTTTAAAAACAAAGATATCACGTGATAAGTGGATGATCTTTACGTTCTCTGGCGATACGAAATCCATTGTAAGCCATAGTGCTTTCGGATGCGGGCTAACTAAGTACCCACTCGAGTTTCGAAGGGTGGATACAGATGAGTTAGTAGTCAATTCGAATTGTCTCTTCCGTTGTTCGTTATTTTTAGACTACAAAAAATTTTATTCATCCTTTCTTACATAGTATTCTAGTCGGCGCTGAACTTAAAATTACCAGTAGAACACTTTTTTCTGCTCCTACACGAAACGACAGCCCTGCAGGGTTTTTTTGACATGAGCGAGTAACTTTTCTATTTTTATTTTCATTTGCACATATGCATATTCTCATAAGAGATATGTGATCTCTTATGAGAATATGCATATGTGCAAATGACTTCTGCTTGTTACCAATTTATTGGTTCCTCTTCCTTTCATACCCTATTTTTCTCTATTTCTGTTTTTTTTTTCGCTTCACATCTCCTCCATTACGTCCTCCGATAACATTTCTTCACGTTCTCTGTAATATTTTGCTTTGATTTTTCTATTTTTTTTTATATACAGCCATAAACGTCCATCGTTCCATTTTTTCCTACTAAGGTACCTAACGATCGACATATATGCGAAAATTTCCCTTATTGGAATAATCCATCACCTCCAGCTTCCTTCCACTTTTTTTCCGAGTATGACCTGGATGAAGTGTAATGTCATAATAAAGTGTAAAATATACTTCATTTATACTTTATTTATACTTATACTTCATTCCAATGGAACACTATGCGAACCCATACGTATCTTTGATTGATCATCTTTACTGGAATAACGACCTCAAATTGCTAATTCTAAGTGGGAACGATCGGGTTTTTCACCTTTGAGAACCGGATACTCACTATTATATTCCTTCACAATCGGCAAAAATTCTCAATTGACACTTTGCTAATACTCCAAGAGTAGGAGTAAATCTCTAATAAATGCCTTAAAAAGTAAAGTGCATTCATTAAGGTGCACTTTAAGTTATTTAGTGTTTTTCTTGATGAGGAAACAAGTTGCTATCGGAGAATTTATTAATATTTCGGCGGTTTCACCTTCCTCAGAGCCCTGATAGGACAAATTCACACGCAACTGCTCAGTCAAACTTTTTAGATATATAGTGAAGCGTTCGATTTTTCAAGTGCATGCTTTAACCGAAAGCATATGAATAGTAGTAAGTCGATAAAGTAACAAAGTACTCATTTGCTGTTAATTATTCTGTATTATATTCTAAACTCTTCACTCCGAAATGGGCTGCTTACTTTTCGTAGCTGGGGCAAAGGTATTTTTGTTGAATGAAATTTGTTGATTTGCAGCATCGAACTAACTCATNCGGGTTTTTCACCTTTGAGAACCGGATACTCACTATTATATTCCTTCACAATCGGCAAAAATTCTCAATTTACACTTTGCTAATACTCCAAGAGTAGGAATAAATCTCTAATAAATGCCTTAAAAAGTAAAGTGCATTCGTTAAGGTGCACTTTAAGATATTCAGTGTTTTTCTTGATGAGGAAACAAGTTGTTATCGGAGAATTTATTAATATTTCGGCGGTTTCACCTTCCTCAGAGCCCTGATAGGACAAATTCACACACAACTGCTCAGTCAAACTTCTTAGATATATAGTGAAGCGTTCGATTTTTTAAGTGCATGCTTTAACCGAAAGCATATGAATAGTAGTAAGTCGATAAAGTAACAAAGTACTCATTTGCTGTTAATTATTCTGTATTATATTACTAAACTCTTCACTCCGAAATGGGCTGCTTACTTTTCGTAGCTGGGGCAAAGGTATTTTTGTTGAATGAAATTTGTTGATTTGCAGCATCGAACTAACTCATACTTTATTATCACTTGTGTTTCATTTGTTTTACACGGACCACCTTCATATCTGCTGGGTGCACACCAGAACCTCTAGTGTTCGATTCGCTTCCTCGCATCTGTCACCCAGAACGCCATCGAATTTTTCGTGTGGGTTCTATCACTGTTCGATGATTTCGTTCTTTGTTGTAAATGTTGTTCAATGATAATCGAATCGACTCTTCCAGAAATTTTGGGATGACCGTGACCTGACAGCATCACTACCAATGCGTTTCTCTCTTCTTCTGTATTTTACCATGTCATGTCACACAAGCAGATTTATTTATATAGGTGTGTATGTAGATTTTCTTTCACACGCTTATTCAGCAATGGACAGCATTCTTTGTAGTCGTTCTTTGTAGTCGTTCTTTGTTCGCTNGAATCGACTCTTCCAGAAATTTTGGGATGACCGTGACCTGACAGTATCACTACCAATGCGTTTCTCTCTTCTTCTGTATTTTACCATGTCATGTCACACAAGCAGATTTATTTATATAGCTGTGGATACGCTGGCGTGTATGTAGATTTTCTTTCACACGCTTATTCAGCAATGGACAGCATTCTTTGTAGTCGTTCTTTGTAGTCGTTCTTTGTTCGCTTGAAACAATGGTAGCGATCATTTCACAGTTGTGAGTGACATGTTACTTGTATTTCTACTCCGTCCTACCGCCAGACCAGATCTGAGCGTGCAAGGTTTTACTTTAGCTAGAGATTTTTCGCAATCGTACCAGCAGCATAAAACAGAGAAGGAGAAGGAAAGATGAGTCCAAAACCAGCCTCTTGCTAATTGGTCGATAATCTCATTGAGAAGACAGAAAATAGGTTTTTACGGAGGTGCGCTTCTTTTGACTACATGTTGGTGGTTCGACTCTCGTCTCTCAGTCAGCTAAGGCAAGTATTTCTTTGTGAATTCCATTTATTACACAATGCAGACCTCCAAAGTCATTTTTCCAACTAACCGACACTATCTGTGTTCTTTGCCGTCCTTATTGACATGATGAATGGTGGCCGATTGTGGTCTTCCTTAGAATCCAGAATAGCCTGGTAAGGCGTTTCCAGGTTTTCAAAACAAGTACTGGCTGTCCTCTGTCGATGGAAATAACACTTGCGCTCTTATTGTCGTATTTCTTTCATCATGATTGCAATTTTTTGCATGAGGCTATGAATTGTTGAATACGATATAGTAGAGCTGATCAGAAATGTTATTTAACCAAGTGGAAACAGTTTTGACAACGTTGTCGCAAAAACTTCCCATCGAAACCTAGTTGTGTCATGATGTGAATTACTTTACTGGCGTAATCGTTTTCAGACGGACGCTTACGACACTTTCTACTATCTATCATTACCGTACTAGTCGTGTGTAGATAATCCAATTCAATCGGGTAGAATTTATCTGACACATAAACTCTTCCAAATGCCTGTAATCAAATAAATGGAAAAGCATTCTGTATGTGTCTTTGATCAGGTTTTACTTTAAAAAAGAACCACGTTTACTTCAAGAAAGAACACGAATTTTTTTGGTGGGTATTTGACCACTCAGTGAACTTAACGAGATCATAGGGTTGCAGATGATATTCTCTTTACTTCAGTACTGTGGAAATTTTCATTCTTCGTGAAGTTCAAAGCAAGTTCAAGTTTTAAAAAACTCCTATTTTCATTAAATTAAGTAGAAAAGTGTTCATCTGCAAGTTTATGACCCACTGAAAGACCTCCTTTCTTTTTTTCACTTTCGTCTTCTCTTTTATTTCCGCTTGCCAGTGATTTTTTTCAGCCTTTTACGTCGCAATGTTACTAGTGCTGGAAAAAGCCCACTAACGCTCTCTCATGGTCCTGTTTAGTTCAGTGGTTTAATTTCCTTCCCTTGACGAAAACACATGATTTCCTTGTAGTTTTCAAAAAAAAAGTCAGGGAGCATTTTTTCCTTTTATTTAATGGAATGTGCTGTCTCGTATCTCCAACGTCTTTCATCTTTTTCTTCTCTTGCATATAGATCGCCAAAAAATTTTTTATTTATTTTTTATTTCACGCAATTCATTCTTCACATCTAGTGTATGGATCTCGGCACTTCTCACATACGATTACTTTTCTCACATTCGTTATCCACGAACGCCTACCAACTTTTACGTGTGTTTTCGGCTGCAGTCTGAGGATTTCCTTTTCTCCATTAATATCGCTTAGTGCTGATCCAGTTGATTTTCCCTGGAATCAAGGGATAACCAGGTAAGAAAGTTCCCACTTAGATTGCAAAGAGTGTGTTTTTCCCGGAAGAGTCCGGAACCGATTTACTCCAAAGTGAAGACAAGCCTTGTGAGTTCGGGGCGGATCCGAACCAGCATCGTGCTTATAATGATTGGTATCACTACTATTACTCCAACAGCCTACTCAAAACAAAGAATTGAAGAAGTAAATGAAAAAGTTGTAAAAAATTAGCAACATTTTCGTCATTGTCGATCGTCGTCAATCCTGTAATATGGGAATCAAAACACTTTTGTTTTCTGTTTTATACGATTTCCGACATGTGTGCTCTTCATTTTATTGCTTCGCTGATCGCGATATCGATTTCTGGGTTTATGGCTACCGATTCAGAGTCCGCCGTACAGTATACCCTGAAAAAAGCACTGTGTGATCCCAGAATATGTTTTCCCATGTGTTTTATTCCTTATGCTACTTTCATAATTCCACGTACATGATCTTTTGGCAATGACGAGCACCTAAGTGAAATTCTTCCTTTTCCAAGAAAGTATTGCTTGTTCCGTGAGAAGAAGGAAAATAGACGGACGGTGCCCTACTTTCATCGGATATCTTTACTGATGTCACACAAGATCCTCTGTATTAACTCGAAACAGATATCGTAGATATCGTAGTAAACATGAATACGTCAGAAGTATTACTCTACCTACCTACTCCGATAGTGGCTACTATTCTGGTTACGGGATCCGATTTCTTTTTCACTGTATGAATCACCAGGTTTCAGTTTATACCCAACCACCACGTTCTTCCAAACCCTATTTTTCCTTCACCTTTTCTTTCATGAGTACTTCTTAAATGAATTGCGTTCATAAACACGTTGCGAATCGTTAATGCTTACAAGTTTACAATTCTTTAGCATTTTTAACGTAGTAGAATGTGAGCATTCTTGTCCAGTCAAATGAACAGAAATATTGGTCGAAAAAAATCGTAGAAAAATAAAAACTTGTCCCAAGCAGCTACAAGTATTCGCCAGCCCACCAACTACGGCCTACATTTTTAAGACGATCTAATCATGAATGCCGTTATCTGAAAAGTTTCATTCTCTAATAAGCATCCGATGAGTTTGCTTAAGGAAGCGACTGATGGCGTATAACATGGTTATTTTATGCTGGCTTTCATTTATCGACTTGTTTTCTACTCTAACATTAGTCGGGAGTGCGGATAGCACAGTGGTAGGGATGCCAGTCATCGCGAGTACGGTTGTGCTTCGATCCTGCGCCGGGCTCTGCAAGCCTCTCATCTTTCCGAGGTCAGGAAATTTGTACTGGACTTGTTCGGGAAAAGGATTATTTCCAGTAATCCAAGTAGAAACGCTTTACGTTGGTTATCCTGGGACTCTAGGAAAAAGGGATCTGAGCAGCATTTGAAGACATCCAGTATGAAACAGAATTCCTCGAGCAACAACATAAGCTACACGTAAAAGTTGAAAGACCTTCGTGAATGATGAAGTGCTGAGATCCGCAGAGGAGATGTGAAGGACAGGTCGCACAAAGTGAAAACGTTAGTCGCTGAATAAGTGTCCTATCGCTTTAAAGAGAAGCTCTGTAAAAGTTTCCTCAGGGCTTCGGAGCACGAAAATTCTCAGATAGGATAGTACCTTTTTAGTGCTTAATTAAAACTGAGCCACCCGGAATCTCTACGCTTTCCTACGATCGTTTTAATTCCAGCCATTCTCCGTCATTTTTTCTTAGATGCTGATAAGAATAGATAAAAAATGGAAAAAAAACTTTCTACCCTTAGCAGTTTTGCATACTCTCTGACATTTTTTCGATAAATCTTTCCATGGAAATAAGTCAGTTTTTCTTTACTGGGTTCGTTGCCGATTTGGGCCCCCCAGATCAATCCTGCCGACGGGTGATTGCTGATGGCAAAAGATCGATAGAACTAGCTGAGAGACAGGCAAAACGATGGACCCGGATGGTGTGGTGGTCAACTGCGCTACACCCCGGAAAGGACAATAGCGCGCATTCGTTCCCCACCGCATACACCTGTGGTCCGGAGTTTGCAAATATCTCAGCACCATTATGGTCACAAATTTGTTTTGATTGTCCACATTTTGCACTAGATTTTTTCCTTACATTTGAATCGTTCATAGCTTGTACTGTGATTATGATTCCAAATTTCTCTTTTCCGTTGTAGTCTTGCTGCATCGTCCTACCCATTCTGTTTACGAAACACTGCCGGACCACCGTTTTCGTTATGCGTACTTTCGTACTCATTTCAGATGACTGATGTGAAAGCATTTCTTTATGAGATCTGTATTCCTGGTATTGGTATACTATGTGTACTGGCTGCAGTACTGAACATTGCTGTATTTGTGTCACGATTCTATGTGAAGTCAAGATCGGCTACTCTTGAGCTTACCTATTCGCTAGCACTTTCCGATACATGGACCAGTGTTGTGATAGCAATTTCACTGTGCTGGAATTCCTATAAGCCGGTGGTTCTACAGATACCACACACATCGTATTGTTTTCCACTTACCTTAGAGGTTTCCTTTTTTGTTTTTTTCTTCTTTTTTTTTTCGCTTTTTACAGTTTAACTTAATTTCAACTTTCTATCAAGATGTAGCTGAAAGCAGATGGATATTTTCGACGAAAACATAAGTTAAATCTCTAAATGATTTAACACGATTTCACCTTCTTTTTTATATTATGACTTCATAATTTTGTCAATTTGTTGACTGAACTTTTAAAATTATTTTTTAATCTTATTTTTTTATATGGATCTCCTTTACGTCTATAGTATGGATCCCAGTACTTCTCACATTCGATTCGTTTCAACGTATCCATTGTTCACGAAGNTGATTTAACACGATTTCACCTTCTTATTTATATTATGACTTCATAATTTTGTCAATTTGTTGACTGAACTTTTAAAATTATTTTTTAATCTTATTTTTTTAAAATGGGTCTCCTTTACGTCTATAGTATGGATCCCAGTACTTCTCACATTCGATTCGTTTCAACGTATCCATTGTTCACGAAGATCTCCCAACTTTTACGTGCGGCTTCGGTTGTTGCTTGAGGATTTTCATTTCGTCTTGAATATCGTAGAATGCTGGCCTAGTCGATTCTCGCTGTGGTTCTGAGATACGTTGCCTAGAGCGTTCCCAATTGGAATGCAGAGCGTGATTTCTTCCCGGACTAGTCCGGTACCAATTTTCCGACCCTGGAGAGATGAAAGACTTGGTTGGCAAGGAGCGTAATCGAATTAATACCATGTGCTCGTGATAAGCGTCATCAATACTACTGTGTTATTTGCCCCTGAATTTCAGAATTTTTGGATAGTTTTAGTGTTTTCGGATAATCATAGTGTGAGCGTATTTTTTAAAAGACCGGGAATCTCTGTACAATTTCTAGCTAAATGTTCACCATACGGTGTTTCTTATTCGTGCTAGAAGTAGTACAGTGTATAGCGATCTCACCTGCGATCGATCAACAACCGTAGTAAGACGTCTCCTCAACTGTTACTCAATTCGACTCAACTCGACTTTATTCCTTAAAATGCATTTAAAAAAAGTCCTCTTTGTTGTTCTGGTTAGCAATTATTCTAACATTCCATCGGACTTCGAAGTCGTTAACAATAATGCTTCAGCACAGCAAAAAGAGGTAAACTAGGTGCTCATTAACGACGTCTAAATGCTAATTCGTATTCAGCTCTTCTAAATTGTGACACTTTTTCTCAAGAGAAAAACTTAAAGCTTCTCCTTTTCGTTTGATTCACTTTCAAACAAAAAAAACGACAAAAATAACGTTCTCGGTTTTTCATACATTTGTTGAAGTTATTTGGAGAATGTCATTCGTTAATTTCGTTAAATTGTTCTGCTATTAATCACAATTTAACGTAGTATTTACTGACTTTTTCTTTTTAATGGCAGAGTATATTGCAAAATATAACTCGTATGTAATGCTGAGATATTTGCAAAACTCCGGACCGCGGGTGTATGCGGTGGGGAACGAACGCGCGCTATTGCCCTTTTCGGGGAGTAGCGCACTTCACCACCACAACATCCGGGTCCTTCGTTTTGCTTGCATACACCTGCGGTCCGGAGTTTTGCAAATATCTCAGCATCATTGAAGTTATATTTTACAATGTTCTGCTATTGTTTTCTGAATTACTGAGCTAAAAGATCTTTCACGCTCGTTTTGAGATCAACTGAGCATTAGGGTATATTAAAGTGCCCAACGGCGACTTATACTTAGCCTTTATGCGACTACTAACTTAAGTCGCACACAGATTTCGGTTCTTCAATTAGACAAATCAATGATCCAGCAAGGATTCAAGCAATCAGCAAAACCAATGTTGCAGATTCTAATAATAGAGGCGAACGAGGGTTCTAAGTGGTTCATTTTCTGCAGCAAGTTGAAAGAACGAGGAGAATGAGCTAAAATTTGGTAACGAAAACCCGAAAGTCTGTTAAAAATCTCAGCCCAACTCGACATTACTTTTAGCAATAAAGCATTACAATAAGTCAGAACAACAAATCATTCTGAAAGTATCATAATTATCATCAAAAACTCATTTAAAGCTACTAATTAGACTTCATTTATTCGAAGGGGTAGAACAGCATCGCTCCTTTTATAAGATTTCGAAACCGACTTTCCTTTAATCTCAATCTGACTAATCAAATGTATCCTTTCTTGATTAGCTTGCACGAGGTTGATAATGATATTTATTTTCCGCTAATGATTCGACGTCTTTGTCCTGCTCAGAGCCGATAATCTGAGCCGATGGTCCACGCTTGTTATTCGTCTCGACGTGGCAGCTTTGCCTTCGTGTCGAGTCAGGTCTTCTTCAGTGAGCCATCTCCTCGTATGAGGCATCCTTACTCAGTGATGCCCTTTTATACACGATGCTGATGGTCGATATAATGATAATGTCTGGTGATAACAATTTGTTTTTCTTCCGGACAATGCATCATGGAGAAGTCGGTGTTATTAACAGCTAGTACAAAGCATAGTAATATTTCGAAACCGACTTTCCTTTAACCTCGGTGAGACTAATCAAATGTATTCTTTCTTAATGAGTAAACACGAGGTTGATAATGATATTTACCAGCCCTTTTATAAGAGGCTGATTATTTCTTCCTCACTATTGTTGATGATGGAGCAGCTGCGAGACTCTTGTACACCCTTGTTGTGAGGCAGTGTGTAAGAGTAAAGAGTAGAGCTTAGGTATTAAGGGCTTGTATATTGGAACGGATTTCACACCGCTAACAGTGAAATGTTTATAGGTGGTCGGCTGAATGCCACCTACATTTCAGGAAAGTTTTTGATTTCTTAGTATTTCTCCATCATCTTGGTCGTCAAGTAAATCCAATAGTAAAGCCCTTGACTTTCGTCAACGAATACGGTGGTTGTAGAGAACAATAAGGGATAAATATACCAACGAATGAAGTTGTGGCAGGTGAACAAATCTTGCAAAACCAACTGCTATCGTTCTCCCGCTCGATGAAAAAGGCCTTCCATGAACTTTCTTTCACTCGGAATTCTTTTAGCATCGTAGGATTTAAGTGAAGCATTAGTGCCAGCATCTGCCCTCATCAAAGAGGTCATCAAAGAGGCTTCAACTGCTGGCGCCACTGTCTTTGATTGCTGGACGACTTTCTAAATGTCTTCCTTTGGTGGTTAGTAAATGTGCCATTTTGTGCATAAGACCAATCGCAGTCTTCCTTTGATGCTCATAAAATTTTTTATTGCTGTTGCCACCCCTCTAACCAAAAATTGCTTTTAAGATACCGCGTTTCAAGTCGATCCCACAAATTAATGAAAACGTCCAAATGTGATTTTTTGCGAGCAAAGATCATTTCTATTTTTTCCAATATTTGTCATATAAGACTTTATAGGAGATCTCCTTGATATTGTTTTTTATTATATTTATATTTTATTTGCTATATTTTATATTTGTTATATTAATATTTTATTTTAACCTCCCAACGGTTTACCACCACATCGTGGCTGAGAAGTGTTCCTGGGTGTCGGACTGCGATGTACAGTGGGGTGATTCTTCCCCCCGGCAGCGTCTCCTTAGCTGAGAAGGAGCTCGGCGTTTCCATCAGGAAGCCTACCTAAGAGTAAACCAATACCAGGATTCACCACCGTCCTGCTATCAAAGTCGCATGGTGGCAAATCTCCCTCTGATTCGCAGGGGCTTCGACCGCCCGTGGTGGTAACGACCTGGGGCAGACTTTGGCCAAGCTGTCCCCGGGATTCCAGGGAACCGCAATGACTTAACCAGCAAATTTCCAAAAAATGGCGATTGTGCTGGGGTTTAAGCATCAAGTAAGTAAGTCAAGTATATTTTATTCTCGTCTATATATTTTCTCCGTTGTGGTTGTATTTCGCTTTATGCCGTCTCGAAAAATTGTAGTAGACAGCAAATAAAAGTTAGCGTTGTTTTTTTTTATTAATGTCCTCAGATATCAGTTGTTGAAATAAAATTTGGCAGTTATCCAAAAAATTTCTTNCTCCGTTGTGGTTGTATTTCGCTTTATGCCGTCTCGAAAAATTGTAGTAGACAGCAAATAAAAGTTAGCGTTGTTTTTTTTATTAATGTCCTCAGATATCAGTTGTTGAAATGAAATTTGGCAGTTATCCAAAAAATTTCTTTTGTTCTTTGACTCTTCACCAACGCACCGAACTTTTTAGGCGTTTCGTACTGGTGGGCTTTTGACCGGAATTATTCATTTGGTCGCGTTAGCTGTTGCACACTACCTTCAGATTCAACGACCATTTGATCATCAGAAAATACTCTCTCTCAGAACCGTACAGGTAGATTCCAGTGCTTTTGTCGTTTTATCCTACCTCGTTTGTTTATGTCAAAGTGCTAATGTTATAGCTGGTCATATTTTTCATCTGGGCGGTTCCACCACTCAGTCTTTTCATCTACTTCAGCAGTTGGCCTGAGCAAGGATATAGGTATGGGCTTTAAATATTTTTTTCTTATGTTTTATTGATAAAGTACGTGAAACAGTTGTGTGAGATGCCTTGCAATATGGGAGGGTTTTTCGTCTTCTGGCCTAATCTAGTGCTCCTGGTGGGCTAAGGCCATCCTTCTGGAAACATTAATTTGGTACCAGAGCCGCCTCGAAAGATAAAAATACTGACTTGACA
Source organism: Angiostrongylus costaricensis (assembly GCA_900624975.1). NCBI lineage: Eukaryota > Metazoa > Nematoda > Chromadorea > Rhabditida > Metastrongylidae > Angiostrongylus > Angiostrongylus costaricensis. The sequence goes on along the minus strand of UYYA01003840.1, from coordinate 198,361 downwards.
CATTGGTGGACNAACCGTACAGGTAGATTCCAGTGCTTTTGTCGTTTTATCCTACCTCGTTTGTTTATGTCAACGTGCTAATATTATAGCTGGTCATATTTTTCATCTGGGCGGTTCCACCACTCAGTCTTTTCATCTACTTCAGCAGTTGGCCTGAGCAAGGATATCGGTATGGGCTTTAAATATTTTTTCCTTATGTTTTATTGATAAAGTACGTGTAACAGTTGTGTGAGATGCCTTGCAATATGGGAGGGTTTTTCGTCTTCTGGCCTAATCTAGTGCTCCTGGTGGGCTAAGACTGCCATCCTTCTGGAAACATTAATTTGGTACCAGAGCCGCCTCGAAAGATAAAAATACTGACTTGACACATTGGTGGACCATCACAAGTTACTGTATGGCTACAATGACGCATTCAATGACCTCTAACACGCTACGATTGGGTCCAATGCATGGCGAACTTTCAAGTGATTAACCAAAACAAAATGTCTTCTTAATATTCAAATCTTCTACATAATTACTTGTAGGCAATTTCAATCCATAGAAAATGTTTTCTTTCGTTTTCCTTAGAAAACGAAATATTTTTCAGTTTTTTAAGGTACCGTAATTGTTTAATGCAGATCTCGAATGTCGAAATTATCGATTACTTGCCAGTATTTACCGAAAAAATCTTTATCTGTGGCTTAAAATTTCCATCAATGAAGGATTCTTTTCAAGAAGAAGCAGGCTGCAATGAAATCTGGAGAATCAATATCCGCTAACAAGCTAACCAATAGCGAATAGTGTTTTCGTTCAAAAGTAGCGTTGCTAGATTCGTGTGCTTCAGTGGATAAGTTTATCGTCTTCGAGTGAAATTGTTTTGTCGGCAAGGAAATAACGCAGTGGTTTGGAAAAATTTTCTCCTTTATTTCAAAAGCCATTGAAGAGGAATGGCCATCATGGTGATCTTCTAGACTCCCATACTGCGTTTTCTCATGACGTTCTTTGGATCCGGATGTTGACGTATATATATGACGTTTCATTGCGATGAAACGATGAAGTCGGTCGTAATAACCTTAGAAGGATTAGTCGTTCCTAAGGAACTTCGCAAACATGTGGCTTTGGTGCAAATTCAGGATTTCCCTTTCATCGTTGAATGTCATAGAATTCTGGTGGACTCGATTGTCACTGGAATCCTGAGATAGCCCTGCTTTTTTCAGTTTTCCCAACTGGATTCCAGATAACGATTTCTTTGCAGACAAGCCCACTAGATTTTAAGAAGTTTTGCCAGCCAGTTTCCAGACCTCAGAAAAATGATAGATTTGGTGAGCCTGGAACGGAATCGAGCCAACACCGTGCTCGTGATGGCCGGCATCATTGCCACTGTGCTATCCACCCACTAGCATTTTGAAAATGGGTCTTAGATGATGAAAGGCGTTAAAACAGACCCTTTGCCTCTACTGCTCTGTGACACGTTGTCACCTGTAGTTTTTTACATTTTGCAGTGTCAGATATACTCATAGATAGCTTATTGAATCTCTCAGGATAAGTATAAGATTTAATTGACCATAAAGTTAAGAACTTCGTCGGCTTAATTGACTTCTTTGATAGAGGAACTATATGAAAACTTTTTGTCCGCCTCGATCTTTAATTGGCTACTTTTTTTCTAGAGGTTTTCAAGCCTGAAAGGTTTCAGATAACTTGTTTTAGTGAGGTTTATTTATTAAAATAATGTTTGGTTGTTTGATGCAGTAGGAGATTGACTACTCAAATGCGACTGTGACAGTCCGTCCCGAAAGCGTGTTAGATGTGGGGCCAAAATTTCTGTATTACTGTTTTTCACTAATTCATTTATTTACTATACCAAAAAAGGGCGTGTGTGGTGCAGTGGTTGGAGACGCCACTGCGACAAACACGTGGAATCGATCACCGCGCCCATGGCCCACCAAGGCTTCCAATTCTCCGGGGTCGGCAAATTGGTACCAGACTACCAGACTTGTCTGGGAGGATAGCAGTACTGGCTCGTTACATCGGTAGACCACCACGAGTCATTCTAAATGCCAGATGTGCATTCAGTTACCTTCAAGCGATGCTTAATGAAGTCGAATGCATGACGCAGCCCTCAGGGATTGATCATCACCGAGAGCCTTATCCTTTATCCCTTTTACTATTCCAATTTACTTACCTACTATATGTTGTCAAAAAGTGTTTTTCTTCATTATCTACAAAAAAAATCGCTGTAACTAATAACTGTTCAACAAAATTTCAGCAGTGAAGGCTCCGAATGTTTTTCATTAGGCACAATTTTAAAAAGCCCCAATGAAAGTGGGAATCGTCCGTCTACGTTACTTCTTTTGTCTAGATCTTTATTACGGTACTGATGCTTTGGAAACTTACCATTTGCTACCTCTTCCAGCTTTCCTTGAAAACTTCTAGAAACCTTTGTCATAAAAACCGACAAAAGTGGTAGAATATACTACAAAAACAGATAACAAAGGTAACCGAATAATTCATTAACTCCATTAATTAAATCAAATCTAATTAAATCAGTATGAATGGCCACGGCGTGCCACCGAAATTTAGATTGAACCGATACAGGTTTTTCACTAGTATAAAACGGCCATTATCGTAAACCGATCCGAAGAAAAGTTAAGGATAAATGGCAAAGTGTTGGGTGTTGGTCAATCCCTTAGAGATGTTCCATGCATTCCATTCCATTCGTATCACCACTTAGTTGGCTTACTGCATATTTTGGCTATAGAAATTTTGGTAGCCTACCGATGCATGATGTGAATGTTTTCTATTCGCCTAGACGAGCTTGATATAACCAGACCTTTCCGAGCCTCAAGGGATTCCGGGATTGGTTCTCCTGGACAGCGGTGTAGAACCAACGATCAAGTATGCAAGGTATCTATAAATACTGCTGCGTGTGTCAGATTTCACATTGNCTGCATATTTTGGCTATAGAAATTTTGGTAGCCTACCGATGCATGATGTGAATGTTTTCTATTCGCCTAGTCGAGCTTGATATAACCAGACCTTTCCGAGCCTCAAGGGATTCCGGGAATGGTTCTCCTGGACAGCGGTGTAGAACCAACGATCAAGTATGCAAGGTATCTATAAATACTGCTGCGTGTGTCAGATTTCACATTGTTGTAAAACGTTCTGAAGTTCCCATTTGTTTAACGATTTACACTGACATCCTAAGAATGACGACTAGACTCTGTCGAAACCCTCAAGTAAAAATTGGATTTCTAAGGATTACTTAAATCTTTATGTGAACTCACTAGATAAGCCTCCTTAACGAAGAATTACGTGCGTCCTAACAGACTGCTACCAAGGCAACAGTAGTTTCGACCACTGATTTTGCTGTCGACTTATCCCAGCTTCCAGGCGAAGGTATTTAATTGCTTAGTTTGAGTAACCCAATAACAAAGCATCCATACACTTTACATCGCAGTCTGATCTTCACTCCGAACATCATTTATCAACAATGTTGCAGATGGTAAATCAGAGCGTGATTTAAATGTGATTTCCAACCACTTGTTGACCTTTTCTAAAGAAAAATTTGAAAATGCAGCTTGAATGCCATTTTTTCTTTCTGTTCCCTTTTTATCGTTTCATAACATTTCTGTCCACTACTACAGTAAAAATACTTCCAGGTTAAAGCTCATCGGAAGCTTTTCGTTATCTTTTTTCCTTAAGGTCTTATTTACTTTTGTGAAAGCTCTCTAGCTTCCAAATAATGTATATTTCGCATTGATAACACTGCTGACTAAGTGTTTAGGATTCTTTGAAGTTCTTCTGCATTTCGACAACTCTTTTTCTCTGTCCTACATTATTCTTTATGTAAGTGCCATTCTTTTCTTAGGAATGAAGCCTGCATTGGCATCGCATTCTACGAGAATCTCTATTTTCGCGCCCAAATCTCACTAATAATAATCGTCTTGATGATTACGACAAGTGTACTCTACTGGAAAATGTTGTCAAAGGTTAGCGAGGTAAGAAATATATATTTCTTAAGAAAATAAGAGACGCAATCGAGATGCTCACTTTAGCCTAGAGTTTCTTGCAACTGAAAGCTCTAATCTCGTCAAGCTATTTGATTGAAAGGAGAGAGCAATGAAGGAGATTTTATTAATAAATTTTTATTTACTTGACTCACACAATGTTTCTCAATGAAGTGTACTTTTGAAGAAAAAAGACTGAACTAAACTCATAGACCACTGTCTTTATCTGAAGGGTGTCAAAATGTGCTATGTGGGTTTTAATACAATAAATAGCAAAGGGCTAAGAGATAATTAATTACTGAAAACTTTTGTTGCTCCACTTCATATCGACTGATGCACTTCCGTAGGTGTCTTACGATGTACAACGAGGAGTTCACCATCGAACAGGTTTATCTAAGCTGGGAAAGAGTTCGAAATTTTGAACCCGAGATGAACTTCGGTCCCAAAAGGGCCTAGGGAAGCTATTTTCACACGAAAGGTAGTAAAAAAACTCCAAAGAGAAGAGATGATAGCTTCGTGCCTTTTGAGTAAACAGATTCACTTAATTTTTGGTGTGCTTGAGCCGTGTGTTGTGAGAATTTCTTTTATGCTTTCGTTTCTTCGTTCATTTATTAATTACGGTAGAATTAGCCGACTGATTAATGAGTTGGCTTCCTCATGAAAGTTTTTCACCGAGTTATCATAGAATATTTAGCTAAGAATTTCTAAGCATACGTAGTTCACAATTTTAATTTATTATTTACTGCCTACTCTCTTTAACGGCAGGGTATATTGCGAAATATATCTTTAGTGATGCTGAGATATTTACAAAACTCCGGACCGCAGCTGTATGTGGTGGGGAACGAACGCGCTATTGTCCTTTCCGGGGAGTAGCGCGTTCACCACCACACCACGCTGGTCCTTCGTTTAGTCTGTCTCTCAGCTAGTTCTATTCTATAGAGCTTATGTTTCGCAACATACCCTGGCATTAAAAAGAGTAGGCAGTAAATAGAAAGGTTAAGATTGTGACTATAACTACAGCCTCAGCTAACTGGGCTCATTGCCGATTTGGGCTCTCCAGATCAATCCCGCTGACGGGTGATTGCTAATGGCAATAATCGACAGAACCAGTTGAGAGACAGGCCAAACGAAGGACCCGCATGGTGTGGTGGTGAGCGCGTTACTCCCAGGAAAGGACAATAGCGAGTTCGTTTCCCACCGCAGACACCTACGGTCCGGAGTTTTGCAAATATCTCAGCATCATTAAAGTTATACGTAGTTCACCTAGCCACATGAAAAAGAAACCAGTGCACGCATCCATGAGACATATGAATATTTAGGGTGACAATATCACAGGATAACTAACCGCTTAATCGCAATGTGATTTCGACTGCACTTTCATCTTAACTNTGTTCAGCACCGATATGTGTTCCTTAGATCATTCCCGTCGACGGGTGATTGCTGCTGGTAGCGTTGGGGTAACGAACTGGGTAAGAGAAAGGCAAACAACGGTCGTCGTTGATGTAGTGGATAATACTTGAGCTCCCGGAAAGAATAATCACGGACTTGGAACGCACCCAAGTTTGCGACTTTTTTTCACGCCTCAGCATCAACACTGATGTGATCACTTAATCGCTCACTTTTTCGTGTTAATCTTCTCAGCAATGCAAAAGAACACTGTATAAAGTGATGTCCTAGATATTTGAGTTGACGACAAAGTACATTTATCAGCTAGTTACACCAAATGTATCACACTGTGCGGACACTAACACTTCCTGCATTCAATTCGTTTTCTCTCATCCATTAACCGCAAAAGTTTTCTAACTTCTTACTTGTGGGTTCGGCTGCAGCTTGAGGATTTTCCATCTTCGTCACAAATTTCATTGAATTCTGGTGGAGTCAATTTTCTCTGCAATTCTAAGTTAGCCTAACTAAAGCGAACCCGCGTGCAACAATCTGAGTTAGCTTGTTCCAGACAAGCCTGGTACCAATTTTCTGACCCCAGAAAGATAATAAGCTTGGCTGGCTCGGAAGGATAGAACGGGCTCTTGGACAGGCTGGGTCGTCGACGTAGACAGCGCGACCCACGCTACCTTTCTCTTATCAGCTAATAATTCCCCGTCACTGGTAGCGTTCCAGCCTACTATGCACATAAACTAAGCAGTTTTGTTTTTTTATGGTGACTTATTCTTACGGTTTCTCTGTTACTGATGCTAGCAATGATAAAAAAAACATTAACTATCAGTCAAACAATCATTAAAACATTAACTATCATTGCATGAGCTCGGGTATAGTTTATCTGATCTCCTGTAAGGCGTGCGGAGACGAATACATTGGCGAAACGGGCAGACCACTCTGTGTCCACATAAAAGAACACCTAGCCGGCAAACATAGGCCAAATACCCCGCTAGGCACGCATAGGACCCAGAGACATAATGGGGAGGACTTTGAAGTACGTGTCACGATCCTCACACAGGAATCGAGAACACAAGCGCGCAAAACTCTCGAGGCGTTCTGGATTAATTCCAGAAATCCGAAAATGAACCGCAGGGAGGAATGCCTCATTATCACGCGTGATTTTGGACAGTATACAAACTTGTTATTCTGATGGGAGAGGCACATTACGCTTCCATATGAATCTTGTGCGGTTGGTCTTCACGCGACACACTCAGTGGAAGACTCATAGAAAGGGGTGAGTGTGCAGACAGAGCTGTGTTCAATGTGATTGAAATCTTGGTTTAGCGTTTTCTTTGTTTGGTTATGGAGGCGTTTGGCCATAGATTGCTGTCAGCTTGACCTTTCCTGGCTCTGAGAAAGGCGAAATCCGTCGAGACGTCAGTTTGTACGTAAATAAATAAAGAAATAAATTGAAACCTCGTGTTTGCCGAACAGAAGTAGAAAGAATTGCTCAATCAATGCCGAGGTTACTAGAAAGTCAGACGTGGGGATTAACTACGAGCGCTTTTTTACATTCGTAATCGCTGAGATTTTACTGGATGCCGAACTGCGCTTTGTGTTCGCCGCTCATTCTGGCTGCACATCACTGAAACTATACTAAAACGAGACCGACCTGCTGGTCGGGAAGCGTGACGAAGACAAATAACGGGACTATGATGACTAATACTAGGGCTTGCCAGCGTCCGGAAAAGTCTTTTCCGAGTATACGAAGCCAGTGACTGCTTGCGGTAACGCTCTAAAAGACGTTCTGCTCGGCGTTTATAAGGGACTCGTGAAAAAAGATGTCAACTCAATACCTTAATGGTATAAAGGATTATATGCTTGTACGCCCGCGAAATACAATATGTGATTAATCGTTTGGGAAATATAGAGAGGAAGTATAAAGCTTTAGTTTCAATGTTAAGTATTAAATAGCCTGGCTTAAATACAGAAATGAATGGTGATCATGAAGCCAATTTCATGTCCAGCAATACTTTATGGTTTCTGACGATTTTCTCTAGAAAAGTGTTTTATATGATCAAAATTTATTAATGGTGTATTTTACAAAGTCTAACGAAGGTGTACTTGAGGAGAGATTCTCTTAAGGTCTTCCACTGAAATCATTAACGAAATCTGCATCAAAATAATTGAAAGCATGAGAAAAGCGTTGGGAACAAAGTAGCTTAGAGCACTTTAATTCCATTAAGGTATAAACGTTCAGAAAAACACCAACTGGAGTAACGATTAACTGGATTTCAGGGAGATGTAAGCAAAGCCAACTGCTGTAGAGACAGCGTAAAGAACACATGAATACTGCAGTATATCGTTTTCGTCTTAGAAAACAGTAAAAATATAGAGAGAAAGAAGTAGAGGAGTGAGGAAGAGTAAGAAATAACTGGAATGATAGGAAAATACAGAGAGGAAATCGAGAATCTCGGTAAATAAGTGCGAGTGAACGAAACTGTCAATTCTCCTCCTACAAAAAACTTCACCAACTTGTTGCTTGTGGTCGTAAATCATATACGACACACAACAGCTATCAACCATTGATGAAGTAAATTGAATTTACTGACTTAATGAATTTGTAGTGAATTTTCTTACTTAGTGAAGGGGCTCTTCTCTTACGACATCTGGGACTCAAGACTTGCCTGATAACAGTAACTCATATTGTCACGGATTCATTTAAGCATTTAAAAGGAGCAGTTTTCTTCTGACAACACGAAGATTCATCATTTATGCATTTTCAGGTGCGCTCGAAAACCACATTGGCTGCATCGGCACGTGGTCGTCGGACGGTAGTAACTGCGACGCTGATCTTCGGGACGTTCCTGATTGGGTGGACTCCGGCCAGTATACTTTTCTTGCTTACCGCGGACGGAATGCCGCTTCATCGAAAATCTGGAGTACTGGTAAACGTGCTATCAATCGTGGTGCTGATCAACATTATGGTCAAATCCCTTAATAATCCGATAATTTATGCAACGAGGTCAGACTTTGTTACTCTTTGTAGGAAACAGCTATTAAATAGAGTATATGAAGATAAAGTAGAAATTATGAAAACAGTGAACTGTTCCGGGGCGTATAGAGTACTGATTTGAAGTATCTTGCAGTACAAACAGCCTAGGTTCGCTTTCGCGCCCGGGGATAACCAAGTTCCACAATGAAGTTGGTAAATCACAGCCAGATTTGTCTAAGAGAATAAAAAGCATCGACGTGGCACATATGTACACCTTTGCTGGTGATTGTATAACTCAACTATAGATTCAATCATCTCTCTTATGCTGCTTTTGCAATTCGCATTCGGTTCCATTCGTAGCTGCGAATATAATTATAAGTTGATCGAAATATTGGCCCAAGATGTGGCCCTAAATTGAGTTTAGGCAATGGGCCAACCAAAATTACTATCTCATCATTCTCATTCAAGTTTGAGATCAATTTTTGGTCTCACAAGTGGTGAAGGGCCTAATTAGCATGGAGAGGGTGAACGTGCTCGTAAACAATCCATTGTTACATTTCAAAAAGTAGGCTCTTAGGCTAAACCCAGTCTTCAGTTTGATATAAGATTATGTTTTCTTGCCAAGAATCTATAAAGAAAGCAGGGCAGTAGAAAACAATATTTAATTTTTAACTTTAGGATTCCTGAAATCCGGTACTTCGTGCTGCATCGTCTACTATGGAGAATCGCCCCGCTTCGTGAAGAACATAGTGCCGGACAATATTCTAACGCAACTATTAAGGAAAAACGAAAGCCATTACTTGACCAGGTCTAAAAAAGATCCACTGATGAGGAAGTTACTGAACTCTTGCAACAAGCACATAGTTTCTTGTTGTTACAAATTGAAGATATTGTGACTACAGTGTTAAGGCATCGATTTCGCTTTTAGAAGGAATTCGGTTATCAGAAAGAGTGATTGAAGAAGTGGATGAAGTTTGAGAAGAGCAAAGAGGATTGCAGAGCTCTTTAGATGACTAATTTCAAAGCTGTGAAGAATACAGCTTACAATCTTCCCCACATGAAGTTAGGTGCACTATGTGCCCGTTGATCACTGAATTTGCTAACTTATTAAGCTTATATTAGAATAACAGTTGAATGGCTAATGCTATATTTGCTCTTTATATCGATCTCATTGGGAAAAAGCCAAATTTTCTTTCATTTTGTGCTACCTAGGCAAGAATGTTGGCAGTTTTGTCTTTTGAAAGGACTTTTAATGGGAATGCTTCATACCGAGAACAGAATTCTAGGATCCAAGCCGGTTCACCTATTTCGTACATCCACCATTTCTTGGCTTTGTTTTGGTTAAAGTGGAGTTTTTCTTCGATAATATTCTACATAACTGATGATATTCCTATTACGTGCTTTACAGAGAAAAGAGTGTTTCATAGATCTTTGCAAAACGGGCCTGTTTATGGATGTTATTGTTATTTGTGCGTGTTGTTAAATTATGACTAATAAATATCAAGAATTTACACGATGATCATGCAATAGTATAGAGATGACCTGAAAGTAAGAAGTGTTAAAAAAAATTATCCTTTCTTAATACCTTTTTGGGTTATTAATCTAATGCAAGGCTGATAGAAAGATTCATTCTGCTAACGTCTCGAAGTTTTCGCCTTCACGAGAGCCGATGATCGGAGTCGATGGCCCGCAGTCGCATGTCTTCTTCGTCGTATCTAAAAGTATTCTTCTTTTTTTAACCTTTTCATCTACTGCCTACTTTTTTAATGGTAGAGGATTTTATGAAATATAACCTCTATGAGGCTGAGATATTTGCAAAACTCCGGACCGCAGGTGTCTACGGTGGGGAACGAACTCGCTATTGTCCCTTCCGGGGAGTAACGCGTTCACCACCGCACCATGCGAATCCTTCACTTTGCCTGCCTCTCAACTAGTGCTATCGATCATTGCCATCAGCAATCACCCGTCAGCGGGATTGATCTGGAGAGCTCAAATCGGTAATGACGCTAGTTTAGCTGAGACTATACTTATAATCACAATTTTAGCCCTTTTATTTACTGCCTACTCTTCTCAATCCCAGGGTATGTTGCGAAACATAAGCTCTATAGAATAAAACTAGCTGAGAGACAGGCGAAACGAAGGACCAGCATGGTGTGGTCGTGAACGCGTTGCTCCCCGGAAAGGAAAATAGCGTGTTCGTTACCCACTGCAGACACCAGAGGTTCGGAGTCCTGCAAATATCCCAGCATCATAGAGGTTATATTCTTTTTTTTATTTTACATGGCCTATTTTTCAGATCTATATGTGGATTCCAGCACTTCTTGGATTCAATTCGTTTCCTCGTATCCATCATCTATGAGAGTCTTCAAAGAATTTGCATGTGACTTCTACTGCTACTTGATGAATTTCGTGTTCTTTGTGAATGTGGCTGAATGCTGGTCAAGCAGTTTCTTTCTGGAACTCTGGTATAGCTTTTCTACAACAGTTCTTCGTAGGATAAAATAACTGGAAATAAAGCGGATTGTGGTATCATGAAGTTTATCTTCAGTAAAGCCGACGTAGAGCTCTTCTTAAATAATGTCATCGGCAAACTTATCACTAGCCTTAAATACCAGTAGAAGCGGAGAGCGAGGAATGTAAAGAGCTTCTTTTCTGATAACAGCAAGAACTCAGCAAAGAATCAAAATGTTCTAAAGCTCTGTGTGGAATCTCTTCAAAATAAGTTAGGCCTATAGAACAGTCAAGACGATTTAATACAGGACGTAATTTATCGAATAAACTCATCAATTAAAAAGCGTTTAAACCGAATTTCCGTATGTTACGATGAGTCAACAAAATTTACTTTTGTCTCTATTAATTTTCAAAAGCGACTATCATTAAACCTCGACATTACTAATCAATATATTTCTAGGGTTAATCAATACCTTCTAAGATTGTTCAGCTTACACGGGGTTCCTTTGTGATTTTTATACCGTTGACATCTCAACGTCTATCTTCTTCAGAGCCGCACTAGTTCGAATCCATCGTCCACGTCCCAATCCGTCCGATTTAATCTTCTAATGTCACAATCTTCGTAGTCGCTTCGAGTTGAGTCTGGAGTGGAGCACTGCTCGAATAAACTATCCCCACTCATCGTGTCTTTTTCTGCAGAATGACTGTTGATCTACTGCCATCCAATATGGTATATTGATCTGCTTCCATAGTAGCAATACATATAGTTTAGAACAGTTATCACGTGGCGTATCTGTGGACAATCTGGTCGAATCATTCCGGCTCTGAAAGAATTCGAGAATATCGAGACGATAAAGTAAAAATAAAAGCTCTCGGCGTTGATCAGTCCTTGAGGGAAACGCCATGCATTCGACTTCATTAAGCATCGTTGGAGATGATTCAATGCATATGTGATCTTTACAATGAATCACGGAGACCTACCGATGTATCGAGCTAGTGCTGCTATCCTCCCAGAGAAGTCTGGTACCAATTTGCAGACTCCGGAGGGATGGAAGGTTTGGTGGGCCATGGAAGCGGGAATCGATTCCACGTGTGTTGTAGGGCGCCTTCGACCACTACGCCACACGCGCCCAGCGAAACGATAGACGAATAAAACTTTTATAACAGCCTCAAGTACGCTCGATCATCTAAGAAAAAATCGTTTATTTCCGTTGTTGGGCAGCTGTATAGAGTTGAACACTAATTTAGCAAATTATTGAAACAATGATTATTTGTGTCGTTCGTCTGACACCGTAAGAAGCCACAGGGTGTTTCCGCAGCGCAGAACTTCAATATAAAGCACTGGATCAGTTGGCTAGTAGAATAACCGAAGCTGGAAGAAAGTTTGAAATTTTAATCCAAAAATCTAGCTGGGAGCTATTCGAAAGCTAGCTATGCATGAAAGAGCCTTTTTTTCTCAATGAAGCTTGATTACCCGGCACAAAACTCGCTCTGACCAACATTGGCTAGCTATTTTCTATGGTAGTGATCTAAAAACGTGTTAATACAGGTTTTGACGCATTAATTAAAGAATGGACTGACGTCCCCATAATTTATGGAGACGGACCGCTTTGAGATCCAAGCAGTCATCTGTCAGGTACCCACCCGGCGAGCGTCCGCTTTGAGATCCAAGCAGTCATCTGTCAGGTACCCACCCGGCGAGCGTCAAGTGACTCAAGCAGGATCCAATAGAGTCTGCATTTATTTCCGTTGCATGTAGCCCAGTCGGTTCTCATCGCTTAAAACTAGCTGAATGTCACATCTTTCTTCTAGGACTTTTGTTAAAACTCAAGTGATACCATGGGTACTTCAACAAAAGAAACTTAAAGTTTCATATTTTGGAAATGGTGTAGTTCAACTAGGAATTAACGAAAGTATATTTATTAATAACACCATAGTGTCCGACAATGAAGACAAGAATTTCATGTTGTCATTGCAATTACAACGAATGTCTCGCCTTGTTTAAGAAAATTGCACAGCAATCCTTAAAAGCCGAGTAAATGAAACCGTAAATCATAAAGTTTTCTGCATTATATTCTCCGGAATCTTTTACAATTCCTAGCTTCTACAGGAAAACGGACGACTTAGATAGCTTCCTAAAGAACTCTGGGAGAGCAGAACACCAAAGAAACAAACCACGAAAGAATCAATTCTGACCCTTTGTTTAGCTCACTTACATGTCATGGCTTATAAAAATATTGATGAATTCTTTCAGCTCAGTTTCTATTCAGCAGTCGTTTATAGGCCCAAACACGGTACTTGAATTCCTCGATGTCTTTTTGTCGGGGCACAACACATGGACCACGTTGTGGATCGGCGTGAACCCGTTCTGGACAGTACATCGTGTTCAGTTTGACCGTGTCCCATCTGAAAACGGAAGCGACTTCTATATTTTTATTCATCGAATGGGAAAAATCGTTTCTACCACAAGGCGAGAGTATCTGATTTAAACTAGTGTACGGCAAAGCTTTTACAAGTCCCTGCTATTTTAAATCAGAATGGGCATTATGTACAAACAAAACCACGAAAGAAGACGAAATCGAAGTTCCATCGATACAAGTCGATTTCTTAACACAGGGTGACATCGATCCGCAGAATGGATAAAGGCTTAGAATCCAATGAAGCTTGAAAATCGGAAAGCAAAACGTGGGCAGAGTGATCATCAACTTCGTTTTTCAACCACCAAAACAAACCATATAAATTTTGTCCTGAAGAAACGAATTCATTTTCCTTTGTGCTTCATTCACACTCAGTGGAACAATGAACGTCTATGAATCCATTTGCTATGTCTATCTGCATCGAAAAATCAACATGATGAATTTCCCACTCTTATAAGGTGGGCAGAAAGCAACAACCAGCTTGGCGACCTTGCAAACACATCAAGAATCTAGTGAAGAAGACAAATAACAATCAGCTCTGTGCCAATGGTTTCAAGTCCATGATTTCTCCTCCTTATGCACACCCCGAAGGCTTAGACCCTGCGTCTTCAGCATAGATCATAGAGATGATCTGAAGTGTCGAGTCACCTTCGGAAAAAAGAATAGAAAGAACCTCTTCAATCATGGCATATTATATCTATATTATAATTTAACTAACTACTTAAAAGTTCAATGACAGTGTGAAGATGATGCCTCGAAAACAAAGCTTTCAATTTTCCCGCCATTTTCGCATGCTTCTTTCCAAACGTGTTTCTTACTTTGCCAAATCAAATGTTTGTTCCCTGATTTACTTAGTTAAGAACATTCCATATTGCCATGATTTATGCTATAAACTTATAAGCGGGTAGATTTCCATTTAGATAAGGCGAAGCTAATATATTTTTTTGTATTGACGCAGCCTGCACTGATATAAGTGCCCTTTTGGCAAGAAGAACTTAAAGCGAATATAGATTGGTCACCTCTCAAGTGGTAGAAAAGAAGTCAAATGCATGCTAAGTGCTAACTTGGTTAGAAGGCCGACTCTTTGTCCTGCACCGATATCCGCATCATTCCTGGCCGGACAATATTGGGTGAGACGATACCTAGAAAGATTGCAGACTAGCGTTGAAGAATTAGTGGGTAGAACAATTCTTCCCACTTCTGTTCAGCAAACATGAGGTGCTATTCCACTTATCCACTCACGTAAAACTGACGTTTCGGTGGATTTCGCCTTCCTCAGAACCGCTTTCTACGAGTCTTCCACTGAGTATGTCGTGTAAAGACCAACCGCACAGAATTCACATGGAAGCGTAATGTGTAATGTAGCGTATTCATTACACATAACGCTTCCATGTGAATTCTGTGCGGTTGGTCTTTACACGACATACTCAGTGGAAGACTCGTAGAAAGCGGTTCTGAGGAAGGCGAAATCAGCCGAAACGTCAGCTTTTACGTGAGTGGGTAAGTGGAATAGCACCTCGTGTTTGCTGAACAGAAGTGGAAAGAATTGTTCAATCAATGCCGAGGTTAATAGAAAGTCGGACGTGGGAGTTAGTGGGTAGATTAAAATTAGTGATACCGATAGCTAAATTAACTTTCTGAATTGGATTCGTTTTTCTGCATTGCTGATAATGCTGCTCATGTTATCAGAATATACTCTTGCAGTCATGCTACGACAGATGTCACCTATGAAGGAAACTTACTACTGCGTTACATCGAACTCTATAAAAGAAGTTTTTGAGAAATGAAGGAAAAACAAGTGAAAAAGGGTTGAAGTTTTAAACGAACTTATCCCTAGCCCAAAGTGGTACGGTAACGCTTTCCGGATCGAAAGGCCACATGAGTTGAGCAGCTTGATAAACTGGCTGGCGAATCAGTGGCACAGGACTAAAGAAGTGTTTGTAGGTGAATCTCTAGAATATTGCACTGGTGGGATAAATTTGTAAAAGTGCTGTAAAACTTCAGAAAGATCAGAGATTAAGAAAAGCAGGTTAAATGTTAAATATTAAGAGATCGAAATCAAACCACTCACCTAATAGGTTGTATATAAGAAGCTGCATCTGGGCGATAGATCTCCTTCTTCATACCTATTAAATTAATTATGCTACATTAGATTCTGAAGCGTTTGTTAACTTGTCATAATGTTTCTAAAAGCAATGATAATTTATAAAGTTCAAAGGTATTATAAGCACTCTGTGCTAAAGAAACGTTTAAATAGACGATACAACGGATTCGTCGGATCTACACTCCTGAATTAGTTCTTTATAAAAGTGCTGTCTTCCACTAGCATTGAACGACAATCGTAAAGAAAACCGAGTATGCCCGAGGAACAGTCGAGCCCGCACGCAAGTCCGATGTACATCGAGAATGAGAGGAGACGATTCAAACGAAAAGATTATTAGGATTCAACACAATGTGCGAAATGCAGCCATAGAAAAAACAAGCAACTATGTTAACAAGCAAATGAATAAATAAACGAATGAACGTACCTAGAAAGCGTACTAACTGATCCATGATGGCTCCACGTGAGTGATTAAATGTATCCATGTAGAATGCGTTTTCAGAAATGTAAAGAATAGTTCGCTCAGCCGTGTCTTCAACTGTGTTACTGGAATAAGCTGAAAAATGACAAAAAAAAACTCGAAGAAACATGGCGCATTAGACATATCTTCCACTAAAATGTTATTAAATTCATTTAATTACTCTTTTTCGGCCCTTTTCTTTTAGGAATGATTAGGCGAAATCTCAATTCAAGCACTGGGATTGCCAAAAAGGAACAACGAATGAATTTGTAGTCAAAGTTTTGCAAACTTTCAAAGATTCATGACTCTCTCAAGCATCGTAGTTCTGCACCTCCACAATCGTAAACTTTCGAAGCATCCGCAACATTGCTAAATTTATACGAGACTTGGGTAAAAGAACATTGTGTTCCTTATGATCTCTATAGTTGTCAGTTTTCTTGTGATTTATTGTGGCGCACAGAACCCATTTCCAGCACCTCTTGTACTCCATCGATAATGTTATCAAATATATGTTAATATGCAAAATATATTTTATGGCATGTGTCCACCAAGAAAGGCTTATTCTGTACTTTGAATGTGTACAAAAAATTTTTTCACGTACACGCCATTGAATCGTATTCTAATCGCTATAATAAATCATTAAAGCGGTGATAGCGCGTTGATTAGTGAAGTCGTTGACCAGTAGTGAAAGGTTCTAGTCCGATTCTTGCACCAACGCTCTCCTCCAATCCACGTGGGAACGCCTTTACTCCTCCATCTCCGAGATTGTAAGGAGAATCGATTCAACCTACATTCTCCAGCATTCATAGAGGAAACGAAATTTATTTACTACATATAAAACAATTGATATATCACAATGTTACACCTTTTTATTTTCTGCCTACTATAATTTCGCGGCAGGGTTCTAAGCGAAATACAACCACAACGTTGCTGAGATATTTGCAAAACACTGGACCGCAGGAGTCTCGCTTAGTACCCTGCCGCGAAATTATAGTAGGCAGAAAATAAAAAGGTATAACATTGTGATTTCAACTACAGCCGCAGCTTAACTGGGTTCTATGCCGATTTGGGCGCCCCAGATCAATCCCGCTGACGGGTGATTGCTGTGACAAAGATCGATAAAAATAGCTATTTATACCGAGGTTTATAGAAAGTCGGTCTTTTGAGTTGTGAAGGCAAAATTCGCTAAGCAGCAACCAAAACAACACACGGAAAGTTCGTAGACCATTGTGGATGTCGAATGCGAGAAAAACGAATCGAACGCAAGAATTGCTAGGATCCGCAAAGTAGATGTGACGGGTTATGTAAGATGAATAAAGGAAAAATAATAATAAACAATTGTTATCATGTGGAATGGGCGGGCATGAGAAACATAGAAATATTTCGTAACAAAATATTTGAAATAATTTTATAGAACAATGATAGTTCCCAGGATCGACTTTCTATTAACCTCGGCAATGGAATATGAATGTGTCGTTTTCTTGTTCAGCAATCGCGAGGTTTTTAGACAGCATACATTTACTTCCATAGAGAAACACAATACAATACAACGCTAGCTGACGTTTCGGCAGTATTGCCTTCTTCAGAGCCTGGAAGGGTATGCTGATATTTCGAAACCGACCTTCCCTAAACCTCGGTGTGACTAATCAATATGTATTCTTTCTTGATAAGCTTGCACGAGGTTGATAAATATATCTATTTTCGGCTAAGGTTTCGACGTCTTCGTCTTCCTCAGAGCCGGTGATCCGAGTCGATGGTCCATGCTTGTTGTTCGTCTCGACGTTGCGTCTTCGCCTTCGTGTCGAGCCAGACCTTCCTCAGTGAGCCATCTTCTCGAATGCTGATATACAATCTACTAGGCCAAACGCTTCAATGACACTTACAAAAAGACGAAAAACTCTTTGGTGATCAACACATGATCAACAGCTTCTCGAAAAAACTCACCGCTTTTTAGTGATTTCCAATGAGGAAGTTTAGAACAGCTGATTATAGTCGCATGTGGTTGACGACTGCACCATCCCACATCAGAAATCGATGCGAACACACGGGGTCAGGTCGCGTATGACCTCCGGGCATTCATCCCTGCTATTCATTGTAGGGTTTTTGGCATTGATCCAAAAAGCCTCAAGGAGTTTTCGCGCTGGTGTTTTGNCAGCTTCTCGAAAAAACTCACCGCTTTTTAGTGATTTCCAATGAGGAAGTTTAGAACAGCTGATTATAGTCGCATGTGGTTGACGACTGCACCATCCCACATCAGAAATCGATGCGAACACACGGGGTCAGGTCGCGTATGACCTCCGGGCATTCATCCCTGCTATTCATTGTAGGGTTTTTGGCATTGATCCAAAAAGCCTCAAGGAGTTTTCGCGCTGGTGTTTTGGACTCCAATTAGTTCGCAACCGCCTGTGTGATCGTCTGTGTGAAACAACAAATTGCGTAATTTGCCCTTAAGGCAGGGACGGTGATTGCATGAGTTCAGGTACGATATACCTGATCTCTTGTAATAGTTGCGGAGAGGAATATATTGGCGAAACGGGCAGACCTTTGTGTATTCGTATAAAGGAACACCTAGATGGCAAACGAAAACTAAGACGAAGCACCCCACTAGGCACGCATGGGATACAAAAGCATAGCGGAGACGATTTTGAAGTAAAAGTCAATACCCTTGCACAGGAGACTAAAACACCAGCGCGAAAACTCTATGAGGCTTTTTGGATCAATGCCAAAAACTCTACAATGAATAGAAGGAAGGGATTCCCAGAGGTCATACGCGACCTGACCCCGTATATTCGCATCAATTTCTGATGTGGGATGGTGCAGTCATCAACCATATGCGACTATACTTAGCTGTTCTAAACTTCCTAATTGGAAGTCACGTAGAAAGCTGTGAGTTTCTTGAGAAGCTGTTGATCATATAATCACCAAAGAGTTTTTTTGTCTTTTTTTAAGTGTCATTGAAGCGTTTAGCCTAGTAGATTGTATATCAATATACCCTTCCAGGCTCCGAAGAAGGCGATTCTGCCGAAACGTCAGCTAGCGTTGTATTGTATTGTGTTTCTCTATGGAAGTAAATGTACGCTGTTTAAAAACGTCGCGATTGCTGAACAAGAAAACGACACATTCATAGAACATCGATGTTATTACACCTTTTTCTTCCTTTTTTCAACGATCTTTAATCTCCATTATTTTGTTTCTTTCCAATCCATAACCTTCGAAGGCTATCATTAAGTACTATCTTAACGTTCCTGCTTCTCCTCACACTTACAATTGTTCCGGTGGAAAAATTTCTATGCTTTACCTGCTGTTTTTGCAAATGCTTGTACTTTTCCTTAAATAGATAGCATTGGTAGCACATAGTTCCAACGATTAGATTTACCACCTCATCGTGGGTGATAAGTGTTCTTGGGTGCCGGGCTGCGATGCACAGCGGGCGGATTCATCTTCCTCACAGGCCCTCCCAAGTTGAGGGCTTCATGGTTTTCATTAGGAAGCCTAGCTAAGAGCCCTATGGTTTACTAGGGCGGCGATTGTCTGCGAAACTTTGGTCAGGCCAACCTCGGAAGTCCAGGCAAACAGAATAACCAAACCAGCAAACCTCCGAAAAGAAAAGTAGAAATTATGATGGGAGCGGCACGACCAGAGAAGACGGGCTATCCAAGTACTCAGGTAAGCAGCAAATAACACCGATTACTCAAATCTCTATGAGTGCATTGTGGGAAGATTCCATGGATCTGTTCGCTTTCTCGAAAATAGAAGATTATTTCTCCATAGAAAGGTGATTTTTGGAACTGTGAACATGACGGGATGACTATGGAAGGAGGTTTACCCTGACACTTCAGGGAGTGCATGGTATACATGTTGCTCTTTACTACAGTGCATCATTCAACCCTGTCATATGATGTACGAAAAAAAAATAAATCACTAAAAAGGAAATGGATCTAACAATGCACCTCGTCCACTTTGCACTCCACGCATGCATAGCACATAATTCATCTCGGGTGTCATGGTCAATTCTTACATACCTGCATATTTTTCGCTTTTACGAATGATGACGTACGGTTTCGTTGCATCCCAACGATCAGCATGGAACCATGGCTTGTATTCCTGGCGGAGAACTGACACTTTTATGAAAATTATTGACTCGTTGAGAAAAAAAACAAATTTTTGCTGTTTTTTGTCAGCGTTGCTAAGAAATTTTTAGATTTCCATGACCTCTAAGTACAAGCGGATTCGTAATGATTTTTGCCTTCTGGGCTTATAATATTCACTCGAATTAGTTTCACGTTCAGTTCCTGTGCTCTCAGCAAAAAAAAGCAATGTGTGAAAACTGCACTTTTTTCGGAAAAAAGTTTGGTGCACAAAGGAAAAAACCTTAGTGGTAAGTTTTTATACATCCTGCACTTCTTGAGCTTAACAGGTTTTAGCGCTAATTTTTTCACTAAGGGACAATGTATGGAACAAATTAGTCCTGACACCTTAGTAGTTAATTCTATTCATTTTAGTGCTTGTTTAATTTATACCTTCAGTTTTTAGCAAAAATATAAAATCTGGGTAGAATCTTATTCATTGCGAAAGCTGGCATAATTAATGATGTCTTCATATTCTGTCTGTTGATTATTAGAAGAGATTAGATCTTTCAAGCATATAACCCTTACTTGCTCGACGAATTTCACGCAAGTGCGTCGACCAATTTGGAAGAAGGCATCTCTGAGAACTAGTCGTTCGTATTCGCTCAACGACGGCCAAAAATACACATTTTGTATTGGTTTTCTGAAAAACATATGCTGGAACTGTAATTACGGATACTGTAATTACGGATCTCCTGTCCAACATCATGCATACGTAGATGAAAGATAAAAGTATAAAGCACACAGCATTCATGAATTGCTAAGGTGTGGCCGTTATTTGACTTTATTCGTAGCACCTTAGTGCTGATTGGATGCAAATTCGACTCGTACAATTACTTCTGGACTTGAAGCTTTCAGGTAGAATCGGCTCCATCATCATTCAGCGTTATTCGTGAAAGCGAAAAACTCTTCACGTAGCAGCCGAATCCAGGCACAAAACAACCAGGGTATCGTGTCAACGTTTTAAGTTTTTCGTACATCTATACAATTACTTTCAGAGACCTACCAATATATCGTGTCAGCGTCTTCTTTTGCACGTCTGCTACTAATTTACCGACCTCTATGGGATGGGGGTTATGGTTAGCACGTTGAGTAGGGAAGAACTAATCATAGCTCATGCATTGCAAGGCACCTCTAACCACTAAGTCACACGAGCATAGTTATATATATGCATTTTTAGGTAATTTGTTAACAAATGATCTCTGGATCGTCGTACTTCATTGGGTAGCTTGGTTTCTCCTTTATCAATAGAAATGGTTAGATACGTCAACGGACACTGTTTCGGTGCATTACTAATTATCTCCTGTCCAACATTATGCTAAACTCTGATGTGTGTATGACAGGACACCTCTCACTACTGCACCTACTGCACTAAAAGTGTGCTAGCAAGAGGTAGTGATTTCAAACCCACTGCTATTAAGTCTGAGCTTTAATTTCCACAACGGTTTACCGCCTCATCGTAGCTGAGAGGTGTTTCTGGGTGTCGGGCTGCGATGTTCAACGAGGCTGACAGGATCCTCCAAGGTGGGAAGGAGTCCGACGCTTCCATCAGGAAACCCAGCTCCGAGCAAACGAATACTGGGATCCACCACTGTCTTGATATCAAACTAGTCGCATGCTCGCTAATCTTTCTCTGATTCACAAGTGCGGCGCGTACCTGTGGTAGTGACGACGTGGAGCAGACTTTGGCCTGGCTGATCTTGGGGCTCAAGAGAATTACAATGGCTTAACCAGCAAATCTCCGAAAAAGTGGAAATTATGCTGGGGTTCGCACAACCAGATGGGTCAATCAAGTATCAAATAAGCAATTTGCACATAATTTCATGAAGGTTTAGACTAAAGCATTCAGATGATTCTGTATCAGAAGGAAATCAACTCCATTTTACCCTATTTTTCGAAATCATACCTGATCGTCCTTTTTGTGGAACTTGGCGAAAAATCAATGCTATTACCTTCCAGGTTTGGCGCCGACAAAGCCTAAAATTTTTTCTTTATTTTTACAAGAAAATAGATTTTTAAGGTTTTCCAGCAATAATTTTTGGAGCACCTTTTTTACTAACTGTGTCTAAGATTTCAAAAGATGTAATGAGCACTGGAAAGCTTTAGACACGATAAATTTCCGACCTCTTCATTTGAATAGGAAGAATTTCTTAAACTTTCAACAACAATGGAACCTATGGGTACCCAGCTCCGTGTAAACCAATGCAAGATCCATCACTGTTTTGGTGTTAACCTAGTCGCATTCTGGCAAATCTTTCTCTGATCCACGAGGGCTGCGACTGTCTGTGGCGGTGAAGACCTGAGGCAGACTTTGGCCAAGCTGACCTCGGGATTCCACGGCTGAATGGCTAAATGGACCACAATGGCGAAATCAGCAAATTTCCGAAAAATGGAGATTGTGCTGAGCTCTGCACAAGCAGTGAGGACGGACCATTCAAGTAACTATATTATGGCGTTTTATTTACTTTTCCTTTGTGAAGTGAAGCGATTTACTTTTCATTTTAACATTTTTCCTTCTTTTTCCCATCGTTCTTGAGGCGTCTAAAAATTACGTACCACTCCCATCATTCAATGGCGATTGCAGACAATTAGGAAAAGTTTTCAACCAATAAATAACAAGTGCATTTGGGAAGAGCTTCATTGGTCACGTTATCGCCACTGCTCAAAGTCGGCTGATAGCACCGTGGTAGTGATGTCAGTCATCACGAGTACGGTCCATATTCGAACCCGTTCTAGGTTCACTAAATCTCCTATCCCTCCGTTGTCAGGAAATTTGTGTCGGACTTGTCCGGGAAAAAATCGCGCTCTGAAATCCAAGTGCGAACGCTTTAAAACGGCTATCTCAAGACTCCAGTGAGAGTCGCCTCGACCAGAATTCGACGACATTCAAACTGAAAGCAAAATCCTCAACCAACAGCTGAAGCCACACGTAAAAAGTTCGAAGACCGTCGTGGATGATGGATGTGAGAAAACGAATCGAAATTAAGAAGTGGTGGGATCCACACAGTAGATGTCAAAGACAGGTCGTACAAGAAAGTTAACGTTTTTTATTTTAATACATCGTTATTCTCTGCTTCCTTAGTGATTATCTAGTTCCTCATTTTGGTAATAGCGTTTCCAATAACTGGTGCTCGGCAAGAATTTCAATCACGCAAGATTGGCTTAACTGAACAGAAAAAATTCGCATCTTATTGGCTTGCAAGAGTCTCATTACATGCACCGTGAGGATCTCATCACTTGTCTCGCTTGTCGTTTTGACTGCTGTTTGATGATTTCGCCTCCTTTATGAATGTAGTAGGATTCTGGTGGAGTCGATTATCCTTGAAATTCCGAGCTGGAGAGCTCCCACGCGGTCTGAGGGAGACGTGTGTTGGAAAGTGATCGAACTGTGTCACTGGTTACTTTGCGATCCCCCTTCTCTCCACCACCGGTGGCCTTCTTCTCATTTAAAGACAGTGAAACAAACTGCATCATACTAAAAGTGTTACGCTGCTCGCATGGCTTTATTGAGTGGTAGCTGTGATGCTAGACAAAGATGAATGGCGAATTTACCGATCTAATTTTCACTCTCCCGAGTGAGTTGATGATTAAAGGGATTGAAAAGTTGTGTAGGTGACAGGACTATTGGCAGTAATCAAAACTCTCGCCCGAGTCCTACAGGATTTTGCTTTAAATCCATCGTAATCGCTCATCTTATGAATAGATTTGATTTAGGTCGTACACACAATAGATCTGGATTGCGTGTTGAGCCCCGAACGAGTATTTGAGGATAATCGCTCAATTCTACAAAACTTTTACGAATATATCAAAAGATTAACTTTAATGGTGCTGAGATATTTGCAAAATTCTGGACCGCAGGTGTCTGCGGTGGGGAACGAACGCGCTATTGTCCTTTCCGGGAGTAAACGCGTTCACCACCACACTATGCAGGTCCTTCGTTTCGCCGGTATCTCACCTTGTTCTATCGATCTTTTGCCATGAGCAATCACCCGTCAGCGGGATTGATCTGGGGAGCCCAAATCGGCAGCGAACCTAGTTAACCGAGCGGTCCGGAGTTTTGCAAATATCTCAGCATCATTAAAGTTATACTTCGCAATATATACCTTGCCGTTAAAAAGACTAGGCAATAAATAACAAATTAAAATTATCAGAAGATTGTAGTAATTTAACAATAAAAACCGAACTAATCTGACTGCAGAAACAGTAATAGAAAAAGATATTGCAGGAAAACTCTAGTATTCTCTCAGTTGAAGCAACAGAGCTCACTATGGAGCCCATGGGCGAAATAGAGGGTAACAAGTTCGTCGTAACCCACAAGAGTAATACGAAGATTAAAGCAGTTGCAAACGTAGTTTAAAGAATATATTTTTGTGCTCTAAGAAAGGAAAACATAGATTTCATACCTTCGGTCGACACTTCTTAGCAGTGTCAACAACGGCGAAGGGCAAAAGAATAGTGTTGATTAGGAAGAATAGTCTACTCATTACCACTGACCCTATAAGCATTGAATGATTTATAGATTACTGAAGAAGACCGACTTTATATAGGACGCAATGCCTCATGATTTATTTACTGCTTATTCTTTTTTCATCGAGGGATATAATGTGAAGTACAACCACAAAGATGCTGAGATATGATCAAATCTTGAAACATCATGTGGGCTTTCAATTAGTGACTACCCCTCCTACCTGGGGTTCGCCTGCTATCCACCACATCGATCGAAACCCTTGTTTTAGTTTCTCTGAGCAACCTTTTACTCTATCGATGCTTGAGTCAACGTGAAGACCGAATATTAAGGAAAAAATTAACATTATGGAAAAAATTGGAAATCGTTATTGAAGAGGATATTCTCAGTTCCCTGAGAAGTCTTAGCATGAACCTGAGTCTATTTGTTTTAATTAAATACAATATAAGAGTTTGGTAAGAGGTATTAAGAACGAGATCTACAGTAGTTAATAAGCTCTGAGTTCTGTTCCGTTCGACTAGACCTCTGGCCAGCATTGAAAAAGTTTATTTGTGATAATTGCGAAGCAAAGACGGAGAGCAATTTCTGTTGTACCACAGGATCGCCATCATTAGAATCAGAATCTACGAACAGAGCGTTGGTGAACTTGCTGGAGACATGTAGTGGGTAGGAATCGTACAAGAAAAATCACTTTCAATCCACGGAAATACACAACAAACCAACTCTATAAATCTGAGGCAGAATTGAAAGAAAAGAAAGCTGCTCGATTATCCCATCTAAGTAGATAAAACGAAACGTTAAGAAATATTTGACACGGAGCGCTAGCTACTGTACACGCTGAGAGTGCCTCATAGATACAGTTTCTACTTGCAAGAACGAAGTTGAATTTGAATCCGAATCTGCTCGT
Organism: Angiostrongylus costaricensis; assembly: GCA_900624975.1. Lineage (NCBI taxonomy): Eukaryota > Metazoa > Nematoda > Chromadorea > Rhabditida > Metastrongylidae > Angiostrongylus > Angiostrongylus costaricensis. The sequence goes on along the minus strand of UYYA01003840.1, from coordinate 173,075 downwards.
TTTCGACAATTAAGCGAAGAAAATCGGTAGGGTAGAATCTGTTGAAATATTTGTTAAAATGGCTGCCAGCTCAACAGGAAAGCATTAACTTTTCATCTACTTATTTGTCTAATCGTTAATGAAAAGAGGAACTAGCTGTGGCGCAATTTCTAAAGTAAAAATTTGAGCCACATATATTGCCCCTGGTAGACCTGAAATCAATCGCAAACGAAACAACAGTGAACGTGAATACGTTTCAATCAAACGAGAATTGTTCACTGAGACAGGGACAAGCGGTCAGATTACGGAAACGCACACGAATGTGGATGAGAGTAGAAACTTGACCCTGAACGAGTTTCAAAGCCTTTCATCAAGTGCTGTGTCATTTGGGACTATATCGGAGATGGAAAACGATCAGCGACGTTAAACATTAGCGATGGTTTCTATCAAATAATACGGATTCATTGTATAGCCAAAACAAGGTCACCATAAGGAATAAAAAGGATGGAGTGTTCGGCGATGAACAACGATTTAGAGATGCGACGCCATACATTCGACATCATTGACACAAACATGACGACATAATCTTATACGGAATTAAGTGGTGCGGAAATACCACCCTGTTCCACTTCAAACCAACATATTTCGCCTGATGTAGAACTCCATGAAAGGCAATAAAACCATCAAAATTTGAAGATCGTTATCTAAAAAGGACAACACCTCCATTACATGAATTTGGAGTTCTGATTTTCTGAAGTCTACAAAGGTTTTTTCCTTTTCCATCATCGCACGCACGACCACGACGAGTTGAAATACTGGATTTCGACCCACGACAGTGTTCTCTAATGTATCAAGGTACTTGTGGCCGCTTTGCTTCAGTTGGAAATATTGAGAAACTCAAATTTCGCCTCCAGTTTTCCTAAATGGCCCGAAATCATATACAACTCATTGTGCAGATCCCAGCACTTATGCATCCGATTCGTTTCCTCGCGTCAACCAACGACGAAGGCCTCTGGACTTTTTTTGCTTGAGGATTTTGGTCATCTTTGTGAATGGTGCTGAACACTGATCGAGTCTTTTCCGCCTGCACTTTTGAGATAGCCGTGCTATGGCATTCCTCTATGGATTGGAGAAAGTGATTTCGTCCCAAACAAACCTGCTAACAATTTCTTGATCCCGGCAGTATGCGAGACTTCGTGGACCCTATTTGCGGTCGAAGAAGAACACAAGTAGACTGGTTCGTCCACATAATGAAAGAAAGTTACTATTACTGCGCTACTCACTGCCTATCAGTTATCAATAAAAGGATAAATTTGGAGCGAGTTTCGTAGTCGAATAACTAACCTATATGTTCTACTCTTGGAAAGCTGCATTTCACCCTTAATAACTTTTCTTTGCTTAAACCGTAACACACTTCTACGAATTATCCCGCTAGAGGCGAGATTTCCTTTGGAATTCAACAGTGAATATAAGAGATCGAGGTTCGCTAATTCATCCAACAAATGGAGAAGATTATGAGAGCTTTAAGGTAATCAATAATCAGATGGTAACTATATAAACACGAAACAAATTAGTAGTACTTTTCCGTCATAAAATGTATGTGTTCTTCTGTATGTTTGCCCATCGGTGTATTTTACCATGATTCCAAAACAAACCGCTGTACAGCATAAAACAGCAGTTTTAAAATTATAGTGAAAAGTTTGCTTTCAAACTCAACAGTTTTCTGTAAAACGGCGTTGATCGTTAGCTTTTTCAAAAGCTCTAAGCGATTCCTAGTAGATGAAATACGAAATCAGTGCGCGCTCTCATTTGAGAGATAGCGGCTCAAAAGGTGATGGTGAGTCACCGGACCGAGTTTCAGGATTGTTGTAGCCGAAATTTTGACAAGTGGCACTGCTCATTTTCCTACTAAAAACTAACGGGATGATAAAAGGAGAACCGAGAAAGCGTTGAGTGTTGAGCACGACCTCAAGGCTGTGTGTAAAGGATTCGGTTTCTCTGTGAATAGTGAAAGGGATTACAAAAATATTTAGCCTGTGCGACGCTTTGTGATGGTGTACCGATGTATTAAGCTTGCCTTTCTAATCAAAAGCAAGGCAAAATAGAAAGCAGCATAAAGTTACCAAATTGGGCGAGCCATAGTCAAATTAAATCAGTCCACTAATTACCATCACGAATCGTGACGAATCCTTTGGAATTCTCATACTTCCGTTTTTCACTGTTGTCATCTAAGAAAGCTTTCCTTGGAGTTGGCTTACTACGTCTTTGACGATGGCGCTTACGAGTGTGGTAATGATGGCTCAAACAGGTTAAAAACATGCTCTCCTACCTTCAAAACTGAGAATCAAACTAGATCACATTAACCAGAAATCCATTTCTTTCCTATTTATCTGCTCATTATTTTGTTCCTTCATGCCGATCAACAATATGTCTTCGTTTTACAAACTTCATTTGAGATGTTTACTTCGAAAAATGACGATTACGGGTTAGATGACAATGATCTAAACCATGCACCCGTTGGAAGTATAGACACGAGAAGCTCTTCTCATTAGCTGAACGAACTTAACAATGAAACACGAGTGTTGTCCTTTATCGCTATCTCATCGATCCTATCTTTTCTGTTCCTCCCATTTTCCATTATGAACTGATGTCATCATTTTTCCCTTAATTCAACACTTAAGGGCTTAAAATTCACGACATTAATATATCCACCACAACAAAGTCATACCTGGGGAGCACAATGGCAGCTACGAATTGATCCCCATTCATGAATGGCTGAAAATAATCTTGTAACTGAACTTCAAATAGACATACCCAGTTCAGAGGTTCCAATAATGCTGCATAATGTTGTTTTGCAGCTCTCATGCTTTCACTGAGAGCTTTAACAGTTCAAATGTCACTTCAAATTTTTTTGAGGCGATTCTGCCGAAACGTCAGCTACGATGGTCTTGTATGTGTGTTATCGTATGCAAGTGAACGTATGCTATTTAACAACCCCTCGATTGCTGAGAAAGCAAACGACGAATTCAATTTTTTTTGTTGTTGTGATTTGAGACAAACCTAAAATGAAAGTGAAATAATTTTCAAACCGACCGTCTCTAACCTCGGTAGTAATAATACATATTCCTAGATTGTTAAGCTATCGAGAAGGCGAACAGCTGTGGACCGACCATCGTATCGGATCATCGGCTCTGAGAAAGACGAAGATGTCGAAACGTTAACCAGATAAAACCTATACAACAACCTCGTGTAGGCTTAACAGTCCAGGAAGATAATAAAAGTAATATCTCTGTTTTCTCTGTTTGGTTGTGGAGGTGTTTGACTGTGTAGACTGTAGTCAACTTGACCTTTACAGGCTCTGAAGAAGGCGAAAACCGCCGAAACGTCAGCTTGTACGTAAATAAAGAAATTAAGTAACACGTGTTTGCTGAACAGAAGTAGGAAGAACTATTCAATCAATGCCGATGTTAATAGAAAGTCGGACTTGGGAGTTAAAAGTAGTATTTTCCAGTCTTTTCTATAAATCCATCAGATTTTCAGCTCATTATGTGTTTTATTTGTAGAAAAATATGCGAGAGTCGACGATGATTACATGTTTTCTCACATGTCCGCCCGAAAATTAGGTGCATTCGCAAACATGTGCTAGGAATAAAATAATGGTTACCCCACTAGTTCCAGTTCCTTTGTTCTAGTTTGGTCATCTTCCACTGCTGAAGATCTCCTTTATTTACTTCTTACTCCTTTTTTCATGGCAGGGTACGAGCAAACTGGGAAGCCTGGGTGGGCTTTAAACCTTCGAACCTTAGGTGGCTGTGTATCATATTTATTTCCGAACTGAAGATTAGAGATGCATATATTTTGCGTGTACATAAAGAGCACAAAAACACCCTTACACAACACTACTACAATGGTTATGAGGTTGGTTGAGCGTGTTTAGAGGCAAATAGAGGTTAGTAGCAAAAAATACCTTCTCGTTGGTTCGATCCTCAACTCATTCAAACCAATTCCTCCAAACAATGGCATGATACGGTTGGCCGTTTAAGTTATTGTATAGACTAGACATGCGGTCATCTACCTTCTATGAGGTTGAATGGAGTCCAATGCATGGCGCATTACTCACAACTTGGGTAATACCGTGCGCTTTATCCTCCTGTTAACTTTGAGTTCACTGGGCTATTTTCACGGCGTTCTAGTCGAAAAGATCACAATACTAATTTGAATGAGCTATTTAGTTTTAATTTAGTTGATTAAAAATTATCTTCGAATTTAAAAAAAAACTTCGCCCTAAAAGAATTCGGGATGGACGACGTAATAGGCTTGAAAGTGGTGACTAGTTCCTGCCCAATATCTAAAATTAATAGCCGTCAATCATATGCGACTCTGAGCGGCTGTTCTTCCTCGATGGAAGACAGGTGAAAAAAGCGGCTTTAAAATTAATGTTTTTTTAATCGATTTTCCCAAAATTTTGCCAAAATCGCGTTTGCTTTCGTGAATAGATTCCTTCTCGAGATCGGCAGCGTTCATTGCAATCACAGCTAAATGATGCTGAACACCTTCTCTAATTCTTCATATTCTTCTAGAACAAACACGGAGTGTTATTTTATTCCTCATTCAAGAACAAGCTGACATTTCGGTGGACTACGCCTTCCTCAGAGCTTCGAAAGGTCAAGTTGAGCGCAATTTATCCAACCAAACACTTACATAACCAAGCAGCGTTAATGCTAAACCAAGATTTTAATCAAATTGAGCACAGAATAACTTCTTCGGACATTCACCGCTTTCCACGAGCCTTCCACTGAATATGTCACCTGGAGACCAACCGCACAGAGTTCGCGTGGAAGCATAATGTATCTCTCATATCGAAATAACGGGTGTAAATACTGTCCAATATCACGCGTAATTGCGAGGTATTCCTCCCTGCGGTTGATTTACGGATTCTTAGAATTAATCCAGAATGCCTCGAGAATTTCGCGCGCTTGTGTTTTCGACTCCTGTGCGAGGACCTTCTCTAATGTGTTCCAAGAGGCCGTTGAACTCATTGAAGAAGCTCATTGAATGGAGTGGATCAATGACTACTGAAGCAAAAAGTCTCTGTGTGAAGCATAGATTCCTCATAATATTTTCAGATTCATCGGCACTTCATTGTAACTATTACGAGCGCACTGAGGACCAAATTCTGTCTGAGCCACTGTTGTTCAGCTCATGAACCAAAGAGGAATTTTTTACGTTTTGGAATCAGATTCGACGATGAGTTTATTCACGTTTTCTCAACGATAGTAATCATAAGCAAGACGGTTAAAAGATAAAGCTCTCGGCGTTGATCAATCGCTGTCGGATGCGCCACGCATTCGTATTCGTTAACTACCGTTTGGAGGTGACTGAAAGCATATCTGGCCTTTACAATGACCCGCAGTAGCCTACCGATATATCGAGCCAGCGCTGCTATCCTCCCAGACAAGTCTGGTACCAATTTGCCGACCTCAGAGGGATGGAAGGCTTGGTGGGCCATGGGCACGGGGATCGATTCCACGTGTTTCAGGGCGCCCCGACCACTGCGCCACACGGGCCCCTGGTAGTAATCACAGCAAAGGTGAATTTTTGAAGCTCCAGCAACGGTCGTATTAGCTACGACCGGAAGTATGAGAGGATTGGCTATGACTAGAAATAGATTCTCATTTTCTCATTGTAATACGACTATAATTGCTGAAAAAGCATTAATCCCATACAAAAAACGCACTCTGAGTTTCTGTTAGAACAAAAGCTTAGCTAATAATGACCTAGTATCTCTCTATATGGCCCATACCAATAATCAAAGCCTTTCATTGAGTTCCAGAAAGAATTATCTGAGTGGACTCTTCCCTTTGCTTAAACGAAATGTTCCATTTACAATTAACAAAATTATCTCAGTGGTAAATCAGAGCTGATTATTACATTCAAATAAAGCTCCCTTCCAACAAGGGCATTCGCCTGTTCCTTAGAGTGAGTATGAGATCGACGGCACCTTTTATTAGGTTAACTTTTCAAAAGGCTTCTCCTCTGCAGTCCAAGACTGCATTAAATCTCTACAATCTATTCAGTGTGCTCAAAAAAAGAACGCAGCAAATTTAGCGCTCCTGGACTTATGCTTTAATGTAAATCCTTCACCGAGTTTTCACTGCAGCGTTGGAAAGATATAGTGCTTTTTAACTTTTATGGTAAAACAGCACATTTCTGAAAGCCACGGATTTTGAGAAGGTACCATATTAAGGCACGTGCAGCGCAGTGGTCGAAGGTGCCTTCAAATACACATGGGATCGATCCCCGTGCCCCAGGCCCACCAAATTCTCCATCCCTCCAGACTTGGCAGATTCAGACCTGTCTGGGAGATTAGCAGCACTGGCTCGATACATCGGTAGGCTATCGCGAGTCGCTGTAAAGGCCACATATGCATTCAATCACCTTCAACGATGCTTAATGAAGTCGAATGCATGGCGCATTCCTCACGGACTGATCAACGCCAGAAGCTTTATCCTTTTATTGTCACTTTAACGCCGTTTTGGATGAATGAATTTCTCTCACAAGTAGTTGCCGTGCTTGGAGAAATGACAGTCAGTTGACGAGTGGCTTGGTTCACTAAGTTTTGTTGGATCAGTTAATTTGTTTAGCTTAAGAAAACCTGTCATAACTTTGTTTTGATGCAGATTCGACTTCGAGAAATGCATCGACGAGTTGCTATTGTATCACTACGGTTAAGAAGGTCGTCACTAGCAAAAACTTGCTTTTTCGAGGACTGACAGTAAGTAATCACTATCGTATTCGAGGAGACAAAAACTCACAGATTCCTAAAGGAGAGTTCGACCTGTCGGCGTAATCCTGCATATACTTTCTACGCAGCACTCTTTTAATCTTAAATGTGTTTAAGTTTAGAGTTCTGAAAAAGTGGAAAACAAGACCTAGATCTGTAAACTTTCCAGTTCAGCAGCTGCACTTGGCCAAAATAAACAGTACACTGGAGTACATTTTGGTGTCCTACTGGGAAAAAATGTCGCCTGTTCAATTGGGACGAGTATAGAAGCAGAAATAAGTATATCCATACATATGTACAAAGAAGTGCTTGGTATGAGAAGATAGTCTCCAGATCAGAATTTCATCGTGGCAGAATAAGGTAAATTGCATCTTGTAATCAAGAATCTGAAAATTCTAACGGTTTCTCCAATGTAAGTATTAAACGACGAACACAAGACGATACGAAGCAAAATGTACGATCTCCATTGTGTCGTATTCAGGTCCTCTCAGCAGTGCCTATTGCAGCATAGAACTTTTTACAGCACTCTTTGTACACAGTAGGTAGCTTATCTAGCACAGATATTATGACAGTACTGCCCCGTGAAAAGTTGTTTGTCATATACCAGAATACGGTCAATAAATGGGTCGCTTTCGTTGTAAGAAAGGGTAACACAATATGAAGTACAGCATGGATTCGTGTAGCATAGTAGTCCGCCGCGCCCTGCAACATAAAAACGATCGATCCCCACGCCAGAGGCCCACCAACCCTTTCATTCTTTCGGGGTCGGAAAATTGGTACCAGATTACTCTGGCAGGGAAGCAGCACTGGCTCGATACAACGGCAGGCCACCGCTAATCATTGTAAAGGCCAGATATGCATTCAAACACCTCCAATGATGCTTAATGAAGTCGAATGCATGGCGCATCTCTCGGGGACTGATCAACGCCGATAGCTTTATCTCCTATTTCTTATCATGAAACACTAAGAAACAAAGCATAAAATTCTGATAGATCAGATCCGTTACTAATTTCCAAACAATTTACCACCTTAGGACCAGTGTACGAATCGAAATAAAGTGAATAGAAGACAAAAAAACAAAACGAAATGAACGATTTATTGTGCAAGTCCCCTGGACCAACCAACATTAATAGTCCGGTGTTGGGAAAGATTAAAAAATAAAAATACACCGAAAACAGTGAGATTTGTTTGCTTGAAGAAGAATACAAACTACCGCAGCATAGAGCTAATACATTAAAACACCGAAATTTCTCACCGAAGTTAAACAAAACACTTAAACACTAGCAGTCAAATACAACCATGTTGAGCTGAAGCCAATGTTCTTCTGCAGACCAATAAAAGTGTGTATAACGATGAAGAACAGATATATGGTGTCACTAAAGGGAATTAGACTTACCACAGCGTTAATTAATTCCATAAAGTTATTAGAAGCCGTTCTTACTCGTAAACTAGAATTACTTAAACACAGGGAATGTTCAAACCAATTTGCTACCTAAACGTAAGAAATTACAAATGCCGACAAAAGAATATGAGTTTCCACTAAGCAAAAGCAATAAATGCAACATAAGTAGTACCAGAGATCGTACAAACGTTCATGAGTATGGAATCTATACATCACCGTAGTTAGAAATGGCGAGTACCACATAGATATCGAGAATAAGAAAACAGTAAAAATCAACAAGAAAAAGCCCGACCGGATGAGAAGGACTACAAGTTCTAAAAGTTAAAAACGGGCGAGAAGGACTACAAATTCTAGGAGTTCAGGAGCTTTAAAGCTACGAAATCCACAGAATTGTGAGCTTGTGTTGGCAACAAAACTGTCCATTATTTAAAATCCCAAACATAAGATCACAGTCATTCAAACATACTTGTCACAGCTGGTAAATATGGTCGCTAATGTGCTAAGTAGAAATATTAGACGCCTTATGGAAACATAGAAGCATAAGATTGGATTCGCTGTACAAACAAAAAGCTAAAAGAAACCCTGCAGAACTGAAATCTCTCGATGAAATCGAACGATAAGATGCTATATGAAGAGAAAAAAAAACTTTAAAAAAACCTTAAGCATTAAAAACCTCACAAAAGCCCATGAACAGCGCCGTAAAACTATTTTGCTATGAAACCAGCTCTCTCCTTTCTACCCGTCAGAAAGTCACAGATCTGGAAACCTTGTAGGATCTTCACGATAAGATGCTGGTACAAAGAAGACCTTATCCGAGATATTCAGTCCGAATTGCAATTTCTGGAACGTGATTTTTGCTGATATTGTCGGCAGCAAAGGAATCTCTGCAAGCATGAACTCAATTAGTGGAAATTGAAATGTTCATTCCTAAAATTTTCCTATTTTAGAAAACATGTAAGCAAATTGACTCCATTCCTAATATTTCCAGTATTTATCACCGCAAAACAAATGTTGTAATCAACCACCCGATCAAATCGTTTACCGCCTCATCGTGGTTGGAGGTGTTCCTGGGTGTCAGGTTGCGACGTGAAGCAGGGAATTCACTCTCCCAGCAGGGTTTCTCTATGTGAGAAGGAGCTCGCCGTTTCCATCAAGAAGCCCAACCAAGAGTAAACCAATACCAGGACCCACCACCATCCTGCTGGTATCAAACTAGTCGTGCAGTGGTAAATCTCCATCTGATCCTCAAGGGCCGCTACTGTCTGTGGTGGTGATGACCTGAGGCAGACTTTGGCCACGACCTCGAAACTTCAGGAAACCACAATGGTTAAACCAGCAAAACTCCGAAAAAGGGGAAATTACGCTGCCGTTCGCACAACCAGTGAAAACAGGCCATCCTAGTATCCAAATAAGTAAGTCAACTTTCACCCTTTAGTGTTCGTTACCTATAACATAATTTCATCATTGTCTGCAAAAAGTGCTCGCAATGTTGCAAACTACCTCCAGTTCGATGGAAACACTCAATATAAAAAATATGTAAAATAAGTTAAGAAAGAAAGATAAAACCTACCTATGCGAACAGGAAATCCAGGCGGAAGTCTAGCCTCACAAAATCGCCTCAATTTATTAAGATGTTTAAAAGGAGCGACGATTTCCAATATATTAAGCAACACATCAATGTCCATTGGAAAGTCCTCACTCTTAATAAATTTAGATCAAAGTAATTTCTTAGCGAGACAAAAGTGGTCCTAGAGATGACTAATATGATTCATTATTGCGACCATGAATAGAAATATTAAAAGAAACCCCCCCCCCCTTAATCTTCACTTTTTCCCTATTACCACACATTAAAGGTGAAAACATCTAAAAATTCAACCGAGAGTAATGGAAATGAAAAAATCCATGAGGAGTGAGCAGCTTACCATTCCAATCAATGCTGTTAATTGCTTCTCGTTCTGCTTTAGAATTTGAGCCCTTCCAAGGGGAGGAGCCGCTCCAGGTGCGGCACCCATGTATTCTTCCCATGTGGTTGGCATTCGACCTGGTGGAGGTAATGATTTTCTGTGCTGAAGACTCTGAAATTGTCCAATCGTTCTAAATTAAGGACCGAGAACGCGAATTTTTAAATTTGGTCCTTGGCACAGAAAAATGACGTCGGTACAATCGACTCATCACCTTGAAATCCTCATCACCAACTGCAGCACCGCTTGCCAATGACTGCATGAATGACTTATTCTTCTTTATATCGTCGACAGAGAGATGCTCACGCCTTTTTCTCGAAACCAACTTCATTCCATCTACCAGATAGAAATTCACGTTGTAATCACCAATTTGTTCCTAAGAAGTTGAAAGGAATTGAAACTATAGAAACGAAGATAAAGAGCACGACTCTGAATCAACTTAGTTCTTAAAAACCCTATTATAGATAGTCTTACGTGAAAGTTAGGTGCAAAATCCGCACAAATATGAAACGCTTCAATAATATTCATTCTATTTTCTCCAAGGAAAACTCTGAAGAATGACGAAACAACGTAAAGAAAAAAATGTTAGTACCTCTCTAGCATGTTTAAAGACCCAACCAGAAAACGCCTGACGAAACGTTATGGTTTTTGTCGACATCTGAAAACTCATCCACGAGTTAACTTAAGTTCTGATAAGAGATACTTCGGGATAAAACAACTCCTGTCACAGGCAATGCAATCAGTACTTAATCCTACTACGTAAGAAAATCATAGATTTCTAAAACGTGAACTGCACACACCTCACAACGGTTTACCGCCTCCTCGTGGCTGGGAGGTGTTCCTGGATGTCGGGCTGCGATGAACATTGTGGGGATCCATTCCCCAGCAGGGCCTCCCAGGCTGAGAATGGTTCCAGCGCTTACATCATAAAGCCCAGCTAAGAGTAAACCAATACCAGGATCCACCACTGTCCTGGTATCAAATTACTTGCATGGTGGCAAATCTCTCTCTCTCTGATTCATAAGAGCGGCTATTGCCTGTGGTTGTGAAGACTTTGGCCAGGCTGACCTCGGGAGTCCAGAGAACCTTACTTACTTACTTGATACTTGAACGGCCTGTCATCACTAGTTGTGTGGTCTTCAGCATAATCACCATTTTCCGGAGGTTTGCTGGTTAAGCCATTGTGGTTCCCTGGAATCCCGAGGACAGCTAGGCCAAAGTGTGCTCCAGGTCGTCACCACAACAGGTAGTTGCAGCTCTTGTGGATCAGAGGGAGATTTACCACTATGCGACCTTGATACCAAGACGGTGGTGGACCCTGGTATTGCTTTACTCTTAGTTAGGCTTCCTGATGGAAACGCGGCACTCCTTCTCAGCTTGGGAGACCCTGGCAGGGGAACGAATCCTCCCGCTATACATCGCAGTCCGACACCCACGAACACCTCCCAACCATGATGAGACGATGAACCGTTGGGAGGTCCAGAGAACCACAATGGCTAAACTAGCAAAACTCCAAAAAGTGGAAATTATGTTGGAACCCACACTACCAGTGAAGACAGGTTATCGAAGCATCCAAGTATTTTCAGTAATTTCAGAAAAATTCAATCCATTTCACATATTAAAAATATCAATTCTCTCTCTCTACCTGCGCAGAAACAATGTCGGAAGACATGAGAACGTCAACCTCTTCATCGACTTCTGCTTCAGACTCTTCATGGCGCACTCGTTGGAACACCTGAAAACACATGTCATTGAAACAATACGTAACAATGTCGTTGCTGATAACTCCAAAGAAAATGACAACAACAAAGTGGTACTTATCTTTGAATTGTTGTCCATAATTATCAATTCGTCTGACTCGTGCTGAGCTGTAGCATTGAAAAGGAATGAGATATCCCCACGTTCCCATCGACGTTCACTGAATGAAGTCAATAGGAAGAGAGCTGAACTTACAGAACTGCTAGAGGAAAGGACAAGTAAAATAATGAGTAACAGACATGTTCTGGCAAGCATGTAAAGGAAAATCCTTACTTGAAGTCGGCAAGTGTGGTGTCCATACGCAACAGAGTTCCTTTTTTGTAAATTTGACAAACATCCGATGGTAACATACGCGAAAGAAGAGGAACTGCAGAGAAATGACAATGAACAATAACGCGATAAAGCATAAAGAGACATGAAAATGTAAGACAAAGGCCACGATTATACCAACTCCAACTCTGAAAATCCCATTTTAGTTCGAGATAGAAGTCGCCAATATCTTCTAACACCTTCAACAGATGCGACTTGCGTGATGAAATCCCCATACGAGACTGGGCCTTCAGCTTACGTAGCATTTCAGTAACTAAAACAAGAAAAAAATGTATAGAACCATATAAATGACTCGATTATAGAAGGTCACCACCCAATGTAGACAAGAAAGCTTCTAATCTGGCAGTCAAAACGAGTAATCGTTAAGATTGTCTTCTATACGGAAAGATAGGAGTCGAGCTAAACACCACTTCATCCTCTAGTAAAACAAACAACCATTACTAGTAAGAGAAGCAGAAGGATAAAGCTAAAGGATAAAAAGGATAAACCTTTCAGCTTTGATTTATCCCTAAGGGATGCGCCATGCATTCGACTTCATTAAGCATCGTTGGAGGTGGCTGAATGCATATCTAGCCTTTACAATGACTCGCGGTGGGCTAACAATGTATTGATTCAGTGCTGCTATCCTGCCAGACAAGTCTGGTACCAATTAGGCAATCCCTGAGGGACGAAAGGCTTGGTGGGTATGGGGTGCAGAGATTGATCTTCTTTGTATTGCATGGCGCCTCCAACTACTACTCTGCTACACCACAGTACCTTGTATTACAGTGATAGTCGAATGGAAACCTATACTGAAGTCTCATGGATAAACGAAACGCCAGGATTTAAACAGAACCTATTACTTCGAAACAGAAGGGATAAGATACATTACAGTGCAACTAGAAAAAACAAAAAAAAAAAGAAGGAACGGAGCTATTCGAAAAGCCAACATACTTATTTGCCTATCACCATAACTGACTGCTTCCATCAGAGGATTCCAACCGTCACAGTTTTTCACCTTCACCGGAGCATTGTGTGCCAACAGCAGAGCAGTGGCCTCTATAAAATCATCTACTGCAATTAAAACTGCTTAAAAAACACTTTAAAAGTAAATTTGGGAAATTTGCAATGAAATATACTACTAATAACCTAGTGGTTTTAATACAACCACTACAATGATGTTGAGATATCTGACTTTTTCTCAGTCAGTTTTAACCCTAACGATGCCACCAGCAATCACCTGACCGCAAAAAAGTAATAGGCAGTGAATAAAAAGTCAAACATATGGTTTTAATTTGGTATTCTCAGACGGGAAACATGCCCAGTTTTAATTTTTCTCTGCTGAATCTTGAAACCAGCTGAAGAATCTCCACTAAACGTATACTGTTGAATTAAAGAACATAGAATCTCATTCCTAGAGTTAAAAATCCTTCGACAATTTTAAATTGGAAAAATTGGTAACGATAACAATATGGTGAATGAAAATCCAGTAACAAATCTGATACTTGAATAGCTTGTCTTTTCTGGTTGTGCGAACCCCAGCACAATTTCCACTTCTTTGAAGTTTTGCTCGTTTAGCCATTGCGCGTATTGTAATTCCCTGGAGTCCCAAGAGAAAGAGCCTCCAGGGAACTTACAATGAACACAGGAGGAGGGAGGGGGCCAAGGTCTACTCCAGGTCGTCACCACCACAGGAAGTCGTCACTCTTGTGGATCGGAGTGAGACTTGCCACCATGCGATTTGTTTGATACAATGAAGGTGGCGGATTCTGGTATTGGCTTACACTTGCCTGGGCTTCATGATGAAAACGCCGAACTCTTTCTCAGCATGGGAGAGCCTGCTGAGGAGAGGAATCACCCCGCTGTACATCGTAGCTCCAGATCAAGGAACAACTCTCGGCCACGACAAGGCGGTAAACCGTTGGAAGGAATAGATGTAAATAAATGTAAATAAATACAATAGCAAAAGAGATCCAAATGCTAGTGACCAGACCAGGAAAAGTATGCTTGTCAAAAGATGTTGTTACAAAAAGACCTCTGGTACTTAGAACTTATGCCCTCGAACCACTAAGGTACATCAGAGAACCTAAGCTCATCAATAAACTAACTGACAAACCTCTATGACCAAGCATTGTTGATATGTGAAGCGCCGTGTTTCCATGCATATCTTGTTCATACAAACTCCGTCCTAGAATATTAAAGTGAAAAAAGTATGTAATCAATACAAATGTTCCTCATAAAGTCAAATTAATTCCTAAATTCCTGCCTATGAGTACAAAGAACCCACTAGACGGCCTCCAGACAAATCTAAGAATATAATTTTCAAACCGATCGTCATTCGACCTCGGTAATAGTAACAGATAACTTTTTGGATTGTTGAGCTAACACGAGGTTGATAAAGGGTCTACTCGGTCAATGTTTAGATTCTTAAAAAGATTCCTGATGCACTTTAGGCGGCGCGAGTAGCGCAGCGATCAGAGACGCCTTGCAATACACATAGAGTCGATCCCCGCGCCCAAGCTCACCAAGCCTTCCATTCCGCCAGGGTCGTTAAATTGGTGCCAAACTTGTCTGAGAGGAAAACAGCACTCACTCGATATATCGGCAGGTCACCGCGAGTCATTGTAGAGCCCAGATATGCATTCAATCACCTCCAACAATGCCTATTGAAGCCGAAGGCGTAGCGCATCCCTCACAGATTAATCCACGCCGAGAGCTCTATACTTTCTATCTTTGAATGTTTCGACGTCTTCGTCTACATCAGAGTCGATGATCGAGTCCGAGATAACTGTGGACCATCGGCTCGGACCATCATTAGCTCTGCTGAAGACGAAGACGTCGAAACGGTAGCCGAATAGGTCTCTCTATTAAGCTTGTGTTATCTCAACAATCCAGTAAGGCATGACCACATAAATAAAATAAAAATATAAAGGTAAGCAAAAACTGAACAAAATAAAGGAAATCTACCTGATTTTATAAGTTGAGCTATGGACTGCGCGTCGTTGAAGAATGCCGCCTTGTGTAATGGATACATCTCCATATCATTTCCAGTCATATCTTCCAGCAGGTTCTGTGAGATTCTATGAAAAACATCGCAGAAACAGTACTGCCGACTACTACCAGAGGGGAATCGAGCAAAGTACTGCAAGGGAAAACACAAATGGTGGAAAGATATAGAAAACCCTTAACAGCATAGAAAAATCATATGGAAAACACCAAGTCCATGAGAACTAAATCCACGAACTCTGAAAAGTAATTTATACTCAGTACTGAAACGGTTATGGGTATGGAGCATTATGGTATATGTCATATTGATTGTGCCAATAAAAAAGATGAAAAGTCGAAATCAATATACTCAATCAATACGCTATTGAACTGAAGGGTATTTCAGAGTACCAGCAAGGAAAAATTGCAACTCGACGGCAGGAACTCATGGCAGTTAGAACACAAAGTTGACAGGGAAAAATATGGACCATTTCTTCCAGGAAGTCGATTTTCATCCGATCTTCTCGAATCCTTGTCGTCTAGGTTTCCAAGGTCACATACTAAGTCAAACGAACTTATACGGATAGGACGTTCTCGGTAGAATGTAGTAAACTCTAGAAGTAGAAGTAGAAGCAATGTAATACTTCTTAAAAGTACGAAGTAAGAAGTACGACTCGTTCATAGTAAACGTTGATTCTTAACCTTCTTATCTGCGTTATAATTAAGCAAAAAAGAGAGACATACTTGTTTTCTTTGCTATAGTGGGTGCTTTAAGGTGTAGGTGGTGAGTACTGCACTAAAGTTCATGTACAAACGAAGCTTATAGAGACGAAAGAGACCACGAAAAAAACGAGCCGAATCCGAACTTCTAGAAGGATCCATATGGTTTTTATTCATATTTTCTAGCTTTTTAATAAAATACAATGTTTGACTAGTATGAAATATTACCTTTACTACCTCCAACTCTTTCAATCATCGAATAACTCAATGCGGCACGTGAAACACTCCTTTTGTTATTAACGCGCTCCACTGCCAGTCACTGCTCCGATTACGCTATGTACATCGAAAGAACCCGACTTTTTATGCGGACTAGTTTTTTTTTCTTTTTAGCTTTTGTTGAAAACATAGCAAAACGTAGATCGTCTGGAGATGTCATGACATCATCTTGCTCCTAGCTGAGTTTCCGGTTTGAGCTCCTTAGCTTAGAATACCCTAGAGATATGACGACTTTACTCTGCACATCGGTAGTTCGATTATCAAGAACACTTCTAGACACAACGAAGCAGTAAACCATTAAGGAAACGATAAGGTAAAGGATAAAGAATAAAGCTCTCGGCGTTGATCAATCCCTGAAGAATGCGCCATGCATTCAACTTCATTATGTATCACTGGAGATGATTAAATGCATATCTGGCCTTTACAATGACTCGCGGTAGCCTACCGATGTATCGAGGCAATGTTACTATCCTCCCAGACAAGCCTGGTACCATTTGCCGATCCCGGAAGGATGGAAGGCATGGTGCGCCATGGACGCTGGGATCAATCCCTTGTGTATTACAGGGTGCCTCTAACCACTCCACTACACTCGTCTTATGGAAACAACGTACATATAATTATGCCATCAGCATACTCAAGCGCTGCACTAATATTAGTAACTCTTTGCAAATCAAAATAGCATTTCATGGCGAAGAAGGTATTGGGTCAGACGCTTGTTTATTTTATTTTTTGTTGTTTGTTTCCATTCCTGGTCATAATTCGTAAGTTTTTCTCTAATATACTCAATCCTGAGACTTTATAGAATCAGCGATTCGCATTTCACCACCTCGATTTCGTTAGGTTTTTCCTGAAACCGCCTTTCTCAAAACGACTTCGTGATTAGACCACCTAATATCGTTAATTTTCCGGAAGTTATGCTCCGGAAGTGGTATTAGAGGATTCGATCTCCATCGCAGACATTTGCGGTCCGGAGTTTTGTAAATGTCTCAGCATCATTCTCGTTATGTCGTTAGTTTTATTGAAAATGATGATTAAAATCCACAAATTCCTGAATAGGAAATGAAAAGAGTAGCAAAACAAAAGTGATGAGTAGTCAATTTTGAGAAGATTCAAATTGAGGTTGCTTTTCCAAGGATGGATCCAGAATGGATGTAACATAATCATTCATACCCAAATCGTAGGAGGAATTCGATAAAAGACCAAAGAATTTCTCAATGGGTTCAATCAATACCTGAGGTAATCAATATCTGAGGAAAGCATGAAAAGTAAGCTCACGTAAGGAGATGTTCAAGGTGGTAAGGCTCTCACTAAAGTAGTAAGAGCATGCTGAATGTTGCGAACTTTACATCCAAGACATATCCATACATCCTATCCAAGAGCGTTTCGGATAGCGAAGCGAACGACCATCGTTCTTTCGAGCTGATTTTTACTTAACCTCTTTAGAGATAATATCTCTGATTTGTCAATATACCTACTTGAAAAGTTGCAAATTTTTATTATGGCTAACATTCCGGTGTAATCGTTCCTATCAGAGCAACAACAATTTAAATCGGATGTCCATAACAGCTATTCTATACGAAGTGTGAGTCGTAAGTGATTCGTAGTTGCATCGAATGGAAGTGTTAATGAAGCGACTTTAACTCGTGCTACCTTATCTGAGGTATTGATTACCTATGGTAAGTTAAATGAAGGTCGGTACTTAAGGTATTGTTCCACCATTGCCAAATACTACAGCGCTCACTGCTACCTAATAGATTTTAACCATGAAAACCGTTAAACTTAGGTGGGAGTCGACAATGAGCCACATCATACCCTCAGGCTGTGTCTGCTAAGATCATTTCGTTCGTATGATGATTCAACTCCATTCAATTCAACTGTGAAGATCCACACATCGCACGAAACAGCCTGAAAACTCAGCTCGAATCAATTCCGCTCTGAAGAAGGCAGTTGTTTAGGAGCGATAGATGCAACGAAGCCGTGTAATAATCTCGTATAATCTGACCAATAAAGCAGGATACTGGATGAATATCTGTGGAATGAGTTCGTACATAGGGGTCAGCGGCGTTGGATACGATTAGGAAGCACTAGTTTCAGTACTCCTTCATTGATACGCTAGAACGAGCTTGATTTTAAAAAAAAGCTTTATTCAGCTAATGGGCGAAAGAAGGAAGGCGAAGGCGCCGAAACGTTAGCCGAGTGAAGTTCTTTGTCGACCTAGTGTTGGCTTATAAGTAAAAGAATACGTGCTGACTAGTCATTCTGAGGTTAAAGAAAAGGTAGTCCTTGAATTACTCATTTTCGCACTTTTTTGGGTTTTTAAACTAACAAGCGGTTCCGAGAAAAAGAACGATTATGGACTGGGAGTATCGGCTCTGAAGAACATGAAGACGTCGAAACGTTAGCCGAGCAAATCGTTCGATCAAACTCATTCCAGTACTTCAAAAATCGACTTTCTCTTAAGCTACGCATGACTACAGTATAGGATACCCAAGAGGGGTTCCAATGAGTGAAACCTATGTCATTCAGAGAACTCCGCCTCCTCATTACTCAATCCATGTTCACTACTAATTTCATTCTTAGTTAAAAAGATAAATTCTAGAGCTAACTCGAATTAGAGGTCCGACGTAAGATGCTAATCTTAGTAACATCACTCGTAATGCGACTGGTCATTGATTGATTCGAGCTGACACAAGTCTCTGTGCGTGCCCCAATCGCGTGCAAGTGCTGGCCAGTGTGCTCTGCTTGCTAGACAAGAGGAGCACAAAAAACATTACACTTTTGTTGAGAGGCGATTTATTTTACCGTCTTTGATGAGAAGCTAGCTATGAGTAAATGGTGAAAAGTGGTTGTTAAGAACTGAACAGATTTAGGAAAAGCTTGTTGAGCACACTGGCCCCACGACATAGGTTTGACTCAGTGGAACCGCCTTTTGTGTATTCAGTAGTCATTCGATTGAAGCTGTTTGCCGAATCGATGTGTATGATGCAATCCTTGCATATGATAGCACATCCATGTAAGAATATGACTATGTGTCTTCTGAAGGAGTAAGTTCCCACCTACTGCAGCAAAAACACGGAACGGATCCGACCTTCTAAATTTTTTGTTTCTCAGTGCTAATACAAGGTCTTGTGGCTAGTTGGCTAGGATCACCTGCATAAATATCAGTAACCATGTTTATAGCAAGTCATCATTAAATATTTGCTTATTTATTTGTTTACGCGACCCGTATTTCACATCTATTGAGCGGATACGAACACTTCTTGGACTTCTCGATTCGTTTACTCGCATTCGCCATCCACGAAGGTGCCTCAATTTTTACGTGTGAGCTCGTTGCTTCTGCTAGGGGACTTTTCCTTTCGTCATGAATTTCACTGAACATATTTCGAGTAGATTCTCCCTCTGAGATTCCCCTCTCGAGCGTTGAGATAGTAGAACGGAGTAGAGCGTTCCCACTTGGATTGCGGAGAGTGAAGTTTTCCAGAAGTTTTGCAGCAATTTTCCGACCCCGGAGGATGAGAACCTTGGTGATTCCGAGGAGTGGGGTCGAACCGGTACCATGCTCGTGATGAGCGGCATTAATGCTACAGTCTAAGGTACTACTGCACTACCTGCCCCTTCATTCCTAAATTTATTATTAGTAGTAATAGCTTTAAATTCTTTTTAAACGCACCTACCTATGTCTACCCTTAGGTATGTATATATTGACTCACAAATGGGCGCAGTATTTCCTAAGAAAAAAACACTCGCATTCTCAGATCCAAAAAAAGAGCCCACAGGAATCTAATCTCATCTCAAACTGAATTCAAATCACTAAGGAAGACCTTGCTGATTCTACTTTCGCTACTGGGTTCTGTCATACGTAATTCTATATCCGTACACTCCTTTTTTTTAAACTTATGCCTTACCATTTCTTGAGAACAAGTAGATCCACAAAGAAAAAACACTTGGAACCACTATAAAATCCAGGAAACCGACCAAAAATCGATATCGATTAACTCTATAAACTATTGGCAAGGATAGCAAGAAACCTTAAGAGCAACAAAGCGCTGAACTTATGATGATGTTGAAGAGTTCCAGGAGAAACGTTGGATGAGTTCAGTTATAATCACCTTCGATTATAAATACAACATAAGACAGTATGGAGTGAGTATGCCTCATTCGAGGAGATGGCCCGCTGAGGAAGACTTGACACGAAGGCGAAGCTGCCACGTCGAGACGAATAACAAGCGTGGACCATCGACTCGGATCATCAGCTCTGAGGACGACGAAGACATCGAAACGTCAGTCGAAAATAAATATAATTGTAAGACCGTATAATTCTCATAATTTGAGCTTGGAAAAGATGAGGACGATAGTTCCTGAGTAAGTTTACAAGTAGAAATCAAAGTTAAATAGAAAGATAAAGGCCAAGTTGAAGTAGGTAAACCAGAAAAATGGCTCAGAAATACTTGGACGATAACAAGTTGTAAATACAATGAAACATATCGGTTAGTTGTTTGCCAAGACTCGTTTGCCATCGTTTTATTTGCGGACGAAAAATTGATGTCGGCGCGGCAAAACTGGCTGATGAGCGAAGACTATTTGATGGGCGGAGAACGCGATTCGTAACAGAAAACATCCAACATTCGAATGAGTACTCGATCGATATATCGATTAGTAAGTCACTTCTGCATTGTGTAAAATATGGTCGCGACGAAAAGAGGGAAATAAAACGATAAAGATGAAAGATGAAGCGTTGGGTATTGGTAAATCCATGGGAAGCGCTACGCATTCGACTTCATTCATAACATCGAGAGGTCGCTGAATGTGTATGTGACCTATGAGGTTGCTCCTGGTCACTTACTGATGCTATTAAGCCAGTGTTTTGATTCTGTTAGACAACTATAGTATCAACTTGCAGATTTCAGAGGGGTGGAGGGTTTGTTTAGCCTGGGGCGTAGAATTGAACCAAAGACTACGTTTATATTGTAGAGGAGGTCTAACCAGTACACTAAATGTGGTCGCAATAGTAATGACAACAACAATAACAGTAAAGGATAGAGAAGGCAATAAAACTCCCGAGAGAACTAACAAAATAATAGAGGAAAAACGCTAACCGTTCAGTGAGCGCACACTTGACAGAATGTGAATAAACAATAAATCAGAGAGGATATTTGGAAGAAAGAAGAGAAAGAGTTTCGCGCCCAATGCTAGAATTTCCTTCTGCTATTCTTTCAACTTTCACATGAACGAATTGCTAGCGCAACAGTTATTAGATTATTTTAATCCAGTAGAAATTTGATAAGAAGTTGAATATGGTACATGTATGACTGATGGGACAAACCTCGACGAGGAATTTGCAAATAGGACTTCTTGCCGGCCCTCAACCGAATGAATGCGAATTTTTCGAGTTTAGAACTGTTCGAAAATTAGGATTAGGTTTCGGGTTTGGGAAAAACTTTAGTGCTTAATTGCATGGTTTCCAAACAGGGAAATTGGCCTTAGCCATCAGGGATTTGAAAAAGGTAAGAATTTAAATGAAGTCGTTTTCGTGATGAAAAGAGCACTGTTATTTTTGGCAGTCCTTTGGAATTGTGAGAAAAAGTACTTATTACATGAATACTGTGAATAGAACTAGCTAGATAGAACTAGCTCGATAGAACTAGCTGAGAGATAGGCAAAACGAATGACCCGGATGGTGTGGTGGTGAAGTGCGCTACTCCCCGGAAAGGACAATAGCGCGCGTTCGTTCCGCACCGCATACACCTGCGATCCGGAGTTTTGCAAATATCTCAGCATTATATACGAGTTATATTTCGCAACATACCCTGCCATTAAAAAGAAAAAGGCACTAAATAAAAGGGTTAAGACTGTGAATAGTGTTCATCCTCGTGGTTTGAGCGCATAGCACAGTAGTTAGAGCCGAGTCGCACTACGCGCGTAGTCTCTGGCTCGATTTCGAGCTTAAGATTAACCAATCCTTCCATCCTACCGAGGTCAGCAAATCGCTCCCAGACTTGTCTAAAAGAAGGAAACGCTTGAACCAGCAGGCTATTTAATAGGCCAGATGCGCACGCAATCATTTCTATGAAGCTTGATGATGTCGAGTGCATAGCATATCTCTAAGGGAGTGCTGAACAACGAATGCTTTATCTTTCATCCATTACTCATGAGGATTTTAAAAAACCTGATTTTCCAGGAGTTTTCGGGTTGGTTCCTCTAAAAGTGCCTAAACGAATACTTTAATGAACCATCTTAACAAATAGTAATTGTGCGAGCCCCATCACGATTCCCGTTTTAGAACTAAATCGCTGACCAGGCAAAGTTTTCTTTCCCGAAAAAGAAGAAAAAAAGAAATGCATTCGATTGGCTATGCATCCCCTGGCTATGCATCGCAGTCCAGCACCCAGGATCACGCCCCAGCCACGATAAAACGGTAAACCGTTGGGAGGAAAAGCGTTTATATTTAAAAAATGTCATTTGTTCAACATTTTCATGAGCACATCACAAAAAAATATTGTTAGTTGGCGGATCAATCAAGGAAGTGTGAATAAGCATCTGGTGAAAGAATATGTCATTTGACATTTAATAAGAGTTTGTTTACACAATAAAAAAGACGGCACACCCAAAAGTCATTGCGAAAGAATTCCATAGCTGACTCAGTGTTACATATAAACAGAGGTACAAAACCAACTTGATGAAACAGCTGGGCTCTGAAAAACCGATAAAGATTTCCCAGGTGGTGGATACGGTATTTCGCGCAACCAAAAACAACCGGAGCCTTCCTTTGAGATGCACATGCATTTTGGCATTAAAGAATCATTCGATCAATGGCGAGGTTAATAAAAAACGGTCATGACCACCAATTAGACAAAATGGGTTTTCTCACTAACTCATTTTAGAACTCCAATTAGGAAAGAACTTCTGGAATTACGTAACATTCTGGCTGAAGGGACAGCTGAATGAGCAATCCATGGCGTGATTTTTTCTACTTCATCAATGACACGTCTGATAGTGTAGTCTCGACTACTTCGTTATTCATACTCTTAAGGGAGAACTCTTTTCCAGCATAAGGATATTGAAAAATGCGGAAATCAAAACCGGTTTATTGAAGAAACGAAGACACCACCTCGAGAACGCGAACAACTGTGAACAATCTACTCGGTTCTTTGGCTCTGATGAAGACGAAGCCGTCGAAACGTTGGCCGAATAAAGATTGTACATCGAACTCGTGCAAAGAAAGAATACCTATTTGAAGAGAATTTATCCTGTCGCGAGGGCATCCCTTTGGTGGTTTTGCATTTGTATGCAAAGAATCACCCCTTCATAATCTAGTGTCGATAAGCATTCACGCCACGAAATATTATAAGTGCTCCTCATATCGCTATGCAGATTCTATACCTAATTCCTCATTAATCAGTGATGGGATGAAGGCCGTATTATCAATGGAAGCGGGCTGTCTCGAAAAGCCTCTTACTGATCGAATCCCTATTCTAGGTTCGGGTCAAAGAAAAAAAGGAATTTCATAGGCCTTTAGAGGCACACTACTTCATTTGTGCAGTGCTCTCTTTATTGGATTCGATTTATTGCGACGACGAAGACACAGATCCCAAGGATTAACTGTTCAGGTACTCGACTCCAATCACAGTAAAGTTTTCTAACAACGTCATGCAGCTTATAAATAATACTCAACAGTCGAGGAAAAGGAACTGCCAGATGAGGTCCCTCGTGCCGTGTTCAAATCGATGCAGTTTGTCTCGTTGTCTCATTCCCATTACTACACAACTTCGAAAAGAGAATAACTCTATGGACAATCGAATGGAATCAGTGCAGCAGCTTGGGTAGAGTAAACCGCCAAGACGTTTAGTGCAGGAAGAGCTTAGCATTGTCGTAGCAATGAATCTAATTTTCTTCTGATTACACCATTGAAGGGAAAAGTCAAGAGACCCAAAATATCTCTTGCACTTTGACTATTACTAAGCTTGTCCTGTCTTAAGGTAAAATATGATCGATCACACTAGTGTTGATCTTAAATGTGTACTAGTTATATTTAGGCAAAAGCTAAGACGAAGAACCACTAGGGCAGACGTACAGTGAAGAGTAGCGATACCAATACCTATTTGAAGACTTGCAAAAGAGTCACAGAAGAAAAAGAATATGCAGAGCATTTGCAAATTAAATTTTCTCGTTGTGGCAATAATTCGCATGGAGAGAGAAAGAGAGTGAGGGTAGAAAGAAAAGATGCAAGAGCCAAAGCAAATTGCGAATGCAAATGGGCACTGGATTCCTCGTAAAGTTATAAAATTTTACTGGAACAGTCCATTCATTACCAGGTTAGACGTGGTTGGTAAAAATAGTTATATATTGGCAAAACCAATGGCTTCTCTTAATGAACTTCCTTAGTCCAATGCTTTACTGTTTCGTTACAGGTGGTAGGTGTTGTTCTGACTTGAATTAATGATGCACGGTCCGACTATCCTTAAACGCGGTCATCCAACCTGAGACTTTATTCGTAAAGAAATGATTCATTAATCTCCGTTGTAATGGAAGAAATTTGATTAGAAGGCTGTAACCCACACTCCGATCAACAAGGAAAGTGAGTGACAATAACAACATAGGAAATTCTTAACAAAGCTATTTCTAAGCGACAAGAAAATCGACCCAATGCATTTGCGAAGTAGCCCAATCTTCCCTGGCAGTGGCGTGGGACGTCTAATTTTCCATCATGTGCCGTATGATTTGTGTATGATTTATACGGTCACCGATGTGGTACATCATGGGAAACGTGTCAGGGCACACGTGATTTTTCATAAACTCACTTAACTCGAAAAAAAAGTAACTGATTTTCCCTCAACCTCAGTACGCCTAATCAATATGTATTCCTTCACCGAGAGGCTAATGCGTGGTCGTTGAAGAGATTTGTTCGACTGACGTTTCGATGTCTTCGTCTTCCTGAAAGTTGAGGATCCGAGTCGATGGTTCATAGTAGCCCTCTTAGGAAAACCTTCGGCTCTGAGAAAGACGAAGTCATTGAGACATCAGCCGAATAAAACTCCTCATCAACCTTGTCTTAGCGTATCTATGAAAAAGTGCATCACTTAATTATTTAGTTTCACTCTAATGAACTGTGAGGAATGCCGTCTTCCATTTGACTTCATCGTGGGCCTCGTCTACAGAGTTAGCTGGTTAATGGGATTATTACCGATAGGCACGAAAGGTTTCCAATGTTTTTCTTGTTGTAAGCCAAGAAAATGGCCCCAAAAATGAATTCATTTATGTTTTTCAGTTGCTTTCTGTTTCCTATTTCTCTTCTCGGCTACATTTTTCAAGTCATGTGTGATTTTGATTTATCATGTTATCAACTGAAACTGTTATTTTTCGAAGAAATTAAAAATTTCGTTGGCAAAAAGTGCATTGGTGTCCAATAGATCGTGGACATAGTTCTCTACTTTTAAAGAGACGACTGTATTCTTCTCTCTGGGGTTGCTAGAAGTAGCCATGAGAAGACTTGTACCAACTGATCTCCTTACCTGGACAAGTCACCAGGAGTTGGAAGACGCCATGCAGTAGTCTCAGTACAATGACGATTACAGTGGTGTATCAAGCGTTTGAAGGAGAGTCGTTTTTAACAGTCGCGAATGCATATGCATAGTTAACAAAGGACAAAACAAGTAATATGTGTCACTTCCAACAAGCCATCACGACATTTGCAAGCGTTTGATTTTTTTTGAAGAAATCAATCTTCAGAGTGAAAATTGATTGTAGTGAAAGGCTAAGTAAGGAAGCGGTGAATAGCAAGGAACCCCTGGTAAAGGTAATCGCGAGTTCGAAGCCACTCTGAGGTCCCGAGTTTTGCTCATACCCCAGAATCTTTGCGATTTCCAAATAGGCATTATCCGACATCATTTCTTGCATGCTTGATGTTATGCATTATTTTTGAGCTTTGTAAAAAAAAAAGCATGGGTTTAGTTAAGAAATTATTAAACACTGTTAACGAGAGAGCGCAGTTAGAAAGCTCATAGGAATTTAGTCAAAATCTCGCTGATGCTGAAATTGTTTCTGCTCTAGCCCTTCCGATTAGAATTTGGAGTTCCTTTCGGAATGCAGCGCAGATGGGAATTTTGCACAAGGAAATCGTAATGATGAATTATTCTAGAAAAAGTATGCTTCTGGACAGAGAATGATCACTGCTTATAGCGGATGAAATTTTCTATGATACTCCAACTTTTGGTCTACTTTACCTTGTACTAAAATCATTGGCATGTTGCAAAATAGGAGATTTTCACATTTGAACACAAAACGCTACCTTTTTTGAAATCTAAGTGCATTTACCAAGGCAGAGGATATTGCAAGTGACAATTTTCTCAGCGTAGTGGATGCTATAAGCCCGTTTGTGCCTTAAGTTCCCATAAAGGTCGTGGAGAACCTATTTTGCTGACGTTTGATTGGCAGAAGCTTTCTTCTATTATGGTACTTGAAGCGGAGGTGGTAATCTGTTAATGGGTCTTATGAATGTAGTAATGCAAAAATTCAGGTCGTGACTCGATCAGCATTCGAAATACCACTTGTGAATTACGAACAATCATTCCATCGAACGCCATCAGGCATTTTTCTTCTTTTAGTGGCCGGTACAAATGAGGCAACTTTTGACGTTTTTTGCCGGTTTTCTAAAAACGGTTTCTCCTAATTGATCTCGCTAATATTATACGGTTCGTAGCGGATTAATCCATTTGTAAGACTCGAAAAATTCATTACAGCTTTTTCTTCATGAATTTTGCTCTAAGAGAAATTCCATTCGGCACTTCCATGGCTCATTCGTTACTTAGTCTTGCCAAGGACGTCGTGTATGCTACGCCTTTGCGCAACCTCGTTGTAACTTGTACCTCTATTCAATGAAAACCTTACAGTGGGGTTAACGGATACTGTGTAGGAGGCTCTTCGACTTCTCTTCTAAGAATAAGCCTCGATTCTTCACCGATTAATGACGAATTATCTGCGACCATATTCAGCCCACACTGCAGACCTCAATAACAAACCCAATGGTTCTCCTTGCCAAAAACGTTAAACGTAAAGGGAGAATTGTGAAAAGGTCAATCACATTTATCTTCCTCGAAGAATTGCCGACCATTAGAGGGTTCTGGAATGTTCAAAGAGCCAATGAACACTGTAAAGGCAGCGGTTCGATTCCATTATTGGTTACCGATATTACCACATGCGACAGCACCACAAAGAAAGTTGTAAACGGAACATATAACAAACTCTTGGTCGTTTCGAAATACTGGAAGTATGATAGCATCAAAAATATTTTATTTGAAAAAAAATTGAAATAATACTAGTCAAGAGGAGTTCAAAATGTGGGTACATGGAACATGCTTATGGTAACGGTTATCAAAACCGATTCTGTAAAACCAATCTGAGTTTATAATGTTTTGTTGGAAATGAGCTACAGCACTTTATTAGAAGGATTGCAGGGCTTTCTAGATGAATCGATTGTGAGGATTATAAAAGGATTCTTGGATGAAACCAAAATCGAAAGGCAAGGAAATAGTGCAATTAGTGAAAGTTATCCATAAACTTCAATAGTGCAGAAAATTCTAGGTTCATGGAAATATAGAAAACAATTTCAGAAACAAAGTCAGATAGAAAGCAATTCTAGTGATACCATCCATAAAGAGCACGTTGCTGGTTCGATTCTGCCGCGGGGTCACCAAGCCGTCGATCGCCCTAGGGTCGAGAAATTGGCAACTGATTCGTATGGCACATCTGGTTCTTTGCAATCCACAAAAGCTGGCGCATAGCTATAGTAATGATATGGCATGTTATCCAAGGATTCTTGAGAGTGTGCCGGCATTTATTTACATTCACGACGAAGAGCATAATCTTCGAGCGGCAGCCCAAGCCACACTCAAAAGTTCTAAAATTTTCTTGGATTACGGATGGGAGTAAGCAAATCGAATGCAATAAGCGCTTAGATTCGCACAAAATGTAATGTAGGGTCGTGGAAAAGAAAATTAAGCAACACTACCTTAACCTCTGCAAAATAAGCGCGTCCGACGTTGCGGTTAGTGAGAGATTGTTAACAATGCGCACTCGGTCGTTGGTTCGATTCTTCGCTCGGCGTCAACAAGGCCTTCGATATCCCATGCACCAGCAACTCGGTCATAGATTTGTCTACGAGGATAAAATTGTCTGCTTAATAAATCGGTACACTCATATAATTACGGCCTAGTATGCATTCTGTCACCTATATGATGCCAAGAATCGAGTAGAATGCACGGCACTCCCTCAGGAACCTTACGTTACGGAGAAGAACATCTAGGAAAAAAAGTTGGCGAAATTCTCTTTTGGAAGCAAGGAATGCGACAAGAAGCTTCCATAACATGATGACTCACTGAAAAATCTCCGTCATACCATCTATCTATCTCATCATACCCTACCAAGGTGTGTTTTTAGCGACATTCACCCTTTCGGAAGCGGAATACATCAGAAAATATTTTTTCTCCTTCAGTAATATCGCTCATTTCTTAAGGTTTGACAAGCACATTTAAGAAATTCAACTCATTATTTTCATTGAAATTCCCATTACGTTCGCATTAGCCAGAGACATCTTGGGAAAGTTGCATTAAAACTTCAACGAAAAAACCCAGAATGGTTGAAAAATGGTAGAAAGTTCTAATCATCTGAAAAATGCTCTGTAAAGGCCAAATACAGTGGCGTAACATGAGTTGCAAAGATAACAGATCGATAACAGAAAAGTGTTGTTACGCTGTGATAAAATGACAACATGGGACGAAACTGCGGACACACCATGGCGAACTGAAAATGTCTACGGATGAAAAAAATCCATGCCAATGATCGAATCCATACATTTGATTTCTTTGTGAATTTGTTTTTTTTTAAACTTAGCCAGTGCCCAAAAGAGTAATCAATAAAAATCCGTATATTATAAAATCTACCGCAAGGTTAATGCAATGAGAAAATTACTGCTTCACCGTTTGTAGTCGGGAATTCAATGAACCCTTAAGCGCAAGGATAATAAAAGCTACGGTGATCTGCGACGGTAGTCGAACCTGACTCCATCTGTTCAACAAGGTAATTTTTAAAAGGTACTGAAGCAAGATGGTCACCCTACAGATAAAATAAAAAAAAGAGAAACTTCCAGATTGAGAAAAAGCTTTTACCTTGTTCTTCGTGTTAGAAGATGAATTACACTAAAGATTTGGCACAAGAAATTCAGATGAGATAACAAAGTTAACGAATGGTGAAGGAAAGGTTCTCAAAAACTCTTCATACTATTCATTATGCCTTAATGTTAACTTCAAAATGGTAACTTCTATTTTAGTTTCATGTGAACCGTCATCACGTCTACCGTGAGGACAGCAGCATTTCTTGCATTCGACTGGTCTTCCTCGCATTAATTGTCCACAACGGTTTTCGAACATCTCGCATGTTGTTTCAGCTGCTGCTTGAGGATTTCGTTTTCCTTATGAATATCGTAGAATGCTGGTCGATTCAATTCTCCTTGCATTCTTGGAGACAACCGGCCTAAGGCGTCTCCACCTGGAATGGAGAAGTGCGATGGGGTGAGAATCGAACTGGCACCTTTTGCTTCCTGATCAATTTTAACACTAACCATTGTGATATCCCTGCCTCACGGGGTCACTAATGGACGAGAATTTCGAAAGACTTATGTAATCGCTATTACATCAATATTTACATCTGCAACATGAGTCTGCCGTGGTCAAAAGTGCGCTGCGCTGTACATGTGGCTCCGGACTTGAGCGTACTTTTCGGTCTAAATAAACCGTCATCCCACCGGGATTATCGAAGAGTCTCCAAAAATCAATGTGTAGGCCAACGATGCAATTAGTGACGTCTAAAATGAAGGGAATCTATGTCCTATCCTAGAAGAATTGATCGATTTTGAAATGGAATCTGTCCTTTTGCCTTTTATAATTTACAGTGCAATTTTGATAAATGTACACCGTGGTATACAACGCTGACCACATCAGTCACCCATCCGAATGTGTAGATAAGACAAACTAATGCGTGAGCAGAACCAGGTCAGCTGCTGTAATGATCATCTCTTCGCCAAGAACGACATAAGTAAAACGACTAAATGTTTTCTTTTTTTCGTGGCAGGGTAGTTTATGAAGTTTAAACACTACTGTGCTGAGATATTTGAAAAACTCGGAGCACCAGATGAGCTTCGAAACCGCGACTACCCTATCCCTAGGGCTCAAGTATTGTTCATGTTAAGATCTATCATTTTGAATTATACACATCCAACTGAAACTATGACTACAAATGGAACTGAGTGATTGGTTACGCTAGTAACAGCACAGCTCTGAGGAAGGCGAAATCTCCGAAACGCCAGCTTTCGTTCAACAACAACCTATACAAACCTCGCATCTGCTCAATAAGATCAGTTCACAAACGCATAGAAATAATTAAAGATATGAATTTTTTCTGCTGCCTCTCTAAAGCAGATCATATTGAAGGCGTCAATAGATGAAAACCTTTGCTGTGTAAAAGTGCACCACTGTGCGGAGTGAACTATTCGATCGGTCCACCTCCATTGGCTCAATGAGACGACGAGCACCAACATTGCGAAGAGGACCACCCGTGAATCATTGAAAGTCATCGACTTGGATCAACACTGCACTGAAGAAGACGAAGACGTCAGGAGTTAGTTGAGGAGGCCTTTTATCAACCTCATGTTAGTTTGATAATCCAAGAAGATAAAAATATGATGTTGTAGATACCATTTCACTACTGCTTATATTATTTAACGAAATTTTTCATTCGTTCAAACAACAGTTGTATAGAAGAAAGAAATATCGGTCGACTATAGTTTCCCTAAGGGCGCGTGTGGCGCAGTGGCTAGAGAAGTCCTGTAACACACATTGGATTGAGCCTTGCGCCCATGGCCCACCAAGCCTTCATCTCTCCGGGGTCGGTAAAGTAGTACCCGACTTGATTGGGAGGATAACAGCAGTATCTCGATGCAACAGTAGGCCACCGCAAGTCATTGTGAAGGCCAGATGTGCATTCAATCACCTCCAAACGGTGCCTAATGAAGTCGAATGCATAGCATATCCCTCAGCGATTGATCAACGTTGAGAGCTTTTTTCTTGACGTCTTCAGTTTTCGGGATAATGTTCTTGGTAAGCAATCGATTGCGTATGAATCAGTGAACAGAAATTCCCAAGTTTGACTTTCTATTAACTCTTACATTGGTAGATGTTTGATGTGTTATTGCAATTCTATAGAAAGGATGAAGAAAAAACGTCAAGAAAAAAGCTCTCGACGTTGACCAATCGCTGAGGGTTATGTCAAGATCAATCGCTATGTGGCCTATACAGTGACTCGCGGTGGCCTACCGATCTATCGAGCCAGTGGTACTATCCTCCCAGACAAGTCTGGTACCAATTTGCCGAACCCGGAGAGATGGAAGGCTTGGTGAGCCTTGGGCGTGGAGATCGATTCCATGTGTGTATTAGGAGGTGCCTCCAACCACTACGCAACACACGCCCGTTATCATCAAAGAGATTTCGTAATTCAGATACAGTTATTGAAAACTACCCCGGAGCCCTTGAATAATAATCGTACAGGTGCAACTGTCAATCAATAACTTTTATCGCTACACCATTGTGAAGTAAACTATCAGTCTTTCATTTTCTATTGAACCTTACGACGTTGTAAGCGAAGAAGAACGGCGTTCATTCCAATTCACTATGTAAAGCGGCACGAAACTCACTGTTGTGATTTGGTATGGTGGAAATCTTCTTGGAATTCTTTCTTATATTGTTGATGAACCATGAAAAGTAGCATGAGGGAAGCATCACAACACTTTCTTATAGTTGCTGTTCAGATGTAATCGATCAAACGAAAGGCGTCTGGACCTTGACCTGTTTGTCGCCACACTTCCACGACTGCCTCAAAGTCGACCGGATCCGTTGGGCTATTTGCTATGTTTGTAACTTTATTAGCTAATGTTTTCTATTTCGTTTATTGGCGTATTGACCAGAATCGCCGATCACTAGTCTTTTTTCGTCCTCTGATAAATACCTCTGATGATATCTACTATTCTCTGATGAAACCTTTCATTGATTTATCACTGTAAATTCTGCCAGAATTTCTTCCGGACGATCCAAATATTCCACATATAGCTTGACGTTTCTCTTTCCAAATCCTTTGGTAGCAATTATTTGCGGCTACTCATTCACATTTTCTCTATAGGTAGAAATCCGTGAACACTGAACTGAAAAAGTGGTTAGGGACGTTTAAGTTCCTAGTTGCTTCATCTTAGATAAAGGTTCCAAACAATTTTGCAGTATTCTCATCCCTTTAAGAAGGCTCATTTGATCTAGTGTATTAGTGGAGAGTGCATATGGCAGTACTACTTAAATGAATTTGTCCAGCACCGTCCTTCTCATGCCCTTCATGTCTATTCATTCCATTCAACGTCCAGAACTTTCTCATTATTCAACTAATCGAAACTGAGCTAATTGAGTTTTCGGAAATCGTCTGCTGATTGATAATCAGTTGCATCCAAATGATTCTTTTCATGGCAGATAGTAAATTATTTCCCAACTACGCCATGCTTACCTTGCAGTGGATGAGATACGAGCCGCATAACGTGCTGATCACTGGTGGATGCGGATTTATTGGCTCGAATTTCGTCAATTTTATCCACAATGAATGGCCACGTTGCAGATTTGTGAATGTTGATAAACTCATCCTGAACAGCGACACACAGAATGTTGACGAAAAGGTACTGCTCTCTGGGATTGTCTAGTCACGTGTTACCCACTGCACCATTGAGGTTCTCGTTCTGCCTTTCTCTTATTGATTATACAGAGCAACCTTTTTTGCTACTCATACCCTATCGCACAGTGTACGTGCCTTGGTAGAAATTACTAGGGATAATAATGATACTAATGATAAAACGAAGGACCCGGGTGGTGTGGTGGTGATGTGCGCTACTACCCGATGAGGACAATAGCGCGTTCGTTCCCCACCGCGTACACCTGCGGTCCGGAGTTTTGCAAATATCTCAGCATTATATACGAATAATGATATTATTAGTAAAAATTGCGACGGAATTTGTAATGTTTGTTATATAGCCGTGTCTATCACCTGTGACCTCAAAGGTTCATCACCTCATTGTGACTGGGGGTGATTTCTGTGTGTCGAATAGCGATTTAGTGCTGGAGATTGAATGTAAGGGTAGCGAAACTGAAATGTTTCATATTTCCAACAAGAAAGCTTAGCTGTAAACAGCTCTATGCCAAGACAGAGTCTGAAGACATCCAGTGGTTAACTTGTCACCAAAACCTGTTAGGAGAGTGTATAACTTCAGAAGTGTCAGGCTTTTTGTTTCCGCTCTACTGAATTAAGCAGATGCCATTCAAGTACCCATTCTTCACTGTAGCGAGCCGGACCTTTCCACTAAGCGGGTAGAGATAAATCCAGGAATATGAGTGGAGTAGCACTTTTCGTTTAAAGCCGTTATATTTTCAATGCTTTCATCCAAAGAGTACGCAAGCGCAGTTAGTTGGGGTGTGCCATAACTGGGTCGGTATGCTCAAGAGTGGGCTATCGAGTTCTGATGATGTTCGAAGCGAACCCAAATGGTTTCCCACTTATTTATAGTTTATTGATTATATGTTGTTAGGTGAATTGAACTGAAGTACTACTCTGGATGTATGCATCACCGTATCCATGAGCATACGGTGAAGATGAACAAATCCGGATTCCATAAATTGTGCTTACTTACATGGATACTTGAACGGCCTGTCCTCAATGGGTGTGCAGGTCCCAGTATAACGTCCACTTTTCGGAGTTTTGCGGGTTTATCCATTGTGGTTCCCTGGAGTTCTGAGGTTAGAGAGACCAAAGTCTGCCCTAGGTCGTCAGCACCGCTGGCAGTCGCCGCACTTGTGGATCAGAGGGAGAATTGCCATCATGCGACTAGTTTGATACAAGGACGGTGGTGGATCCTTGTGTTAGTTTACTCTTAGCTAGGCTTTCTGGGGAAAACACCGAACTCCTTCTGAGCTTGGAGACTCTGACGTAGCTGAATCTCCGGCTGTACATCGCATCACAACACTTAGCAGCACCTTCCAGTCACGATGAGGCGGTAATCCGTGGGGAGGTTTCACGAGTGGTAGCAACTTAAATTCTTCAGTTAAATTAAAAATAAGCAATTTTTTATGAAACAACAAAAATTGTTAAAATGGTGTTATGAGTCTACGCATCTTAAATTGCATCTCAATTTATTGAAAACTGTTATTATTAAACTCTGCTTGATAATGCGAACTATCAAGCTGCATTGGAAATTTCTAGAAAAAACGATACTAAGACGTTACCTTCTAGAGGTCCCTAAATAATTTTTCTGTCATTTTTTTTCTTTCAACGACTAACTTAAGCTACCACGCAGTTAGAGGACATCTTGAATGAGGAATTTTCGTTATCCTAAAAACGTAACGAGGAAGCCATAAATCAACTCAAGACGAGATTCGAATTAGCAGTTCCCTTTTTAAGAGAAGTAAATACCGGACTTTCCTGTACTCCACAATTTTTTAAAATGTTTGAGCTCTTTGTTTCTCCGAGGTGCTGTCATGTATAGCAGAAGGAATTCTGTTTTACTCAGTTCCTTTTTTAGGCATTCATGCTTTTGAGACTTAACAGGATGGGTATGCAATAAGGAATTTTTCACGACTGTGCAATAAAGAAATGAGCAATTTAGAGAGTCTGTTTACCAAAATAGTAGTTTGCGAATTTTAGGTGCGCAATTCGCCACGTTATAAACTGGTTCTAGCCGACATCAAAAACAGGAGAGCAATGGCGACAATCTTAGATGATAATCAGGTTTGTTTTCAATTCTAGCCTAATCTCAAATGACTTTCGCCTTCAGAATTTTTTACGCTTTTGCTTTTATTGCTTGTACTGATATCGATCGTGCAAAGCTGTTTAAACTGATTAGTCGACAAGTACTAGTAGATTGAACGTGGACCAAAGCGATCATCTATCTGCACTGCGATGCAGATGGATTTAGACTCAGGCAATATACTCTCTATCTCTTCTGTCCTTAAATGACTTCCTTCCGCACACTACCAATCATATTTATGCATGCTTTCTAGCACGCCGCACACCTACAAACATAAATAAAGGATAAAGCCGTCGGCGTTGATCAATCCCTGAGAGATGCGTCATGCATTCGACTTCACCATGCATTGGTGAAGGTGAATAAATGCACATCTGGTCTATACAATGACTCGCGGTAGGCTCCGTTGTATCGCGTCAGTGCTGCTGTCATCCCGGACAAGTTTGGTAACAATTTGTCGACGCCGGAGGGATGAAGGTCTTGATGAGCCTGTGGAAAGTAGTAAAAATGAAGCACCTGAAACGAAAACATGTGATATTCCTCGTGTATCATAAACAATCGGAACTGACTAACAGTTGACACGAGCTACAGAATCCAGTGGAGATTTTATTCTTGTCCGTTGAAACATGTACGACATTGATTAGAAATGCCCTACGATACATATGTGGTCACATTTGCTCTATGCCAACCGCTACCCTTCAAGCCATTCGTCGGTTCGAGGTGGACAAACTAGTACTTCATTGGGAAGGTAGAAATATTGACTAGAAACATCCGTAGCACACCGTAAGCCATTGTATAGCTCAAATATGCCTTCATTCAACTTTACAATTCATACTGGAATCGAATGCATACAACATTTCTGAGAAAGTGGTCAACGTTGGCCGCTCACTTTGAATCACTGGCTCATTACCTGGTTTACTGGACATGCAGGCAATGCCAGTCTTTCATCAGCTTTAAAGTGTTATTCCACCCTTTGGAAAGCTTCTAAAGGTGTTTTTAATTCGGTTCATAGATTTCAAACTATTTAGAATATAGCTTTTGCATAGAAGAAACCGCATGGTCTACATAAGTGGTGGTGATCTGTTACAGATTGACACAGTAGTTCACTTTGCTGCCGACTGTACGTCTACTCGATGCTACAGCGAAACTATTGAAGCAATAGAAAACAATGTCATCGCTTTCATTGAATTTCTTGAAGTCGTTCGCGATTACGGAATGGTTCAACGATTTGTTCATATTAGCACAGATGAGGTATAAGTCTTTGTCTTTCAAAACTAGTGTAGCTTCTGTGAAGGTTATGTTGTTTCCACAGAACAAACTGTTGCGCTGAACAGAGTTGTGTTAAAAGTGTTTTAGTTTTCCTTTAAGATAATCAGTTCCTTTTTTGTTCTTCTATCATTGACAGTCATAGGTGTACGGCGACTCTGACCTAGGTGAGGATGAAGTTGGAAAATTAGAAGAAAGCCGACTCCTACCCGGAAATCCCTATGCAGCTACAAAGGTACAATGCATTTTTACTGGAGGGTAGTTAGCTGGGCGAGTGATTTTTGCAATGTTCTAGATAACGGCTTTCAACAATTTCGAGTCTCATTTATTAAGAAAAACATATAATCGAACAAACAGTGATTTACACAGGAAATTATTTTTTTTCTTTTTTTCTAGAGCTTCTACATTTCTAATGGGTTCAATCATTAGAGAACACTGTTCAGATTGCTGGTGAGGCATACGTAAGAGTATTCATGGCACAGTACAATATGCCATGTATTATTGCTCGATTGAATAACATCTATGGACCGAATCAGTGGGATGTAAAGGTACGTAAAATAATTCGACATGTCGTGATGCAGGCGATTAACGCGATTAACGCCTTCATGACAGCTCGCATTGAATTCAAGTCGTACATGAAAAGATGGGGTGAAAAATGAGCACTGCTATCAATGAATTCTCTTCTGTTATATCTACCTTGCTATTTTTGTGTCCATTTGACAGCTGTGTCACCACTGATCTCATGCAGAGCACGCTTGGATAAATGCTATTTTGAAAACGTTGTAATTTTAAAGAAAGTGTCTTTCGAACGAGTTTGTTCGCCGTTAACCTCGTAGAGATTTCTGATGGTTAGCATGGTCCTAAGATATTTCCAATAGTACCATAAGTGAGGAAGGCGCTGAGATATTTCAACTGCAAAAATACAAATATGTGAGTCCTGATGCGATTCCTTGCCTTCGTTCCAACGGAATGGCTCAGAGACTATCACTAATTAAGAGGTGAACCAACGTCTCCGTATTAGAAAGACATAATACGTTGTGAGCACTGACTTCAATGCACAGCGTACGAGGGCTAAAAATAGAGCTGTAGCGTCCAATGGTAGACGCTGAAAGCCAGTAGCCGCAAAGACTCAACCGAAGACTTAGCAGTTACCTGATTTAGCGCACTGACGACATCAAAGCTAAGCTAAATGTACGATCCAGTCTTGATTTTGAAATCAGCATTGTTGTCTTTTTTCTTCATTATTTAATGTTCAAATGCTCACCTTAATACACCTATACCAACTTATTTTATGTATCACATTGAATTTTTGTATTTTGCATTAGGTCAGACTCAAAACGAGATGAAACATATGGAAACATACTTAAGTGTGAAATACAACGAAGATGATGCTGAGATATTTGCAAAACTCCGGACTGCAGGTGTCTGCGGTGGGGAACGAACGCGCTATTGTCCTTTCCGGGGAGTAACGCGTTCACCACCACACCATGCGGGTTCTTCGTTTCGCCTCTCTCAGCTAATTCTCTAGACCATGGCGTCGATCGATAGAACTAGCTGAGAGACAGGCGAAACGAAGGACCCGCATGGTGTGGAGGTGAACTCGTTACTCCCCGGAAAGGACAATAGCGCGTTCGTTCCACCACTGCAGGCACCTAGCTGGCATGATACCCTGATACCCTGCCGTTAAAAATTATAGTAAGCAGTAAATAGAAAGATTAAGATATTTAAATGTGTTGAAAAACAACAAAAAACGCTATATAAAGTGTGTTTTTAATGTTTAGGTTGTTCCGAGATTCATCGAAATTGCTAAGGTACGAGGTCAATACACCATACAAGGATCTGGAAAACAAATGAGGTCTACACTTACTATACACGTTCAATAGTACTGTCAATAGAGCTTAATTAGTAAGGTTGACATGCATATGCTAAGTATTTCTGTAAGAACTCCACCTACGTTTCCTGATGTTGGTCTTCAAAATCACGAAGTTAAGAAGACTGGATTGAACACTCCGTCATGATGAAGCCAATTAATAACAATTTAGATCTTGGCTATACGTCGACGACGCCAGTGCCGCAATTCAGAAAGTATGTGAACAAGGAAAAATCGGCGAAGTGTATAATCTCGGCACATATTTTGAGAAAAATGGTTAGTAGGTAGATGTTTGTTTTTGTGTAACTTGTTGGTTTTGTTTCTTATCGAGCGTATCGGTCACAGTGATAGAACTTAGATTAACTTATTTCAAAGAATCAAATAAAACACTCTATAGGAAGAGCTCAGCTTTAAACGCCAACTTTTTAAAACTTTTAGATTAGAACGAAATTGGTTTTCTGTTTTCTTGCTGGGCAGACACAAGCTTTTAACAAAATAATTGAGTGCAATAGTGGCGTTCCGGCGGTTTCGCCTTCTTCAGAGCTTGGAAGAGTCAAATTTTCACGCCGTCCACTCATGGAACACTTTCATAAAATTAGCAGATGTAACTTAATACGTAGATGGTTATTCGTATAGTGAACAGCTTTTTTTTAAAAGCTCACCGTTCTTTGCCTATAAGCACTCCAGTTGAAGAGCAAAACGACGGCTTTTTAAGAGAAGCTGTTCACTATGTCAGTAAACATTTTCGCACTAAGTTTTATTTGCTAAGGTTATGAAGGGGTTTGGCTGAGTAGATTGCTTATCAACCCGACCTTTCTAGGCTATGAAGAAGGCGGAACCTTGAAACGTCAGCCAGTATTGTACTAAATAAATCTTGTTGTTAACAAACTCATGTATGCTCATTGAGAAAACACTGTATGATTTGATGAATGTAAAGGTAGGTTAATAGAAATTCGGTTATGGATAAGATTAGTCCAGCGCATTAAAGCATTTTAACAACGAAAATCTATCGTTTACTTCAAGAATGTTCATCTAAGCGTAGAGAAACCAATGCTTAGAAAGCGTTAGAACAAAATGAACCATTAATGATAATCGTTACCTACCAGATTTGTTAACCCCAACCATCTTATGCTAGTTTTTGTGAATTTCTGTTTCTCATCCTCTTCAAAGAGAGTTAATTTTGAAAAAGAAATATTGTTTAGTTGTGGATCTGGCATATGCTATCCAAGCCGAAGTTGATAGACAACTTGGTCGTGAAGCGAGTTTACCACGTTTCGTTTCGATTCCCGACCGCCCGTACAATGACATGCGATACCTCATTGATATTACGAAAGCCGAAAGAGATCTTAACTGGACACCTCAGATCAGTTTCGAAAAAGGTATGCGTATTCTATATTAATACATGGCAAAAATGAAGGATGGATTCAGTGATCCATTAAATCATACATTTCTTTTAAATTTGGAGACTCCTTTAAGAGAGATACATTACACTGTTATATTGCTGAAAGTTAATTCTCTCTACAGAAGAAGTTAAGTATAGAGTAGTTTCTATTAATGGGGCACGTGTGGCCCAGTGATAGGAGGCGCTCTGCAAAACACACGTGGAATCGATCCCCGCTCCCATGGCTCACCAAACCTTCCATCCCTCCGAGGTCGCCAAATTGGTACCAGACCTGTCTGGGAGGATAGCAGCACTAGCTCGATACATCGGTAGGTCTTCGTGATTTATTGTAAAGATCACATATGCATTGAATCATCTCCAACGATGCTTAATGAAGTCGAATGCATGGCGTATCCCTCAAGGATTGATCAACGCCGACAACTTTATCCTTTGTTCATGAGTGCCACTTTTATCTTCCTATTTATTATACAGGTTTTGATGTTCAGGCTTGGAGAAGACGGTGGCGTCTGCACTAGAAATGAAGAGTAGCATCAAAATGCATGTTGCTCTGTATGGAGGAAAAGGATTCGTTGGACAAGCACTTCAAGAGGTCAGATTTGAATAAGTTGCATGATGAATGAAATACATGATGCATAGTAACATAAACAGTGAATGTGCTCTATCTTCCATCGAAAAAATGGGGCATTTTCATAATGACTATGCATTTACTACAGCTACTTATGCAGTGGAACTCGTTTAACGCAGTGGTTTGTGGTGTTCGACAACACTCATATAGTCTCGGATGAATGCCGCGCCCTGAGCTAAGCTTTCCATTCCTCCTAGGCCTACCAACTGATCCTGCACTTGTCCGGGAGAATGAGAACATTATCTCAATACATCGGTGTTTTTCCGTAAGACATTACGTTATCCAAATCTGCCATTGAAGGACCACTACTACACTACGAATGGAGTCCAATGCATGAAACATTCTTGGCGGATAGATCAACGCCGAAACACCATTATCTAACTAGTGCAGTATACTTAGTTCTAGTGATTTTTAACCTTTCGTTTCAGGTTTTAAAGTCAAGAAAGGTTCCATACGTTCTCGCTAAGTCTAAAGTCGGAGTAAACACAGATGCCGAGGTGAGGCACATAATTATTCGCTTTGTAGGATTTCGCCAAAGTAGAAAATGTCCAGTAAGAACAAATATAATAATTTTACCAACATTGTTTAACGTTTTGTTTTCTACCTTCTATAAATTTTATGGCAGGTTACTAAGCGAAATACAACCACAACGTTGCTGAGATATTTGCAAAACTCTGGACCGCAGGTGCATGGTGGGGAACGAACGCGCTATTGTCCTTTCCGGTGAGTAACGCGTTCACCACCGCACCATGCGGGTTCTTCGTTTCGTCTGTCTCTCAGCTATTTCTCTCAGCTAAATTATAGAAGGCAGAAAAGAAAACGTTAAACATTGTGATTTCAACTACAGCCATAGCTTAACTGGGTTCTATGCCGATTTGCGCTCCCCAGATCAACCTCGCTGACGGGTGATTGCTGTGGCAAAAAGATCGATAGAAATAGCTGAGAGACAGGCGAAACGAAGGACCCGCATGGTGTGGTGGTGAACGCGTTACTCCCCGGAAAGGACAATAGCGCGTTTGTTCCCCATCATAGACACATGCGGTCCAGAGTTTTGCAAATATCTCAGCAACGTTGTGGTTTTACCAACATTGCTGTAAATATCAGTAGTAATAATGCTAAGGATAAGATTAGCGGTAAAAATAAGAATTCCCTTCGTACACAAGTAAATGACTTGCGCGTCTTCAGAGATCTTTGAACTTATTTGAAGAGTTTGCAGAAGGTGCTACGTTAAATGACGATAACTTTGCACCATTAAAGTAGTGCTATCCTCAGAGTCTTTTTTAAAATGAAATTACTACGAGGAGTAGTACTTTTGGCAAGTTATTATTTCCAATGTCTGAATTTCCAGCTCATTTTCTTGATGTTCGTTTTTTTCTTCCTCAATTAAATGACCTCAACTTTCTTCCCAACTTGTAATAAAGAAATTTCATACTGTTTTTGTATTTGATACCAATATTTAGGTTGAGGAGGAGCTCTCCACACTTAACGTCACTCATGTGGTCTGCGTTACTGGACGAACTCATGGAAACGGTATCAACACAATTGAATATCTCGAAGGTGGCCCCGAGCGTGTTGCTGAGAATGTTCGTGATAATATGTATAGGTGAGTCTGAATGAAGCACGTCAGCATTACGGACGGTCGTACAACAAACGAGAATAGCTAGAAGGAATGTTATAAACTTTTTAAAAAGTTGTTGCTCAGCTACTACTAAGTATTGTAGTGCTATCACCATTCAACAGCAGAGGTACTCATCTCTGTCATCGGTAATCTAATTAATCGTGAATCTGCTGAGTACTACCGCAGTCTACTTCATACCTATGGCACGTCGCTACTGCTCGTTGGGCTTGATGAGCTGTGGGAGCACAAACAGCATCATTTCCTCACGTGAGACTCTATGCTATTTTCTGAGAAGACACTCCAGAATCTTTCATTGTGAGGCTGAGTATACTCTAGCTAAGCTTGTCGGAGTAGACGTGAAACATTTGTGTTGGAGGCAACATCCATGCTCCTACTTTACAGCTATATGAGACTTGAAGTGCAATTGATGTGCAACATAAAATCCCCTCGCAAACAAGGATATTCATGCATGGATGATCATGGAGAAGAGTTTGCCTGCAATCCGTATAAACATTGACAAGTAGCTCACCTCCACAACTCTCCCACCAACTACATTGGCACATTCGATCCAAGTTTAACCCGCTATCCGTCCCTTCTTCAAGATTAGTCGCGTAACTGGCCTGTTACACTTCGTATGAAGCAGGTCCATGACGCTGGTTCATATTAGTTAAAGCATTTGGAGATTTGAAGTGGCTTTGTACAAAACATGCACTTATAACCTTATTTTGGAAGCAATCCACTTTTCTTGAGTAGATAAGTAGGAAAGAAGCTTGTTACTATTAAATAATCTTCAGTGCCACCGTACTTGCTCACTTATGCCGTAAACTTGGTATTCATTTTACATACGTGGGTACTGGTTATATTTTTTCCTACGACGACGACCACCCAGTTGGAGGTCAACGATTCACTGAAAAAGGTGATGTATCCATTATCGTCTTTAGTGTAAGTACTTACTTGCTATCATACTTTACAATCTAAGGGATTGACTTATTGATCTGTTTGTCTCCTTTTTTCCGACAACTTTCCACGAACTTGTGTGGGTGGTTTGGAAGTATTTAGCCTAAGTAGTTGCTGTAATAAGAGCTTAATAACGGAGTTTCTCCGCCATTCTCTTTATATTTCCAGATATTCCAACATTTTTCGGCTCCTCGTATTCGGTAGTTAAAGGCTTCACCGATCGTCAAATGTCGCATTTTAACGAGAAAGGATGGGAGACCATGAACGCCAGAATCACACTACCTCTAACCTTTGATCCCAGTCAGCCTAGGAATCTCCTTTCAAAAATCATTAACTATAAGTGAGTGTGAAGAAAAAAGTCATTAAGAAAATGGCAATGCTTAAGGATTACGTTTAGGTTTACGCTTAAGTGTGATCATCTCAGGCTTAGACTTAGGTTAGCGAAAGCATGGTACTTTCAGTACTACTAAGAAGTTTAGTACTTTATAGTACTTACGGACTCTTTCATGAACAATGTTTTATACCCAAACTTGTAGTAATTACGCCGCAAATGACAAAAATTAAAGAAGAAACTTCTTCGGAATTCCGAAAATTTTTATGCAAATATTGATTTTTTTTTCAAAGAAAGCGTATCGACCAGTTCAGGGAACTTTTTGATCTCCCAGTGTCGATATCCATACTTCCGGATTGTTTCGAGGCTATGGTGTCGTTAATGGAGAAGAGATTTGGTGGAAATCTTAATCTTGTCAATCCGGGTCCGATTAGTCTCTACGAGATTGTGCAACTCTACAAAGACGTTTGTTCCTTTTTTCTTTCATGTCACCATCATAAAAGGATCATATAAGAAATAAGGAGAAACTTAGCCGTCAGATGAGTACCGCCGATTCTTTAAAAGGAAATGCTCGTGCTAACTCTTGTAGGGACAGACCTCGTACTGTAGGTAAAAATCTATCTAAGTTCGGGTTTGATCGAACCGATTGGCTTGTTGAAAGAAAAACATGGAAGATCGTCATTACATCTCTAGCTTAATTTTGTTTGCTGGATGACCTGCACATCAGGATAAAGCGCAAGTTGCTCCACATCCTTGCCTTTCAGACTTAGCGAATTCGAATTGAATCTTTAAACACTTAAGGAAAGTAATTGCTGTTTTTTACTCGCTTGGAAAAGTACACTTTAAAAAATTGCATAGTGTGACTTCGACGACTATCGCTAGCATCGTTCCGATTCGATTAATAGCAGGCTCGATAGGTACCCTCATCCTCATGCCTATTACCATATGTAGTTGCCAGCTTTTGTGGATCGAAAAAGGATCTGCATATTTCAGCAAAGGTTCTTCGAGAATGGCGGCAATTCCAATCGTTAGTTTGCTGTTAGCCGAGCTTTGATAGAAGTTTAACACTTCGTAGTTGATCGGCTTTTAACTACTTTTAGCTTTTAGCTGACATTTAGTAA
Source organism: Angiostrongylus costaricensis (assembly GCA_900624975.1). NCBI lineage: Eukaryota > Metazoa > Nematoda > Chromadorea > Rhabditida > Metastrongylidae > Angiostrongylus > Angiostrongylus costaricensis. The sequence continues at coordinate 128,840 of UYYA01003840.1, read as the reverse complement.
GATCCAATGTAGCGATGGCGTGAGAAACCATCAACAGAGATAAGCTGATAATCAATTTTAACATTTTTCTAAAATTTTTGTTAAGATAGATTGATACAGATTGTCGACCCGGCAGTAGATCCACAGCCGATCGGAGTTTCAACAGAGCGTGGACAGATTCTTCTCGCCACCAAAGGGAACTGCTCTCTTGACACTTCATTGCTGGAGAAATTGGAACACGTTCCAACTGCACGAGAATCTCTTATCACTAATTTTAAGCGTATGAGACAAGAAAAGTCCCAGATATAATTGAAATCGACTAATATTTATGAATTTGTTATTGACTACATTTGATTGTTTTATTAAGGAACAGCGAAGAAGGTGGATAGAAAAAAAATAAAGAAAATTGTGTGGGAACATCAATAAGGATGAACTTAGTGGAAAAGGATAAAGAATAAAATTTTCGGCGATGAACAATTCCGAAGTGATGTGCCCTGTACTCGACTTCGTCAAGTATTGCAGAGATTACTGAATGCATATCTGGCTTATACGATGACGTTCGGTGGTTTAGCAACCCGCTACCAATTCATCGCTCCCGGAGAGATGGCGAGTTTGGTGACCTAGAGCGCAGCGTCGAAACAGCAGCACATCCAATATCTGTAGTAGGTCACTTCTACAAACAGCAGTTTTTAATAAAAAGGCGTTATTTTAGAGTTATTGTATGAAGAGGTAAAGAAGAATGTTACGATGATGAGCGTACGTCAATTCTCCACCTCATATAACGTTATATAGCGTTACTCAGATTCGATGAAAGTTCCTTGTCTTCATACGACGACTAAAGTCGAACTCGGTCAGTCTACAATCGGTCATAGTCCGATCATATCCACTCCTCAGATCCTTATCAATTTGCATACTAGTCGACTAAGGGGCCGTGTTGCGCAGTGGTCGGGGCGCCCTGCAATACACAAGGGTCGATCCAGCACCTCAGGCCCAGCAAGCCATTCATCCCTCCGGGTCGGCAAATTGGTACCAGACTTGTCTGAGAAGATAGCTGCACTGGCTCGATACATCGATAGGCCACGTTGAGTCATTGTAAAGGCCAGATATGCATTCAATTTCAATCGCTAACGATGGTTAGTGAACTCTAATGCGTGACACATCTTCTAGGGATTTATCGCCGAGGGCTTTATCCTTTTTTACTGTTCAATTAGGTATATAGATATTAGAAACCGACTTCTAGTTGCACTACTACCAAATACCAAAGCAGAGCAAGAAAAAAGCTCTCGGTTTCGATCAGTCCCTGAGGGATATGCTATGTATTCAACTTCCTCCAGCATTAGAGGTAATTAAATGCAAATCTGGCCTATACAGTAACTTACGATGACCTTCCGATGTATCGAGTCAATGCTGCTTTCCTTACAGGCACGCTGGCCCAACTCTGCCAACCCCGGAGGGATGTAAGGCTTGATGTATGAGCCTGGGACGCGAGATTGAACCCGTGTGTATTGAAGGGCACCTCTAACCTCTGCGTTACCCAAAACATCGATTTTATTTAATTCGAAAACATCCGTTTACTTATTCATTTAACGCTTGAGGCGTCATGTTACGCATTTAAAATACAAGTTCAACTAGGTAACTGTCTATCTCAGTTCTGACAATATTCATTTCTTATTTCGACGGTTTCTTCTATCCGTCGAATTTACATGCGAACTGCTCGAGGATGTGACCTGTATCTGAAGTTGAACTGTTATAAAAACTACTAAAAAACTAAAGCAAAACAAGCTACAAATACAACTATAATGATGCTGAGATATTTTGAAAACTCCGGACCGCAGTGGAGAACGAACGCACTATCACCTTTTCAGGGTGCTAAAGCGTTCACCACCACACGATGCAGATCCTTTGTTTCGTCTGTCGCTGAAAAATTTTAGCAGGCAGCAAATAAAAGGTTAAGAAAGAAAGCATTTTCAGCGATTGAAATACAAGTGTCGTTAGATTATCTTTATGAAGAATCTGCTGTTGTGCATTCAGTTACTTTTCGACTACAAGTTGCATATGATGTAGATCACAAACGCGCGTGGCCGGATCGATAACTCACATAACTGGAACTAGACGTTACGTTTGATGAACTGGTACTGCTTGAACTTAAAAGACCACCAGGACGGAGAACGCATGCTGCTGAAATTAAAAAAGAATACAAATTACCTTAGATTGGCATTATCGTCGGCTCACGTGAAGACGAAAACATATAATCGTTAAAGGACAAAGGATAAAGCTGTCGGTGTTGATCAATCCCTGAGGGATGCTTCATGCATTCGACTTCATGAAGCATCGTTAGAGATGATTGAATTTCTTTCTGACCTTTACAATGACTCGCGGTGGCCTACTAATGTATCGCACCAATCTTGCTATCCTCCCAAACGAGTCTGCTACCAATTTGCCGACCCCGGGGATATAGAAGGCTTGGTGACCCACGGGTGCGGCGATAGATTCCACGTGTGTGTGTCGGTGTGTGTGTGTTGGTGTGTGTGCGTGTGTGTTGCAGGGCGCCACTGACCACTGCGCCGCACGCGCCACGATTAGAATTTTATGTAAGAATAAAATTATTTGAAGGATTTGTTAGTAAAACGTGATTGGAATTATCAACAACTGCTGAAAATTTTAAAAAGTATGAATATCAAGTAACATTAGAAACTCTTTTCTTCTTCTTTCGGCAGTTTAAACTATGTGGCGGTATGACCATTTCATTAGTCATTTGTGCAAGTAGTACAAACTGACTGTAAATACAAGCGCTCACTTAGTTACTTGAGTGGTCTGCCATCGCTGGTTTTGAGGGCACCAGAATAATTTCCACTTTAATGAGTTCTGCTGGTTTACCCATCGTGGTTCTCAGCAGTCCCAAGGTCTCCAAGGTCAGCCTAACCAAAGTCTTCCCTAGGCCGTCACCACAACAGACAGTCGTCGCCTTGTGAATCAGAGGAAGATATGCCACCATGAGGCTAGTTTGGTACCAGGATGGTGGCGGATCTCGATATTGGTTTGCTGGTTTGCTCTTAGCTGGCCGTTCTTATCGAAACGCCGAACTCTTTCTCAGCCTGTGAGACCTTGCTGGGAGGGGGGATGAATCCGCTAGTTGTACATCGCACCCCGATACCCAAGAACCCAAGAACACCTCCCAACCACGATGAGACGGTAAGCCGCCGGATGGTAAGTGTAAATAAAGGTTAAGACTTCATAAAATTGAAAGGAATCTCATTCAGTAGGTAGCCACTTTCATGCACCTAAGATTTCTCTCCCAGTATGCAACCATATATATCAGAACATGAGAACATTTAAGAGAAAAGCCTTTTTTCAGTTCCCACCTTTGTCTTCATGCTATCGACTTTATTTCTCAATTATGTTATCACCGCTTGTTATTGTCAATACTTAACGTTATTATTGTTGTTATTTCATGATTTGCAAAAACTCTAATACAAGACCGGTCGCACCAAAACTACCTATGTCCACTCTCATGTTGTAAAACGTACCGTGTCGGTGTTGAATGTTGCCGTGGTCATCTTTGTGTGAAAGATCTACCACATCATGTTTCGGTTGAACGCCATGAACACCGTGAGTTTTATGTGATGATGGACGAAATGGATTGCTTGCCACCGAGTGCTTAAAATAGATAGAAATCAGCTTTTTCTCTTAATAACAAACTTATAAATGTAGTAAAACATAGGAGCACTACGTGACCATCAAGCTTAATATAACTAATCAACACCAAGATGCGCGGTGTTCACATGCCAACCAGGTTTCTGCTCTTTCTCCATTCACTTCGTTGCGTTTTACAACCCTTATTCATAAACGGTGATGAGACTGGGTAACGGCTCGACAAGCTCTTATGGATTTGTCTTCAGTTCTCATTATTGGCATTTTATTTAGCAGCTGCACACGCTTTTGCCTGCAATCATGAGATATCCGTACTATGGCCGCCATCAAATTTACCAGAGCAGTAAGCTAAAGTAGCGTCTACAATTGGTCACAATCTGACTATATCCATTCCTCAGATACTTGTTGATTTACGTACTGCTCCATTATGTATATGGATATTGGATGACGGCTTCTAGCTCTATTATTATCGATTATCAAAGCAGAATAAAAAAGCGCTTTTCGCGATATCTATCAATCCTTGAGGAATGCGCCATACACTCGACTTCCTCCGGCATTACAGATGATTGAATGCATATCTAGCCTACCCAATAACTCACGGTGGTCTACAGATGTATCGGACCAGTGTTGCTATCCACCTAGACAAGTCTCGTACCAACTTGAAGACCCGAGAGGGATGGAATGCTTAGTGGGTCGGAGCGTGGGATTGAACCTCTCACTTCTGCAGCACGCCCACCCGGTTCGGGGCGGAGTATAAAGTTTTAGCTCTCAAAAGCTATTCATTCTACTACAAATGATTTTCGCTGTCCACGTAAATAAAGTGTTGGACCACAGGCGAGGGAGATTAGATTTCAAGAAATTTCGGCAAGTTAAGTGAGATGTAGGCCATTGCGAGCGGGGCACTGACTGATAATGATAAAGCACCAAACGGTTTCCATTTGCCGTATATTAAGTCTACAATTGGTCAGCGAAACAGTTTAGTATCCAAGAGCAAATGGACATACCTCAACAAGAAACTGTCTAGCAGCTGCACAAGCGGCGTGTACTCTCTTCTTGTTCTCCCCTGCTTCTAATAGTTTATCGTAGTGAGGATTGTTCACCTTAAAACAGGACATGTGAATATAATGTTTAAATTTTTTATTCACTGCTCTTCTATTTCTCATGGCAAATTACTATGTGGAATGCAACTACAATGATGCCGAGCTATTTGCAAAAGTTAGAACCCCAGGCCAGTTTTTGGCCCGGAAATGCTTTATGCATTCCACTCCATTCGTAAAGCATTGTAAAGGTTTCTGAACTTTCTACTGATGTGTCGAGTCAATCACAATGTTGCTGAGATAGGAGCAAGGCTCGTAACCTCAGCTGAGATTCGAACTCTCGTCTACTCTTCCCGGAAAGGGAATGCTGGAGTCCACCAGGAAGCAAGGTGCTTATCCGATACCTACCTAACGCTCTCCTCCAATCCAAGTGAAGACGTCTTAGCTCGGCTATCTTCAACATTACAAGGAGAACCGACTCGACTAGCATTCTATGACATTTATGGAAACAAATCCTCAAGCAGAGGCCGAAACAACACGCGAAGTGTTCGAAGACTCTTGTGGGCGATGATTGCAGTGAAAACGAATCAAATGCAAGAAGCCGATGACGGGTAATGCAAAATTCGAATGTAAAGTGTTTAGACTGTTGGAAGGAAATCTCCAACCCCCAGATGACCTGTCGTGGCCCTCTCAGAGGATCTGCAATATCGTACTTCGACATCCAGATACACTGGAGCAGCAAAGTATTGAGAAAGTTTCCATAGGTGTTATCAGCAATCATCCGTCAACATGATCGATCTGGGAAGCACAAATCGGCATCGAACCCAGTTATGCTGATGCTGCGATATAAATCATAATGTAATCACTTTTTGATAAATTGAGAAAGTATTCAATATAATGACTGTTAAAAGAATTTCAACAATGGGAACCATTTTTGACGCTTCAGCTGGTGTTACTTCGGCTACTGTGACATTCACATCTGGAACATGAATCGAAAGCACTTGTGGTTCGTCAGATGGCCGAGAAAGGAACGTTTCAATCGTGGAAGTGACGAGCTGAAGAAGTTAGCATTTGGGTCATTTTCAATTTCTCGTTGTAACAAATCTCTTAGTCTCGGGTGTTATGACTATGAATGTCTTTTGAGTGTGGGAAAAAAATAATACAACATTAAGTGGCTCTCAGAGCGCAAATAGTGCCCACCACTCATATCGTTATCATTCTCTCCATGTGAGATAGATATGAGTGGCCGTCAATAATGCTCATGTCCACCTTTGTTATATATTAAAAGTATCCATCCAATCGATTTTCAGAACCCTATGAACATAAAAGTCACATTTCATCTTAATTGTAGTATGGATCCTTCACCGACGTCCGGTTAACTTACCTAACTACTCCTGCAGTTTACTCTGCAATAGGTTTCGTACAATTGTTTTCAAGGAATCTTGTGAAATGCTCTGTGTTTCCTATTCTGGATGCAGTGCAACGATCCACTGGTTCTGCACCCCATCTTTGCCGTTCAAATGGCGCCGCAGTTGAGAAAGCTCTCTATTTCCAATCAATTACTTTCTAGCGTTTTTATCTCGAAGGGCATTAGATAGCGCTATTCATAGTTTAGCAGCGCCTGAATAGCTTGATTAAAATTTGCTACGACATAGTTTTCTTCAGTACTTTCCTACGCTCTGGAAGACAACGGAAGATCGTTTATTAGTTCAAGTTAAGTGAATGTTGAGACATGTGCGATCCTGTTAGCGATATAGTGCAAATCACGATGGACTTCTATGTGAGTAGAGTTGTAGTAAAAACTAGGAATTTCTTTGATGTCTAAACGATATTAACCACATCTGTCTTTGTTGCACTCAGATTTCGACTATTGTCAGGAAACTATGAAGCAGAGCGAAATCTTACGCTTTCTTAATATTTCATTGGGCTTCATGGAATGAGCTTATGATGGCTCATTTGTCACGTCATTCTCCTATAAGTTCGTTGGCGACGAACTAACAAAGCGCCAAGAGAATGTAACACCGAATTCTACAGAAATGCTTTGCCACCATTAGAGCAGACCAGCAGATCATATTCGATAGCAATAAATCACAACCGTTCTGCACAAAACGATCTCCCCGATTTGAGCTTTTTATTCGAATGGTACTCCACTTTATCGAATTCGACTGGATTCGAAAATGAAGAACAACACCGGGAAGACGAACGGCTGTGGACAACCCTATTCAATGTCTCTGAAGAAGACGGCCATTAGAGCAGTTACTCGAGTAAATCCTTAATGTTAACCTCGCGTTCACGCAGTAATTTAGAAAAATACTGACTATCTATTGGCGAGGTCAAATGGTGGCCCATTTTGAAAGTAAGCCTGATATTCCAGCTTAGTCCCGTCGGCATCTAAATCCGTACACGATTCCACCGTGATCTAGCGCTTCCTACTTTGCGAGGGATGAAAGAATAGCAATTCCATGACGGTGTCAGTCAGGTTAACGGTGAATATTGAAAGTATTAAAGTAAAAACCATCAAACACATTCACTAGCCTCAATAAGGAAGGTCTTTAGCTCGATGCACTGAGGCGATACTTGTGCTCAAATGATCGCTGCTCTATTTCTAACGTGGGCTAGCGAACCCAGTCATTAATTTGTGGTCTATCTACTAGCTTAAGAAAGCTCTGCGAACATTACAGTGCTGGATTACCCACATTCATAGTAATCTCATCAAAGAATTTAAAAATAGATGTGAAAATCTTCACACTTCCTTAAATGAAACCCAGAAACAGAAATGGAAGTTTTTCGTTATGAATAACAATGCCAGAGATTAAGCAACATCATAAACCCCTATATTGGGAAATTATTGACGAACTTAGGCGATCGATAACTCTAGCACTTTACTGAGTACAAAAGGTTGGTTACCGTTTTTTAAAAATGTGACCTAACGTTAGCGGAACTGCCATTCTAGCACTAACCACCCGATGGTAAGGATTTTCTGCACCGGATTAGTCAGTGATGAAGTTATGTATAGTAGCCTCGTCACTAACTAAGTTGACTCTCATTCAGTTTCTTGTGACAATGATCAATGCCGAGTGGTTTACATTCTTAAGTCGAAAAAGAGCCTTCTTAAAGAAATGCAAGAATACGAGCAATAGAACACAGTGGTTTTAAATCTTCAAAAACACTCAGCATTTGTTCTACTTATAAAGCTTCTCCCATGAATACAGGAATTACAGTAACAAATACTCTGAATATTTTAATACTTTGAACTTAGCTTACATCGACAATCGCGTCTCGTTGTGCTTTCTTTACACCTTCTCTGATGTCAGACATATGGTTAGAGGTGCGCGAAGACGAATCTGCCAGCATTCGACCACTCACCGCGAGCGATTTATTCTAATGGCTTTAAGAAAATACAGATAAGAGAATCCATAGATCAAATGTTGACAGTATCGTTTGTTTGTTTAATTTGTTTAATCAACCGCATCAAGCAACGGACAATAGGATAAAATGAATTACAAGAGTGGTTGCTTGGCTTTGCATGTTTATCAACCAAGCCGCCCGCCTGCTAACTTTGTTGTTTTTCTCAGTGATGGTAACATTTGAGGACTAAATAACTTAAAAGGTTTCTTTTACTGTGTTCGATAAACATATACGAAAGAAAAGAAATGTTATTGAGGAAAGTGAAGGAAATATAGGTGAATTAACCGATCCCGGAGGCATGGAGGGCTTGGTGAGCGTGGGCGTGGGATCAGACAAAACACTGGTCCAGCGTATACTGCAGCTCTAAAGATTGCGCTACAAGGACAAAAAATGTAGGAGTGAAACAGGATATAGTGAAAGAAAAGAGATTAAAACGAAGAATCCAATATCAATGCGTACCGTAGTTAATTTTCACCTGGCTTGTACACTCTGAATTAACCACTTCTTAAGATTTAACCAGGAAACTGAAGGATTCTGATTTTGCATATTTCTCAAGTACGTTGTTTTTTTTATTACGACATATTCAAATTAACTATGAGAAGGATTTTATGAGGCACTCATCGCGACTGGATGATTGTCACGAGTATCCTTAATTCTTCCCTCCCAACGGTTTGCCGCTCATCGTGGCTGGGAGATGTTCCCGGGTGTCGGACTGCGATTTACAGCGGGGAATTGGTGTCTCCGGTAGGATCTCCCAAGCTGAGAAGGAGTCCGGCATTTCCATGAGGAAACCTAGCTAAGAGTAAACCAATACCAGGATCCGCCACCGTTCTGGCATCGAATTAGTAACGTGGTGGCATATCTCCCTCTGATCCACAAGGGCTGCGACTGCCTGTCGTGGTGAAGACCTGGGGCAGACTTTGGTCAGGCTATCCTCGGGATTTCAGGGAACCACAATGGCTCAACCAGCAAATCTCCGAAAAATGGTGATTATGCTGGGCCCACACAACTAGTGAAGACGGACCGTTCAAGTATCAAGTAAGTATTCTTAAATCTTCTCACTCTTTTTTCCTTCTACTCATTGTTCTCAACTTTTCTCCAATATGGTAACCAGAATCATTGATTTTCTCATTCAAATTGGTTATATTAGAAAATACGAATAGGCTTTGGCATAATACGACAGCACCGAAGCAGAGTCTTGCTTCTGGGTACTAAAATTCACAATGATGTTACATGAAAGTCGGTTTTCAAAAATGTCATGTAGCTAATAGAATTCCGACATTTCCAGGATCGACTATCTACATGAAAACAAATTATCATCAATGAAAATTCAGGAAAGAGTGATCCTGTGTAAAACAGAATTGCCGAATAAAACGATTCTGTTCATTCGGTGTTTCATTCTACTCAATTCGACTCCATACGACTACGGATGCCAACGGATACCGACATCACAGGAAGAAAGAACTGCGGTGGACCTGCGGCACCGAGTAAAGCGGATAGCGAAAAATTTGTCATAGTAAAAGGTTTTTATGACGACCATATATTAGCTTCTCTCAATTACTCAAAGTTACATTTATTCGCAATATACACCGCTACTCTATTTCGAGAGCTCGAAACAAGGTAAATTTAACTCTTAAGGATCTTGATTGCGAATAGCCACTGTTTTGTGTTCCGCCCTTTATTCTAGGTGTCGTATTATCTATCAAACATGGGTTTCAAAGGTCGTTTAAAATATCCGCACATTTTCTAATAAACTCTAAATCTATTGGATATGTTAACCTATCTCTTGCATCAATAGAAGAGCCGTGGCATGTGAACAGTTGATTTCAACAGCTGAGCACGGGAAACTGTACCGGTCAGATGGTAGGCGCTATCTTCGAAACACGTGAAGACACTCTACTCTCCAATTTACGCGAAGTTATTAGGCCGTTCGGAAATTATTGCTTGATCCCAACAAGTATTTTTAAACTGGGACTGGGATAGTGCAGTACACAACGATGTTGTCGTTCAGGAAGCAAAGGCGCTAGATCGATCTCCGTCCCAACGCTCCCATCCAATCCACGTGGGGACGCCACAGTCCGGTTGCCTCCAAGATTGCGAAGAGAATCGACTCGACCAGCATTCTACGACATTCATTAAGAGGACGTAATCCCAAAACATGACGCAAAATATCGGAAGACCATTGTGCATGACGAAGGCGAGGAAAACGAATCGAAAGCAAAAAGTGCTGGGATCCACACAATAAATGAGATGGCGGGTCATGTAAAAAGATATATGAATGTAAAATAGCATAATTTAGCTTAGAGCAAACTTTGGAGAAGCATCTAATTCGGCTTGTTCCTAATTGCATGAGGTTCTTTCATCTCCACCTCATTGAACTCTAAAACGTTGTCGTTACTTCAGTCGTGCTTGCCGAAAAAAGGCGCATGGTGACATTCACGTCAAAGTAGAAGGTTAATCGAAATGTCCAATTTCTATTTCTTCCTCGGAACAATTTTTAATGCGTTTGCCTATCTTGTCCCAATACAGCAAGTACAATAATTATACCGTTACACTGATCTTTTCGGTAGAACTCATTCTTCGAGAAAATACTACGATTACAAATATGTGACGCCATATTATTATATTATTACCACGATAACAGTTGGCTTCAACTCGAATTTGGGATAGATTCACTCCTTGGTCAACGACACTGAGGGGATTGGACCCATTTGGACACTCTTGAGCAGTGTCTGTCGCTTTCTAGCAACCATTAAAAGAGGGACAAATAATGGAAACTAGTCCCTCAGAACAGAAATCTATGTGACTATCTATGTCAGTTACAACCTAGTTCTTAAGAATGAAGCAGAATATCTCTAGGAATTGTTTGTCGATATTCCTTTACGTGCTGTGTCAGTCACATATAATCTCGTTAATCACTTACTAACTTAATTCGAGCAGGCAACAAGTAGCCCCACTTATTCTCGGAGCACGTCACAGTATCATAACCTCAAAAAACACCAAAAGCATCGCATTTCTGTATAATCCTTTCCCATGCCTTACTCTAGAGAACAGGGTACACACGTGTAAAGTTGTCGGGTTTTCCTATGAAGACTGGAGATGCTCACTTGTAGTTCTTTAAACGAAGCAAACAAGAATATCTGTCGAATGCGAATCCTAAACCACATCTCGGGTCCTTCACAGCCACACAATTTAAAGTCTCCAAGGTGCGCGTAGCGCAGTGGTCGGGGGCACCTTGCAATACACATGGGATCGATCCCCGTGCCTCAGGTATATCAAGTTCTCCATCTCTCTGGGGTCGGCAAATTGGTACCAGACTTGTCTGGAAGGATAACAACACTGGCTCGATACATCGGTAGGCCACCACGGTCATTGTAAAAGCCTGATGTCTATTCAGTCACCTCCAATGATGCTTAATGTAGTCCCTCAAGGATTGATCAACGCCGAGAGCCTTATCTTTTTATCCTTTCAGTGAACTGGTCGAACCAGTAGAAGCGCAAGCATGGAGGCAGTCCACTGAATCCGAAGCGCGTCTAGTACAAGCACGTAGTCACTTCTAGTCAACGACGAATCCTTGCTCGGCACCTATTTACGCCACGTTCGCAGTTACGATATCAAGAACCGAAGTAAATCTTTCCTCAAATGCCTTCTTTTAAGATTATTTTTAATTTGTAAAGTATTCATATGCTAACAATTAAGGAGAACGATGCCATATTTTCCAAATCGCAGGCTCTGAGCTCTGCTTTAACGATAGGAAACAACATCACTATTTGAATAGAACGATTTCATGAATAATATATGGGTTTCCAGCCAGCATCACCTGTATCACCTGTAGTCCCGTTTATCGTCGAGTGACTCGAGCGGGCGCTAGTATGTCCTCCATTTTCCCTGTCACGTGCAAGAGTAGCCCAGTGGGTTCTGCTCGCTCTAGGGACTCAGTTGGGACGGCTCGTTGATATAGGAATACCAAGTAGTTAGGACAATTCGGTTAGAACTAGCTGCTCGCCTTTGTGTACGCCACGCGGGACTTCTTGTGATTAGCAGTCGCAATGCCGGACACCTCAAACTTGTGTAATTAAACCGTTTATCATAATTATACAGCAATCATAGCAATACAACTCTGCAATTAATGCAACAATGATACGGGTTATGAGTAGGCGCAGCCCGATCACTGGTGTTCCGTGTAGAGTGTAGAGGACCAGGTTTCTGACGCATACGTTAGGGCAGGAAGAAACGTTGAGTCCAAAAAGCGGGCGCGGTGTCGAGTGTTCTTTGTCCTTTTCACTACACCCTCGATGCTTTTGAGAGTTCCCCAAGCCGCTCGTTTCCTTTTGCTCAGCCCTGGAGCTAGGTCGTTCATCATATTGATTTCCAGACCTAGGTAGACATAACTGGAGCATTCGGAGATATCCGTTCCGTTGAGCGTGAATGGGGCATACAAAACTAATCCGTTCCTCATAAACATCGTTTTGTGACATTTAGTCGAAGACCAATCTTTCCACAGGCTTTATCAAAGTCGTCAAGCAAACGTTCCGCTTGGCTAATGTTTGGTGTTGTAAGCACGATGCCATCAGCAAAGCGGAGATGATGTAATTGCCGACCATCGATTTTCAGCCCCATATTATCCTATTCCAATGTTCGCATGACGTTCTGGAAGGTGGCGGTAAATAATTTTCGCGAGATGGTATCGTCTTGTCGAACTCCTGTTTTGACGTCAATGTTAATATCGTTGTAAAATGGTAATACCTTGGTTGTAAAATTTTTGTACACCTCACGAAGAATCTTTATGTACTGAGTAGGCACTCTTTGACTGTCAAGAGCTTCCAAGACGGCTTCTATCTCAACTGAATCAAGGTTGCCTTCTGCAAATCGACGAAAGTGAGACAGAGCGGTCCTTCGTACTCTTGCGATATTTCAGTAAGCCGTGCTACCGTGTGGATGTGGTCCATAGTACTAAACCCGTTTCGAAATCCTGTTTGCTCACATGGTTGTCCTTCGTCCAGTGTTCTATCAATCCTGTTTAGGATGACTCGAGTGAAAAGCTTGTAGACGACAGAGAGTAAGCAGATTGGGCGATAGTTGCCGATATCGTGTGTCACCCTTCTTAAACAATAACACGGTCGATATATTTATTTATGTGATCTTATAAACTGATCTTCTTAAGCTGACGCGAGGTTGGTACAGATCTTCATTGTAGTTGTCGTCGTCGTTGTTTTTGATGTTATTGATCGATGGCTGACGTTTCGGCGACTTCGCCTTCCTCAGAGCCGTGATGTTACGTACGGGAGTCTTGCTCGATTCTTCAGGTGTTTTGGTCTTATCCTGTCCGGACCTGGTGCTACTCGATTTTTCACCGACGAAATGGCATGTCGAATTTTGGAATGGAGAATCGGTGGTACAACATACCCATCCTACTTAATTTCATATGACGGAAGGTGAATGTGGCTATCGAAGAGATCCGAGTAGTATTCATGAATGATTTTCTCCATTGCCTTTCTGGACGCTGTAACTGTTCCGTCTGGGCGTCGAAGTGCAATCATCTTGGTCTTGCAATTGGCGAAGCTTCGGTGGGCTTTGCGAATGCTTTTCCCAACCTCTGCAGCTTCGACTATTACTGCTGCTCTTCTCTCTTTAACATCTTCTATCGCTTGTCTGCATTGTTTGCAAATTCGGACGTTAGTTTGCGGCTGCCTGCAGCTCGTGCGATTCTACGCTGGCGTATTAGCTCGAGTGTTCTTGGAGAAAGACATCTTTTGGTGGCTTTCGAACTCTCAACTTTCATAGCTCTAACGTAAAGGTGTTGAATGAGCCGATCGTATTCTACGTCGATGTTATCGACAACGGAATCTTCCCAGCAGCCGACCAATGAATTAAATAAGTTACTGTTTACGGTGGTTCTGGGACTTTGGTTTTTGAATTTAGCGGCTTTTTCTGCTTTCCGCGAGAAAAGAATCTTGCGCGAAGGAGGTGGTGGTCTGATGCGGTGTAGAATTTTGGCGGCAACAGCGACATCGGTTAGGCAAAACCATTTATTTTCCATGATGTGGTCTATTTCGTTGTGGTACTCTCCATTGGGAGACTCCCATGTCCAGCGCTGAGGTTGGGGCTTCTGGAATTGCGAGTTGCCATGGATGGTCTTGGTCGCCATGATAAACTCAGATACCCTATCACCATGTTCGTTCCATTCTAATCCATGGGTCCCAATGTTACGTCCTTCAGGCGTTCTTCTTGGTTCAATCTTGGAGTTGGAATTTCCAATGGTGACCTTGAAGAATGTATGGTCTTCTCTGTAGAGCTTCTCTAAGTCCATATAGAACGCTTCGACTTTTTCTTCGTCATAGTTTTATATCGGTGCGTAAACGACGAAGATTGTCAAAGCCTGTATTGATCCACATCCTTTCAATCGTCGGATTCGGTTTGTAAGTTGTTCGAATGAATCGATGTTCATGGACAAATTTGTGTTGACGAGAACGCCGGCTCCATCGACTCCTCTACTGTCGCATGCTCTGAGGAACAGTTCTTGTCCGGTGTCACAGACGGCGTTGATAGGCTGGCGTCTTCTCGTCTCGGCCAGGCCGGTGACGTCGTACTTTATCCTTCTTGCTTTCATGAGCAAGTCTTCTATCGAGGACTCGGATGCAAGTGTACGTGCATTGCAGATACAGATCGTCACCATAGTTGTTTGTAATCTAGGCAGCTTCCATTGGGTCTGAGATTTTAGCAGCCTCTCCGTACTCGTCCTAACCAGCGCTGCAAAACTGGGGCTCTTTCGCGGCCAGGGGAATGAGACCCGTTTTTTTCCTTACTGTGTTAGTATTTTTGATAACCACGTATAGCTTGCTGTTCTCTGAACATGGGGACTGGGTATACTCACGGGTAGCTTACCAAGCTCTCCCAGAGTGGACATGGAGCTTATTTGTTGGAGGCGACTCCTAACCGCCTCCCATATACTTCTCAGTCACTTGATTGCAGGCTTTTGGCCGAATTGACTCGTAGAATACAATCCGCATAAGCAAGAACGCACCCACACACGCATGCATGAATACCCCTAGCAAATACAGAAAGTACGTGCCAAATCTCGCAGCATGAATAGGGAGCCCATCATCTGAACACCTGCGTCTCAGGGAAGCAAAGATCGCTTTTGGTCAGCGATTAAACCCCTATCCTCCACCTGGGGACGCGCAACGTAGCCTCGCGACTAACCGGCTCGAGATCCCTCATATGAGGGAGATCCGTGGCCAGCCAGTACATATTCTAATTAGTTGCTAGGGCTTTCCTTAGCTGTCTCTAGAATCACCATAAATCCGTGTTAGGGCGTTCCCAGGATGTTACCACAAGCGATTGCTGACCACTGTACACTCGAAGACAAGGTCGCCGTCCTGAGTCCAGGTTTTTTCCAAAACAGCTAAGCGTTTGAATGGAAAGGTCGAACTGGTACGTATCACAGTTCCATGCCTAGGAGTAGGTGCTGGTTTCGACAAAAAGCAAACAATTGGAAGAGCAATGTAGAACATTTTTTTTCCTTGCCCATTACTTTTTCATTGCAAGGGATTACGTGAGGTACAATCACGATGATGCTGACATGTTTGCAAAACTTGTATCCTAGGCCAGATCGCACCGCGACTACTCTTCACCTTACCCTTACCTTACCTTTACCCTTAAAAGCT
The DNA here is from genome assembly GCA_900624975.1 of Angiostrongylus costaricensis. Taxonomy (NCBI): domain Eukaryota; kingdom Metazoa; phylum Nematoda; class Chromadorea; order Rhabditida; family Metastrongylidae; genus Angiostrongylus; species Angiostrongylus costaricensis. Next base: position 113,098 of record UYYA01003840.1, on the reverse strand, counting down.
TTACCTTACCCTACGTTGCTTTTAACGCCAAAGGCTTTCCCTTACCCCTACCCTACCTTTGCCTTTAAAGGCTAATCGCGGTTCCATCGGGCGTGGGCTTCAAGTTTTGCACATATCTCAGCATTATTGACATTAGAAGAGCACTTGTGAATGTTCAACGACTTAAAAACAACACCAATTCACGGCGTAAAATGCTATTGATTTCAAGCAAAGCTTCCCGTACAACCAACTGTAGAGTCCTCTTAAACGATTTCGTCAGACATCACACGGACATTTAATGAACCAGTCTTTCCACATTAGTTACTTAGTTAAGTGGCCCAGCTTCACCGGTAGTACAGGTCCCAGCATAATTTCCATCCATTTCTCTCCAACTCAGCCGTCGTCCATAGTGGTCCGGTCCGGATATGCTGAAATCCGGAGGCTCGTTCCATAGACATGAAATCATTCCCATCCTATTCGTTGATCCCCAAGTAGTTGTCGCCTATGGTGATCAGTTCCAAATCTGCTCATGTCCGAGAGCCCCATTCCCTTGTTCTGAAACCGCTCCTATCCTTCCAACCCCAATTAAAGGACCGAAGAATGGTTTAGATAGGCGCGATAGACGCACGTGAGTGTTCGCTGCTGCGCGTCGACTCCCAAAACCATGTCGATACGCAGTTCAACCCACTGTGTGACCACACCAGCGTACGGGTTGCGTCCGGTTTAGTGGCGATGGTCAGGTCATGTTTATAGCCATCGGTGAATTGTTATGGTCCATTCAACGACCGTTTCTGCATACCTTCCCTAGCAATACTGCATATAGTACTGCATGTGTTGTGTACGTATTTTCACAATGCTTACCGATGTTATTGAAGTTGTCGTGTGCAGAGGTTGTCTTGTGCTGCATTGTTTTGTGGGTATTCATCACCTTAATCCTTTTCTGTTGTCGTTGTCATGTCGGCGTTATCGATCTTATCGACCGTGTTAAGTATTGTGTTTAGTGACGCGTTTTCATTTTTTTAGGGGAAAATGGCTGATGAACAGCATGACGATGAGCACTTTGCATCGGCCGAGTCTGGAGCAGCAGCTACTTTCCCAAAGCAGTGCTCAGCTCTTCGTAAGAATGAGCACGTCATGATCAAGGGCCGTCCCTGTAAGGTGAGCACGCTTACTTGCTTCTTAGTTGAATGTCTGGATGGTCCGTCATCACTGGTAGTGTGACCCTTAGCATATTTTCCATACGTTTCCTTCTGGCGCCGTCATCGTTCAAGGTGGCGTTGCTCAGGCTGGTATTGAGTTTTCTGTTTTGTAACATTGAACTGAAACCAGTACCAGGATCCGTCACCTTCCTAGTACCAAACTGGTTGCATGGTGACAAATCTCCCTCTGATCCACAAGGGCGGCGACGGCCTGTGGTGGTGACGACCTGGGGCTGACTTGTGGCCTGGCTAACCTCGGAACTCCAGGGAACCACAATGGCTAAATCATTAAAACTCGGAAACAATGGAGATTATGCTGGGATCTGCACAACCAATGAGGACAGGCCATCCAAGTATCCAGGTTAGTTTCGTAACATTAATAAAATGTTATGTTTTTTCACTCACTGAGGCTTTTTAATCCTTGAGAGCTTAATTTAAAGCCCTTTCCTTTAAGATTGTTGAAATGAGCACCTCGAAGACTGGCAAACACGGCCACGCCAAGGTACATCTGGTGGCTCTGGATATCTTCACCAACAAGAAACTTGAAGATATTTGTCCATCTACTCACAACATGGATGTACCAGTCGTGAAGCGTCGTGAATTTATTGTAAGTTGTGATGATTTTGTTCGATGGACCGCTATGGTATATTTTAAAGGTAAAGTTACGTCCTGTTTATTTCTCTTGTCTTAGTTTTTCCAGCATGTCAATGGTAATGTATTGTCATATTCAGTAGAAAATGAACGAAAATAGATTGCTGAAGAGCTCTCATTATGGTAGTTAGTCTCACATTAACTTATCGCAGATATTTCTTTCTTTTGATGTTTTCCACATTTAGCTCATGTCAATCGAAGACGGTTTCTGTAGTCTTATGGATCCTGAAACCTGTGATCTGAAGGATGACCTTAAGATGCCAGAAGGCGAACTTGGAAATCAGATCAAGGAGGCGCTCGATAAGGATGAAGGATCGGTTCTTGTGAGTAGCGTTCCATAATTGATTCCATGGTGGTTCGCGATGCAATGATGGTTGGATAAGTTTCGTCTGATCTTTATGATCGGAGTTTCGAACTGAGCATTGTGAACATCAGTAGTAGTTCTTTTTGTGTTCCGTCATTATTTCTTTTAAGATATGTGTTAGCCGTCAGTTATACTTGAACGCACCTAAGAATTAAGGTATGGGTTAACTGATCCATTAAACTAAGGCTTGAGCCAGACAAAAAGTATCCACCGTTCGATCTACAAATTTTGTAAAGTGTATGGTTGTAAGCATGTTATGGGAATAGTACGGTTTAAGATGTTGGTCGTGGATGTTCATTTGTACACCTCGTAATGGAGGCGATGGAGGGGCGCAGTGGTCGAGGGTATCCCGCAATACACATGGACGATCGACCCCGGCGCCCCAGGCCCACCAAGCACTCCATCCCTTTGGGGTTGGAAACTCGGTACCAAACTTGTCTGGGAGGATAGCAGCACTGACTGGATACATCGGTAGGCCACCGCGAGTCATTGTAAAGGCCAGATATGCATTCAACCCCTCCAAACGATACTTGGTGAAATCGAATGCATGGCGCATCCCTAAGGCATTGATCAACACGGAGAGCTTTATCTTTTATCTTTTATTAGGAGTGGCTGCGAAGATCTTCATGTATAAGGTATACTCGAGCTGTAGGAATAGGAAGGAAACAAATGTGAAATACTAAGTATTTCCGTTCTTTAGTAATGCTCGCCATGTGCTCTTGATTAGGCCGTTCTACTAACACCGTAGAATGTTTGCATCTGTTTGCGTTTACATTGCTTATATATCTAGAAAATGAACGACCTGGCTCCAGAGCTGAGCAGAAGGAAAGGAGCGGCTTGGTTTCAAGAGCGTCGAGGATGCAGTGAAGAAAAGAACACCCGACTACGTGCCCACCTTTTCGACTCAAGGGTACTTCCTGCTCTAACGTATTCGTCAGAAACCTGGTCGCTACGTAAGCAGGATGAAAGGTCACTCAGCGTTATCGAACGCGCAGTCGAAAGGACGATGCTAGGAGTATCCCGTTCCACACAAGTAAGGAATGGGATCCGAAGCTCCGAACTGCGTCAACGATAAAAAATCTAAGACGGCGTTCTGTACGCCAAACAGTGGAAGGAAGATAACGTGGGCCGGTGACGTAAGTCGTATGAATGACAACCGATGGACAACAGCCGTTAGTGACTGGATTCCGCGGAATTTCAAACGTACTGCAGGAGGACCACCGACCCGATGGTCAGAGTTCTCCACAAAGAGCCTTGAAGAACGATAAGATGCTCGACTAGGCTCTAGAGCGAACAGAACCCACTGAGCTACTCTACCACGTGACAGGGAAAATGGAGGAGATACTAGCGCCCGCTCAAGTGACTCGACGATCGACGAGACTACAAGTGATACAGGTGATATATCTAGTTGGGGCGAAAGTGGCTCGTCAAGAATTGTGAAGAAATATGTAGCATACAGCCACTGTTGTGCTGAGGTATTTGCAAAACTTGGACCACAGGCCAGATCGAGCCTCATTTAGCCTTCCCATTGGCTATGTGTAATATGTGGCAGGCTTAAAATAGTTTTTGTTAAGGGTGCGTTAAAGTCACTGTGTTGTTCTCTTACTGTTAATGCTATGTGTTCTTTTTACAATTGGCTTGCCTTTACTATTGCAAACGATGTATAGCCATGTAACATGGCGATATTTGTTAAGGCGGTGTATTGCACAAGTCCTACCTCTTTAAGAAACGGAAGCAAATGTCTGTGCAACCTATGCGTTTCTTGTTCGTATGCTCAGTATACTTAATCAGTGGGCTACTTATTCATGAATGTGTGCTGTACTACCACTCGTCGTCATGTGGAATTTTAAAAAATTAAAGGATAAAGCTCTCGGCGTGGAAGCCGTAGTGAGACTGGAGCGCGGAGATCGACCCCATGTGTATTTCAGGGCTCATGCGACCATTTCGCTACACGAGCTTATGGAACTACTAGTGCTAATTTATTCAGAGACATTTTTGGAGTAACTGAAGCATGGGTATACATATTGTGCATCTGTATCTATTAACAAATGGAATCCGCCGCTTAATTTCTTGTTGATTTTACGTTTAGTTGACGCCTAGCTTCCCACTACAAGCGTTTTGAACTAAGATTAATTTGTGTAAACCGATCTGCTCATATCCCAAGTACCAACAAAAATTTCCTTATTTGAAGCAGTTTTTTTCCTACTCTTTCCATACAAAATCTAGCAGCTGCGGGACGTATGCGGGAAGCGGGGATTGCTTACTGCTTCGTGTGTGATAGTCTTGCTTTTTATGCTCTTCTTATCAGTAACTGTCTTTATGAAGTAACGAATGTACTCATTCGATGAATGGCCTTCTTGTGTAATATTAAGTGAGGGGCATAGCTTTTCTTGTGCGACACCTGGTTTGCTCTTGTGTATCAGGTAAAAGTCGTATGAGTGAAGTAGGTGCATTGATAACTGCTGCGAAATAAAGGACAGGAAAGAAAATCAGTTGAAATTAGTGTACTTAGGCAGATCTTCCCGGGTATGGAGTCAGATGCATGTCGCATTTTGAGTACTACTGTTCTTTGTACTCTTGTTGAGCAAACACGGGGTGTTTTTTATTCTTTATTGACAGAAAAACTGACGTTTCAGTGGATTTCGCTTTCCTCAGAGCCTGGGAATGTCAAGTTAACCACAGTCCACTCAGCCAAATACCCCAATAACCAAACAACCTCCATCTCCTCTGAGCGTTGTATCTTCTCATTAGTTTTTTGCATGCATTGTAGAATTCTGAACTGTTGTAGGAGTAAATTCTACAGTGGCATCGTGGAACCTCACTTTTTTATTCATTTAAATTGTTATTAAGTTCCCAATTATAGAATTAAGATCATCATTCTAAACATGTGAGTTTAACAGTTTTTGAACATCAATGTCAATGAAAGTTTTCTAGGTCTCGGTTGTGTCTGCGTGTGGTGAGGAGGCCATTCTTGGATACAAGATCTCCACCAAGGATTAAGGCAGATCAGATGCGGGTGATGTCTCTTGGGTGACTTCTTCCCGCTAAACATCACTCCATTTTCTTGTTTAAAAGTTATTTGTTTGAATAAGTTATAAAAATTCTATTATCGCTTTTGCCTTCCCCTGATTTTTTTCATTAGGGTTTTAATTGTGCTATGAAATATCCTGTCACCGTTGAATGTGATTATCGATCTTGAATCCATGTATGTAAGAATAAAAAATAAATTTGTTTCCAGGTTTGGAAATGAGTTAAACGTTTCTGGAAAGCGCTAATATAGAAGACATTTCGTGGCGTTGTACCCAAAGAGGTCTTTGTTTCAATGATAATTCCCTTCTGTCATTAAAGCGGTGGTAGGTCATTGTGACATGTCGTGAAGCGCGTTTTCCTCTATTAGTTTTTTTTTCTTAACAACTTCATTTATGCCGTTGGATGTAACGAATGTTTCGACTTTATTATTCATCAAATTCCACTCACTAATTTCTTGCTATGCTGTTTGAGCTCAGAGATATGATTGAATGATTGACGAACGATGGAACCATAGGCTGATGTGCACCGAAAAGTGGTGGCGAAACTCCTTTATTGAAGACTTGTGGTTCCACTTATTGACGTGAATGCGGATATTGATGTAGTGATGGTCATCGTTTTACCACTTTACGTTCACATGTTGACCTCTCTTGTGAATGTTATTAGTTGCTGTTGCGTTTCGAATAAAGTTGTTGGGGAGACGATCGCTTTTTTGAAAATGAGGAGAGTTTAGAGTTCGTGAAGAAGGGAAAGGCAGCATTCGGGTGCATCATGAGGCCATGGGAATGACAGACAAAGGAGCAAGCATGGCAGGATGGATGTAGCACGTTGCCTAGCGGTATATTTACGAGCGTACCTCGTGCTAGGTTGTGGATTTACATTGCCGTGATGGTGCGAGACATTGGCAGACCAAAAAGATTTTGTTGGGATGTATTCTACTGGAGATGCAAGCCGATTCATACCCGAGTTTCTGCATCTCTGGTATCGGGATTGATCAGCAGAGAATCCATCTACGACTGTTCCTTGATGCTTGCATATCAGAAAACTCGCATTGAAATAGGAACGTAATTGGTTAGATGGTCCAACGAAAAGGATCAGAGCCGAGAAAACGAAACGTTCTGTTAGAGGGTAGGAAAGATTGGTCACCAAGACCATTGTCAAATATTATCGCCTTCTTGGGTTTGGTGAACTTCGGAAATCTACAGCTCGCGATAGTGTAGTTAGGCAAAGGCTACTACTAATTCGGCACTATGGTAATCAATGATTTTCTTTTCTGCTCAGGAGTTAACAGGGGTTGATGACATTGTTCGAACTGAAGTCGAGTGCTGACATTAGCCAAAGAACTCCTATCATCATGTTATCTTGTCAGTGGAGTCGGAAATACATTGTTTATCTTCACAACAGTTCGTAAGAAGCTGGCAGTCTGGAAGTCACTGAGGAACTCATGTCATCAGAAACTCAAGTTGGTATAATCAATGTGTCAAAGGAACTACAATTTAGATGGGATATGTAAAGAAAAGTAGCCAGGCAAGGGCGTTGGAAAAGAGATGACTTTCTACTTATTTTACTGGGATTTCTTCGACACCCACATATCCTTTGCTTTCATACTACCCTGTGTTGTGACATCCCAGCGGTTCCTTCCCTAAGGAAAGACTAAGCGTAAGTAAAGCTAGCGCTTTCAAGACATTCCAGTTGAAATGGGAAAGAGAAAGAGTTTGAAAAATTGTTCCGTTATGGTTGAATAGATGTGTGAAACAAAGAACCACTTTTGAAAGTCAAATTTGCTTTAGGAGAAATTACGATGATTGCTCAATAGGCGGCAAGTCTAACAATTTACTGTAGTAATCCTAATAATCTAGTAATTTGATTTCAATTAGTTTAATTGTAGTAGTTCCTTGGATATCGATCAAGTCATTATAGATGAAAAGTATTGTCAGAAAAGCCGGGTGAAAACTCAGATTTTGCTACAGGGCCTATCACCGTTGGAATGAAATAGATACACCTCTAGAGAGTATTGTCAGAAGTATTGTCAGAGATGGTAGCCTAGTAGTGATCTAATTCATCAGGCAGACGGCCCAACCCAACTAGGCTTTGGCTTAATTCTGGGCGTGGCTAACCAGGCCCCTCGTTCCTCCATGGTCCGGGATTTGATACCAGACTTGTCTAAGACAGTCTCACTCCTTACAATCTAAGTGAGATTCCCTTAGTTCATGCTATTTGAAGGTTTCAGAGAGAACCGACTTGATCAACATTCAATGCCATTTGTGACGAAGGCGAAAAAGTCCTCAAGCAGCAGACGTAGCTAGACGCAAAAGTTCGAAATACCTTTGTAGGTGGTGGGTGCGAGGAAACGAGTCGAACTCAAGTAGTGTTCGGTTTAGCACAGAGTGACACATTTGATGTCGGATAATGCAACAATTATTATTACTACTGTTCAAGAGAAAGCCAGAGAAAAAACTTTTGCAAGGACTTCAAAGTCTACTGCCGTCACTTGCAAACTGGAATGAAGTCGATCTATTTCACGACAAGGGGAATAGAAAAGGGATAAGGATCCCCAGCGAGCAAGCCATTGTTGGAAATTCGAACTCGACCAGCAAACTTTGCTATAAGTTTACTACTAGCATCAAGTGGGTCGAATATGTTCATCTCCTTGAAGCCCTGTGAAAAATCAGACCGAGCCATGCGATAACTGAGGATGAGCGGTATAGCCAAGGGAATATTCGAAGAGTTGGGAGTTCTTTATCGTCTTCGTTATGTCCTAGATGCCCTTGCAAGCTAACCACGCAAGCAGGTACGTTCCTGTTGCTCAGTTTTAGAGTTAATTTACCAGTGGTGTTGACTTTGCCACCAATAACCGTTCGCATATTCGTTATGTTAAGAGTGAGCGAGTTATAAGAAACAAATACGTTCCTCATCGAAAGTCGTTTTCCCAAGTATCACTTGGTAACTGAATTCTTCACAAACGAATTAGCCAGGATTCGTCCCTCCTAGCTAGTGATTGTTGCCGAAAGAACGTTGGCATCATCAAAGCGAAGACAGTGTAGTTACTGGCCATCAAATTTCGCCTGTGCTGTTCCATTTCAGTTTTTGCACTCCTCGTCGAAAGTGCATGTAAACAACTGTGGGGAGGGGGTTTCGCTATGTTGTATCCCTTGTATGTCGAAGATGATACCATTACCGATTGACTAAGCAATAGCAATTTCGTTGCATTATAGGTTAGTCAAGATCTTAAACACTGGTAATGAATAGGGATGCCTCGATTACTAGGGCGATAATCAAACGTTTCCTCTCAACACGATCATACCGTTTCAAAACAGTCAGCCTCTTGACCAAATAAAAGTAAGACATAAGTGCACTGAACCTTTCAACATATCCAATGTATCAGCCATAAGGTCGCGTATCGCGTAGTGGTAAGAGGTGCCTCGCAGTACGCATATGGTCGTTGGTTCGATCCCACCCAGCCCATCAAGCCATCCTTCCGGTGACGGCAAGTCTGCTGCACTTGTCTGGGAAGGTAGAAAAAAAACTTTGACTTCATATATCGGTAAAACAATGGAAGTCATTGCATGTGACAAATATTCATTCAGGAATCCGTTCGATGCTACGAATGGAGTCGAATGCATGACACGTCGAAAAGAATTAATGGACGTCAGATGCTTTATTCAGCACTACTCTATCATCACGTTAAATTTGTTTTATCACTTTCTTTGTTCGAACTGATTTACATAAACATACGTGTCCATGTGTCAAGTAAGAGTCAGTGTTATTCCTCCAAAATTCATTGCAAACGAGCCTGTCCTTATAACTCGAGCTACTCTGTCCAGAATATTTTGCCACGTTTCCCTTGGCCATGTGGCCATGATGGAATTGCGAACCTAAACACGATTTTCTTTAAACAACACTAAATATAGTAAAAAAAAAAACAAAAGAATTTGTACTAGTAGCGTTCCGGAAATACTCATATGTTCCCGAGGTATGGATGCCAGATTGGTGGCTACGTTACAAGTGTCGTTGATGCATAAGCTTGTCACCGTATTGCTAATTATGAAACAGTTCCTTTCCTTTGTGCTATCAACTGTAATAACGGCATTAAATTAGTAAACAGAAGTCTTTAACGTAAATGTTTCAAGGTATTTTATTATATGAAATGCAGAAGAAAATCTTGCTGGTAGTAACTACAAACTTCATTTATGGAAGGAAGACTATCATGTATCGTCAATTTTTATTTACTGCCTTCCATTTTTTTAATGGCAGGGTATTATGTGAGACATAACCGTAATGATGCTGAGATATTTGCAAAACTCCGGACCACTGGTGTCTGCGTTGGGTAGCGAACATGCTATTACACTTTCTGGGAGCTAACGCGTTCACCACTACACTATGCGAGTCCTTCGTTTCGCGTTCCTCTCAGCGCTGTTATTGACCTATGGGTGTTATCAGCAAGCTTTAGTTTAACTGGGTTCAATGGCTATTCGTACCTCCCACATCAATCCCGTTGACGGGTGATTGCTGATAGCACCTGTAGGTCAATAACACGGCTGAGAGAAAGGTGAAACGAAGAATTCCCATAATGTGGTGGTGACGTGTTAATCCCCGGAAAGGGCAGTAGCTTGTTCGGTCTCCACTACAGACACCAGTGCTCTGGTGTTTTGCAAATACTATCTTGTATTTTAGTGATGAGGTATGTGGTAATGAGCCCAGCACAAATAAACGTTGATTACAACGTGATAATAGCTAGGCAAGGCGGTTTTTGGAGATTTATGTAGCTGTGGCTTAATCAATATCAATCACTACAACTACGTCCATTTGCTTCGATAAGAGATTGAAAAGCTAAAGTTGTGGTTGTCGACTGTCATCAAATACCATTTAGTAGCTGTCTCATTCGTTGTGGGAACAGATTAGATGCGCACAGTAAGGCTTTCATCATCTGGCGAAGTCATCCAAACTATTAGAGAATTCAAGAATTCTATTCAACCTGCTAAGAGCAAGCTCATTTAGGGAACCACTCATCTTCACTTTTTGGAACATAATCACAATTTCTCAAATCGGCACTGCTTTCACCGAAAAAACTTTGCTACTAGTAGTGGTGACGACTTGGGAACGTCCTAACACAGTTATTTCTTAAGTCTTACGAACGAGAATCCTGCTCAACCACAATAATAATCTTAAATAACGAAAGCCTCTCAACGTTTTATTGCATCATCGTGGCTGGGAGGTGATCCTGGGTGTAGGGCTGCGAGGTACAGCCTGGCAGGGCTCCAAGCTGAGAAGGAGCCCTGCGCTTCCATCAGGAAGCCCAGTTAGGAATAAACCAATACTAGGACCCATCACTGTCCTGCTATCAAATTAGTCCCATGGTGGCAAATCTTCCTCTGATCCACAAGGGGTGCAACTGCCTCTATTGGTGAGGATCTGGGGCAGACTTTGGCCAGGCTGACCCCGCGATTCCAGGGAACCACAATGGCTTAACCTGCAAATCTCCGAAAAAGTGGAGATTATGCTGGGGCCCGCGCAACAAGTGAGGGCGGGCCATTCAAGTATCAAGTAATTAATAACGGAAGGTTATAGTACCGGGAACATGTAACGATTAAGGACTGTCCTCGCCCATGTGTTACTCTGTGCGGCTGCTCTCCACCAACTACTTGCAACAAATAAACGGTTCTGAAGAAGGCGAAACCGCCGAAACGTCAGCCATTATATCCTAGTAAATTCTGTGTTACCAACCTCGTGTCTACTTATTGAAGAAAAACGATGAACAAAAGTATTTATCATCGATTACTTTAATTGTGAATGTGAGAAGAAGATGTCCATCATGTGTAATATTTCACCCTTATTTAATTAGCATTCCAAACTAACACATGTTATTCGGAGGTAATGGCATCGGTACAGTGAACACTGTATTGCATCGAAGCGGTTGGTAGTTAACTTCAATTGAGAACTGCTGTAAAATTAAGGATAACAAATCTTCTCCGAGACCTGCGTTACGACCTCGCTCCATTAGTACTTGGTTAATCTGCAAGTACATCAGAATAGTTTCAAAATATGCCATAGATCATATAGATGCAAAATCGTACAAAGTTCATAGCTTAAATTGTGTAAACTTATGAAGAATTCTACATACAAATGTATCTACGCGCGCATATACGCCTGCATATGGTGCCAGTTCGACTCCTCCCGTGCTCTCAAGATTCTCATCCCTTTTTGGTCAGAAAATTTGTACCAAATTTGCCTGTTAAAAGTCCACTTTCTGAAATAAAAGTAGAAACTCTCTAGGCTAGGCATTCCAAGGACTCCAGAGTGAATCGACTTAACCAGGGTTCAACAACAATGAGAGAGACAATCTCTCAAGCACCAGCCGACCTCTGTGGGTGATGGAGACGATGAAAGTGCATCCAATAAAAAAAAATGTAAGGATCAGCAGAGTGGATTTGAAGGAGGATTTGTGAAATAGAATAACATGAAATAAAAAAATTGAAAAGGTTTGTAAATATTGACACTTACCGATTGCACTAATAGATTCCGTACAAAACCTCTAGCTCCTTGGATACTTCTAGAAATGCCAGGAATCTGAACGACAACGCCTACTTGATCAGTGTAGGCCATTGCCGAGAGCAGCGTGAAACCGGCAACAGTAAAGTTTACAACAGTCTCTGTAAAAAAAACTTTCTACTACCAGGAAATGTTATTAATTGAAACATTCTTTAAACTGACTGATTGACTCAAGCCGATTGTAAATTGACAGTCATCGCTCTTCTGGAGGCTAACTCTTACATCCATTCGTTTGGCAATAATTGTCATTGTTGCAATATAAATAAGGGGTGCGTGTAGCGCATTGAACGGAGGCGCCTTGCAATACACATGATCTCGATCTCCGCGCTTCAGGCTCACCAAGTCCGTCACTTCGCGGACGACAAATTGGAAGCAAACTTGTCTAGAAGAAAAACAGCACTCGTAATGCGTAGGCGTTAAAGAAAGAAGGCGGCTGGGTAGTTCGAACCTGTATCCCACCATCCAACAATCTGGGCTTTGAATATTGGTACCAGACTTGTCTGGGAGGACAGAATTAGTGAAGTGATACATCCATGGGACACCGAAAGTCGTTTTATAGACCAAATAATCATTCAGTGGTATCTAACGATGCTTGATGAACTCAAATACATGACTCTGTCCTCAGTAATTAATCAACATCTTATCCTTTTTTTAACCTTTTAACTGGATAAAAATACAGGGCGCTTTAGTATAAGCGGGTCTCTGGTTCAACCACCATTCCAGAGATCCGTCGTATTCCATGGGGTCAAAACCGTTTATTACCTTGACCTGATGGAAGTTGTCCACATCCACCTACGTTAGAAAAAGTGAATATCCAATGTAGAAGAGAATACGCCATAACCAAAGAGAAAGTTCTTAAATTTGCCATATTTGTTGGGATTTATCTCTTCTGGAAATATTTCCAAATTTGCACACATGCAGTCAGAACATGAACTGATTCACCACTACGAATCATGTAGAGGAATATATTAAAGATGGGTGAAAATTTTTCAAAAAAATTTAGGCCGTGTGGAATCGTAGGTTCCATAAGGCGTGGCTTCTTCTATTATTGAGCTAACACGAGGTTGATTAATGCCGGGGTTAAATGATGGTCGGTTTGAAAAAAAAATCTCGTAAAACGGTTTATAGACAAAACATGACTTCTTAAAATTTCAAGATGTTTTCAGCGAAGGTTAAGTTAGACGCTCTAAATTAAGAACAGCGAACAGTCGGAATGATTTCACATCAAAATTCTGATTAAAGAGCTTCCACACTTCCGCCAAGTCCACAGAGGTGGTAGCGTGGAAGCAATCAGATCTTCTGTACCGAAGAATCTGTCCGCTTTTCATTCAAAAAAGTCATTCTTTCTTTTTGTGAAACTTTTTTCTGATAAGGGAGAGATTCGATTCGCTTATCTCGAGCTTCGAGAAATCTGACATTGAGAAGTGATTGGATTCGATTTAACCTTGAAGAGAGATGCTCTCGATAAGATCTACGACCTATGTGCTTTTTAGGCAATATTCTTTACACTTCCTATTCTTCCACACTTATGCGCCAAACATACGAAATAATAATAACACCTAAAAATAGTTAGGAAGACACTTACTCTTTAGAATAGTTAAAACAAATGGCTGTTGCTTTCCCATTGGCACCCAATCATTACGATCAAGTTGCGATTTGCTGCACGATAGAAGACATGTTTGTAAAAGAAAAACGTAAACCGAAAAAACCTATCAATAACGCGCTTCTGAATAAAACGCCCGCATCCACCGTGTCCCTCAGCGCCAAAGTGTGAAATGGAGAAACCAAACAGAGCGCAGAAATGTTCCATTGAAAATTTCATTAGGAATAAACTCTTTCGACATTCTTAACCGTTTAATTTACTGCCTAATATTTTTAACAGCAGGGTATATATTGCGAAATAAAACTTTAATGATGCTGAGATATTTGCAAAACTCCGGACCGCAAGTGTCTGCGGTGGGGAACGAACGCGCTATTGTCCTTTCCGGGGAGTAACGCCTTCACCACCACACCAGGCGGGTCCTTCGTTTCGCCTGTCTCTCAGCTAGTTCTATCGATCTTTTGTCATCAGCAATCACCCGTCAACGTGATTGATCTGGGGAGCCCAAGTAAATAGGCAGTAAATAAAAAAGGTTAAGATTGTGATTATAACTATAGCCTCAGCTTAACTGGGTTCAATGCCGGTTTCGGCTCCCCAGATCAATCCCGCTGGCGGGTGATTGCTGATGGCAAAACATCGATAGAACTAGCTGAGAAACAAGCGAAACGAAGGACCTGCATGGTGTGATGGTGAACGCATTACTCCCCGGAAAGGACAATAGAGCGTTCGTTCCCCACCGCAGACATCTGTGGTCCGAAGTTTTGCGAATATCTGTTATATGTGCCCACTGGATAACTACAGGGTGTGGTTGGGTACATAAAGAAGTGTTTGTTAATCTCCTTACGAGCAGCCAAGTGGGAGCCACCGCCGCCGGCGGTAGTGTTGTTAACGGGAGTTCGACAGTCGAATTCCAAATAGAACTGCTCGGGATATGATCGAAAAATTATCGAACACAAGAAATGAGTGATCAAACATTGAAAAACTAGAAGCTAGAAGGGATTTTTCAAAACAGAAAAAACAACCAAAGAATAACGCTGTTGCTGCGTGCGCCACTCGTACTCTGTAAGATAACTGAGTGAGATATCACCTTTACCACCTATAATCATTGATGTTCGGATAAATTAAACAGGTACCGGCAAAACCGATTCTATTCAGCAAGGAAGCTATTGAGCTACGCTTACTCAAATGGCACGACAAGCATCAGACCTTTAGCACGGTTTTCTTCTCTTACCGTTTTGGGCGATAAGGTAGTCACGAATGGTCTGCTATAGCAAATAGGTTTATCCCATGCTAATTTCGAAGATAGGAATTTTAAGATAATCAGCTTAAGTGGTCCTCTTGTAATTGATTAAATCCCGTTTAACATTGCAGATTGACACTTACCTCTTATCGAAGATGAGGAACTACCCTACTGCGGAACCCTATTCATCGACAATACGTAAATTCGCGTTTGTTCTTGGTTGAATCACTTCAGTTATTCGCCGTTTCCTAGACACTCAGAATCCAGAAAGAGAGGAGACACCTAGAACCTTTTTTGGAGCTTTTGAAACAGATCTCACCGAGGAAGTGTCATAAATGAGTTTTATTTCGGCTAAAGAATCAAGGTAGACCTATTAAGGAACCATATTTTCTACATGTTTGTTAGAAACTGAATCCAAATCACTAAAATTGTTAGCAAGTAGTCGAATTCACCTAACGTCATAGCAAGTGCCCATTATGGGATTCATATTATAGATTTTTAACAAAAAAGAAAATAGAAAGAAAGATAGAGCAACAATTTTCAACCAGTGTGAAAAGGAAGCAACCCCTGTCGGTAAACAGCAGCCGATGACAAATAACGTGAAACGAGTCTTCCTTTGATAGGAATTGAATGCATTGGCAAATGGGAGAAGAATAGACGCATAAAAACTTAGGAAACTAAATATCAGCTGTCATTTCAAAGTGAAGATTAACGAAGGGGCGAAATGTCACTTTATTTTTCATTATTCAAGGAATCCAAACAAATCCGAGACGTTATAAGAATTCATGGAAAACACGTCTACGTTTCAAAATCGTAAATACGAAAGTTATTTTACGACTAGCTGCTCTCTTAATAGTTTAACGGGTCTCATGATCGACTATGCGAGGTGGTAACAAAGCAATACAATGAGGTAACCTTCCAGTCTACAAAGCTCTTGGTGAAAAGTTGGATATAAATTCGTGCAAGTGTCTTAAGGGTTCGTGCAAAAAAAAATCTCTGTAGAATTAACGGAATACTAGTAAAGTGGAAATCATGCTGAGTATTATCTTGGACACTTGGACGGCCCGTCATCACTAGATGTGCGGGCCCCAGCATAATCTCCATTTTTCGGAGTATTTCTCCGGTTTATCCATTGTGGCTCCCTGGAGTCCCGAGGTCAGCCTGATCAAAGTCTGCCCTAAGTCGTCACCATTACAGGTAGTCGCCGCACATGTCGGTCAGAGGAAGATTTGCTACCATGCGACTAGTTTGATGCCAGGACAGTGGTGGATTCTGGTGTTCGCTTACTCTTAGCTAGACTTCCTGATGGAAACACCGTACTCCTCAACTTGGGAGACCCTGCCGGGGGAATGAATCTCCTCGCTGTACATTTTGGTCCGATACCCAGTAACCAGCCACGATGAGGCGGTAAACCGTTGGGAGGCTGAGTATTATCACTAATCTATCTGAAATATTTAAGCATGACGGAGCGTGCGAAGCTCATTGGTTAAAGATTAATATCGTTATTATTATTACTATTACATCTGCTTGGATTGTTGAGCTTACACGACGTTGTTATAAAACTTTTATTCGGCTAACGTTTCGACGTCTTAGCCTTCCTCACAGCTGGTTATTCGAGTCGATGTCCGCTATCGTTCGTACTCTCGATGTGGTGACCTCGTTGTCATATCGAGTCAAATCTTCTCCATATTCGAAGATTATCTCGTCTCAAGATTATCTTCTATCTTCTACCTTCGATACGTCAACGAAGATTTCACATCGAAAATACGAACGACTGTGGACCATCGACTCGGGTCATTGGCTCTGAGGACGGCGAAGATGTGGAAACGTCGGAAGAATAAAAGTCGTAAGTTATAACAAATTCGTGTAAGCTGAACAATCTGAACAAATGTATTGATTATTCACGGTGAAGTTAAATAAAACTTCGCTTAGCTAATTATTATTACTGTTAATACATAATTTTCCCTGGAATCTTGAGATAGCCGTGTTAGGGCGTTCCCATGTGGATTAGAGAGAGCCGACCCCCGACAAGTCCGCTGGCTAATTCGTGATGTCATGGAGAAGACGGGCCTGATGGGCGCTGTGCGGGGACGAACCAGAGCCTGGGGAGGTTGCTTCATCCCCGTATGATCAAGATCACTACCACTGCTCTACCCACGACCACGTGGCTGGAGATACAGCGCAATAATGCACGCGTGGTCCTAGTTCGACTCCGCATACAGTTCCCATTAAGCTTTCCATTCTTTCGAGATTCAACTGATCTCCTTATCAAGCATTGTTATTCAAATTCTCACTACCTTTGTTTGGAAAAGCTAAGTCGGATTAACAAAGGCAGGAAACTGCTGTGGTTAAAGCCTGAAAACGCTCTAGTGGAGCTATACCGAAATTTCATGAAGAATCAACTCGACTACCATTTAAGGGCATTCATGAAGAAGACAAGATCTTGAAGTGGCTTCTGAACGTAGATGCAAATTCAGAGAAATTTAAGGATAACGGAGTTGAGAAAATGATCTCAATGAACTAAGTGCTAAGATTCGCATAATACGTTAAGTTCCTTCATATAATAAGAAATGAAAACAATTTAAATAAGAACAAAGTAAGAAACCCTGACATTTAATGCACTGAATTGAATTTCTAGAAAACAGCTAAAAGTGGAGTTAATAGATAAGTATATCTGGTTCGGTTGTATAATGCGCATCACGGCATTCACGATTTAGCGAAATATTACGAATGCTTTCGTGGAAACTCGTCCTTGGCGGGCTTCGTCTAGCTGTTCGATGTATCTCATCGTATCCTAATCTCTTATGAGATCAGAATTCCTGATCAAGTTCGAAACATGCCGAATGCCTCACACCAGTTACGGCACGGATTAGCAAAGCGGTGTAGCTCCAAATCTTGCATAGAATAGTTCTAGTTAGAGACCAAGGAAAAGGTGTAAAGCGTTGTGTGCAGAACAATTTGGCCGTGGACACGAACTCATTGGTGGCATCATTGACGTGACCTACGCATATCTGGCTTGAACAATGGCTTGCGGTGACCTATTCATGATTCAGGCCGGTGCTTTTATCTTCCTAGATAGATCTAGCAGCAATCTTCCGACCGCGAAGAGATGGAGGGTTTGGGTTTCCCGGAATACGGGATTGAACCAATGATCACGTGTGCATTGCTAGTCAACTCTAACTACTATATCACACGTGTGTGTCCTAGTCAAAAACTCCTTAAGTTACAGTAATCCGAAAAGGAGCAAACCTCCGTCCAGTAAGTCCAGGTAATTGTAGAACAATTACCAGATGAGCAACTACTGTGTGCTCAATAGAAACCGCATTGACAGACAATACGATAGAATAACTTTGAAAAGTTGACATTAGAAATTTATGAATCGCAGACCGGCTAAGCAGCACCGTATAGACATTGTAAATCATAGCATGTGATTACCGACGCATTAAGGAAAATCTAATACTTGGTCCTCTTTGCCAAAGGCGGAGGAAATCAACGCTGTACCGAGATCGATTGAGCATCGGATCACGAAAGGCGTGATCATCAATCCCCACTATTTCAGTTGATTTTACCGAACTTTAAAATGGAAGAGCAGAATGAAATTTTTCTCAAGGTATATCTCATCACACAAAACCTGACTGACTTTGATAACCACCATGAGTCTCCAGTCACTCATGATAATTTCATAGTTAGCCCAGTAGATCGAAGAGAATTTTCCGATGAACGATCACGACTCGAATTACATCCTTCAACATCTTGTATCTATCTAGCAGATGAATTTATTTACATGGTCAAATTTTAGATGGTGTCGACTCCAGCTTTTCACTTCATTCAGGTCGCCAGTTCACGGACTAGAGATACTTCCAGACAAGTTTGGCGGCCATTTTCCAAACTCGGAGTAATGTGAAAGGGGCTTTGGTTTACCCGAGCCAGGGTTGATCCGTGTATGCACTCCCGTATCTTAAAAAACTTCTATAGTTACTATTTCAATACAATCTGTTCCGGATTCGCCTGTGTATAAATTGTTGAGCTTACACGAGGTCGATAAATTACTTTTATTCGACTAACGTTTCGACGTTTTTGTCTTCATGAGAGCCGATGGTCCGAGTCGATGGTTCACAGGTGTTCGTGTTGAATTTTGAATTCGATTCAAATTAAGAAATGGGGTGTTCCGAGGGATTCGTTTTTAGCTATTATATGGCGAGTGTGAGTTAACCATCAAATTTCCGAAGAATGGATATTATGCTGGAGCCCACACAACCAGTGAGGAGGAGCAGTCCAAGTATCGAAGTAAATATATGGAGAGTGCAGCAAAGTGGTTAGAGGTGTCCTGCTAGTCAAACATGGTCCTTGGATCGACTCCATGCCGACGACTAACCATGCCTCCCATCCAAATGGGTGTATAAATTGGTACCATATTCTGATAGAATAAGAACAGTGAATTGATACTGAACACAGGTTCCCGAAAGTCGTAGTATCGACTAAATTTTCGCACAGGCCACCCAACAATGCTCGATGGAGTCCAAAGTATGGCGCATTCACTACGGACCGATCAACGCTAAGCGACCTATGAATATTTTCATAACTATTCCTTGTCACCTACAATTCTCTCATTGATCGATCGGTTGGAGCAAGTCGGGGCAAATTTCGTCCGCAGCCTCCGTTGTTCGGGAACACAATAAGCACTCATCCTCACACTCTTCACTTCGGATTCTTTATTTCTACAATAATTTTACTCTGCCATACTCCACAGGACTGTGAACAAGACCAGGCGCAGCATCAGATGTGCTTCTTAGTTACTATGGAAAGTCGAAAGGTAAGTGAAGGACCGAACACATCTAGTCATACACACATAGGTATATATAAATACCGTTTATGTATCCCACAGCGTAGCACAGCAACTACTAAAAATCGGCATTACTATCACTTTTTCACGCGACCCACCATTACATCTATTATGCGGATCCCAACATTTCTTGAGCGTTCGATTTGTTTTCCTCGTATTCATTACCCACGAAGGTCTTCGAACACATTGCTTGTTGCTTTCGTTCCTGCTTGAGGACTTCTTCTTCTTCACGCATGGCGTAGAACGCTGGTTGAAGTCAATTCTTCTTGTTTTCTTGGAAACAGTGCAGTTAATAAGTTTCAACAAGGATCGAAGGCGAGCGTCAAATTACTGCGACACTACCTATTGCGGTAAGTGCTTTTTCAAATTATGGAGTAATCAAAAAAGACATGAAAAGTAGAAATTTATTCTGATCATTAATAAAGAGCTTTGTGAAGTACAAATAAAACAAATGGGAGGTTACAAGCACCTGTAAGTTCTTCCAGTCCATCGATACAGAAAACTTAATTTAAACTCGATTTAAAGTGGTGAACATACGAGCAGTACAATAAAGGTACGCTTAATCGAACTATACATAAAATCTGATAATGCAAAAAACAAGGGAAGGAAAAATTTAAGACAGGCACTGAGCAAAACTCTGTGTACATTTAAGCGACATTAAATGAGAGTTCAAAAAGAATAACACCAATGGATAACGAAGTTTCAAAATGTAGAATATTTCATGGATTAAAGACAGTTGGCGAAACATAAATGTATCGAGAAAGGTAATAAAAACTTGAACAGAAAATAAATGAGAACTTCAAACCATCGTGAACGCACTACCATGAAGTGCCGAACGCATCGCATGTGTCAAGTGTCAACGACTGGCCGTCTCATTTTTGAGACTTCGATCCTCGTTTGCCGAACAGCGAAAATCGCTTCTCTGAAAAACCTTCCTAAACATTTGTTTTCTCTTCCCGGTATTTACCTGCTAAACGATTTTCTTGTTTTCGCAAGAGTAAAACCTTAAGTAACAAATGTCAATGATTTGTAGACAGTGATGCGGGAACGTATGAGCTACGGATTTTCGTGAAGATCAATGGAGATTCCATAAACGACGGTGCACAGTTATCAAACTGTTATAACAATAGGATTACATACCGTGTAAGCATATAAGATCAGAATGATATGTTTATGACAGAAAGCGGAAACGAGGACACCATTGGAGTTGCAGGATAATAATCTTACACGCGCTTATTTCACAGTGCTCCCACCTTAGCCCGAAGTCAATTCGTTTCTTGTTGCGAAATTACGAAAAAGCTACGTGAAAAAATAATTTTGCAAAGAATAGTTTTGAATGCTAAACTAAAACAAACACCCATTATAAACAATGGCTGGAAAAAAGTAGTGAGATTATTGTGCTGAACAAATCTAAACACTGATTTGATGAGGACTTTTAAAAATATGTTTGGCATAATAACGAGCGTATAGAGCAGTGATTAGACGTACCCTACGATGCGCATAGCAATTGGTCTGCGCCCCGTCTAACCTGTCTCCATCACTCCCTCTAAAGTCGGCAAACTTGTACCAGACTTGTTTGGAGGGATAAAAACACGTACATGACAAATAGGTAGCCCATGGTACCTGACTTCAAAGCCAAATAGGCAAATCAATCACTTCTACTCTGCTACCAATGCTATGACAAAACAATATCAAAATGTTCAACTTGACATTACCAGACACATGTTTTTATAACAACGAAAACCAAACAACCTACTCTCGCTTTTCAAAGATTCAGTGTCATGACTTGAAATGGGTGTCGATGACTGTGGTGGTCTACCGTATTGGTTGTTCTCCACCCACGAGATGAACTCCCCGCTCTCCGTCCTTCGACCATCACGAACTTGTGGTGGTGTCTCACGGGTGTAGTTCGATGCAGACAATTCTCGATAAGAAAGCGTTTCCTATAAAAGTCTATGTGAATAATAAGGCTTCCAAATGTTTATATTTCAACAATCGTTTGAAAAAATTCACCCATACATCATAACTGAGCTATAAAAAACTAATCCAATTAAATATGCTTGACATCGAATATAAAAACAAAATAACGCCCCTTTTTTAACAAAAATATAACAGTTGTTGTGAGAACGAGATCTTCCTGGCTTTTCAGTCATAAGCAAAGCGAAATCAACAACCTACAGATAATCTACTCTTTCAACAGCCATAAATTCGCTATTCTCAATGTTAGACCCATAAATTCGTTATTAATATAAACAAGAAAATGAAACTCGAATATCCACTGTCTAAGAAGGTTGGACTGAAAACGCACCGTATAGCCGTTCGAAGATGTAGGTGGATGTATTGTAGACGATGCTGTAGCGGTATAAGAATTCGTAGTGCTTCCTACAGATAAATAATTTCTAAGAAACTTTTCAAAGAAGAGAAAAAATCTTCATAAAACTGTGGTTGACTAAGGTCGCCCATATTATTCATATATTAAAGGTTGTTCACTTGGTTGAAAAGTGAAATTAGGCCTATAGACAACACATGCTACATACGTGGCTTATGTGCAATAGTGCTATCAACTATGTAAAATTATTCGAAATTGAGGCTCCAAAAACCCACTCTGCCGATTGAACATGCAGTACTGAAGTGCACAATTTGTTGAATCTCCTAACTTAAGATGTTGGACGTTAAGAGAGCTTTCGTGGACACGTTCTGATAACTGACTGTGCAGAACAGTGCGATCATGTTAGCAACGCACCAATAAATAGAACACAACTTTTGGTTTAGAAATGTAAGATAGCTGGTGTAAATGACACAAAAACACTACAGCCGTTTGTTAGCATTCCCAATGCTGTTCATCTTACCGAAGTTCAAACTCATATTAAAAGAAAACAGCGGCTCCTTTATCAAATTGACATGATACATCTTCTGCCTCCACCGGTTAGTGCCAAACGAAGGACAGAAACCTTCTTTGCGATGTCGTTAGTCATTCTTTACATCCAAGACATTGGTGTCAATGGAGAACTGTTATACAAACCCTTCAAATCGCCTTGCGAGACTTCATCCACTTCCTCCATATCGCCGTAGATGCTCTCAGCATAAATCGACTGTCGTCTGCATGCTCGCTGAACAACTGTGACCTTCCGTGGTTCGAAGAGTGCGGGCATATGGGATAAGGAATTCGTCAATGAGTTCTTTGGTTCCACCCCTATCTGTTGGCCCGAACGGACACCTCTTGGGAGAGTGGAGCACAAGCGAATGGATGCCTCCACATGGGTCGACGCTCCACGCGGTAGCGAATTGTAATCATTGCACTCTAGAAGAACAATTCCCTAAGAGTTCGTCAATTCTTTAAAATTCATTCTTTCCATTGATCATTTCCAATACTTTCTCAGAATTTCGATGAAAGGGAGCTGAAGGAAAAGCCATGTATAACGACAAAGGTCATCAAACAATAGCAGAAATAAGATCATCGTATTATAATGCGCGTTGTATTACTTTTGAAATCCTTTTTGAAATAACTATAATCAACTTATCTCTTAACTCATTCAAATCCTTAGCACCTTACATAAAGACAACGCCTTAACTAAAAGTGTTCTCCTTTCCAAAAACTGGTTCCCTCATATTTTTCATTTTACTTTTCATTTTATTTTAACCACCTAAGAAATATCTTTGTCCACTTTAGGAAAAGATCTGGAAAAATATGACGAAATGGAGAAAAGTATGGAAAGCTTAGAAGCTCTTAAAAAATCATAATCATGCACATAAAACCGATGATTCGCAACCCCAAAACCATGGCTGCAATAGCATATAGTTTTGAGAAGAAAAAAGTTTTCCACTTACGCATCATTTGGTCATGATTATGGACACCATCAGAAGCATCGAAAGCGGATACACGCGAAATTGGACGAGATTCCTCATCCACCAGTGTACCACGACGCATTGGCAACGGTGGAACATCCTCACTAGCTAGGGATCCGGTGTCGTAACGTCGTAGCGGCGGTATTGGGGCTGCCTCAGTAGCTGAAAGAAGACCAAACGATGAAAAATAGGAATATTTGATGCACTATCATTATTACTCTGCTATGATCCCACCGTCAAATACCCTATTATTCCAACTCTCAGCTTATCGATGGGCATAAACTTCTCAAATATAGAGGATTGGGAGGAATTCCCTCCACTTACGACAAACAAATATGTACAGAACTCCATAAGGTCCAAATTCACATGAATTAGACGCTGACAAATGTTCTAAGAAAAAAAAGCCGAACGATGGACGAATAAACAAAGAAACGAAAAAAATTCGGATTAAAAGAAGCCACCTTGATATGAATATGATCTCAGCTGGTTACTGGGTGCCAGTTCTGCATGAAATTTAACCTTTGCAACCCATTCCAGCATTTGTCGTTCATCAGTGCACGCAAACATGTATTCGGCACCATCTTGGGTAGCCAATCTGGTAAACCAACGATTACTCCCAGAAATATCCAGCAAATACGATATTTCTCAACGAAAGTCTATAGAATCTTTGACTTCGTCTTTTAAAAAACCTTAGTGTTTAAGCGAGACACCAATTGTGTGTTAACGCCGATTTTGCTAGTATAATAAACACCAGAAATCTTTCAAAAAGAAAGTTCTTAAATACTATTTACAAAAAACATAGACTACCTATGGAATTCTCTGTAACTCCCACGAGCGACTCTCTATTAACCTCGGCATTGATCAAGTAATTCCTCGTATTCTTGTTGAGCAAACGCGAGGTGTTACTTTTATTCTTTATTCACGAATAGGCTGACGTTTCGGCGAATTTCACCTTCCTCAGAGCCTGGATAGATCGAGTTGACAGCAATCAATTCGGCCAAACACCTCCATAACCAAACAAGGAAAACGCTGAACCAAGATTTCAATCACATTAAACATAACTTTGCACACTCACCGCTTTCTATGAGTATTCCACTAAATATGTTACGTGGAAACCAACCGCACAGAAGCGTAATGTGCTCCTCCTATCAGAAAAAGTCTTATATACTGCCCAATATCAAGCGTGATAATGAGGCATTCTTCACTGCGGTTCATTTTTGGATTTCTGGAATTAATCCAGAACGCGTCGAGAGTTTTGCGCGCTTGCGTTCTCGATTCTTGTGCGAGGATCGCAACACGTACTTCAAAGTCCTCTCCGTTATGTCTCTGGGTCCTATGCATGCCTAGTGGGGTATTTGGTAGACGTTTGCCTGTTAGGTGTTCTTTTATGCGGACACTGAGTGGTCTATCCATTTCGCCAATGTATTCGTCTCCTCACGCCTTACAGGAGATCAGATAAACTATACCCGAGCTCACGCAGTCACCGTCTCTACCACTGGGGCAAATTACGCAATAGAAACATAGAAAAGAAACTCAAAAAAAAAGAATAGATTCATAGAAAGCGGTGAGTGTGCAAAACTGTGTTCAATGTGATTGAAATCTTGGTTCAGCGTTTGCGTCAGCGTTTTCTCTGTTTAGTTATGGAGGTGTTTGGCCGAATAGATTGCTGTCAACTTGATCTTTCCAGGCTTTGAGAAAGGTGAAATCCGCCGAAACGTCAGCTTATTCGTGAATAAGGAATAAAAGTAACACCTCGCGTTTGCTCAACAAGAATACTAGGAATTCTCTGTGTGATACTAAAACGTACCTAAACGCATGCTTTCTTTTCACATATTCTGGGAAGGGTTCACATCGTGCACCGTAGATATATACAGGTGCAGCCGCCGCAAGATTTCCATAAAGTGCTGATTCATCCTAGAATACCACAGAAGACACAAATGTCTGTTATTGTGCTTAATATGACGTGTGGTAGCATTTGACCACAAACCTTGAAAAAACACATTAGCTGACCACAAAGAATGGTGTAGTAGTTCTTCCATGATCGTATTGTCGCTTTTTTACCGCCACTTTGTAAATCTTGTTTACGGTCGAGGAAGCTTAATGGCAAATGTTGACGAGAACAGTTAAAGCCCCTGTTCACGAGATTGATGTGTTCGTTCACTGGGTTTTAAGTGTTTACACATGTATTAATTTTCGACACAAGTCTAAAAATACTTCAAAGGCTACTAAAAAAAATCAGGCTAAAAGTAGATAAAATCATAAGTGAAAGCAATAGTATTCCTTTATGCAATACTTTCGAGATACCAAAAAGTGTTTACCCTCTCATATCAATGGCACCCATATCTTCCCAACGGCTTGTGCTATTTCTTGAGACGGATCTTCCTCTACGAGTGTTGAACGATGGCGTTTTCTTCATTTCAACATCAGCCGAAGAGATTATCGGAGCGTTCACGCTCGAAGCGACTATAGTTGAAGGTCCTCCAACCATGACTGTTTCGCCTGGAAAGATTGGCGTAGATTAGTTCTATTTTAAGCGCTGTACTAATCGAAACACATCGTGGCGTTTTAAACATGGATGTACTTAGCGAACAAAAGTTGTATCAGACTTTAAATAGGCGGAGATATAATACTCCAATAGGATAATGCAGGGATTTTCTAGAAAAAACCAGCCGCAATTTTCTATGCAATTATAATCGACGTACTCGCATATAAAGACATTTGTGAACCTGAAAACTCACAAAGAGCAGAAGTTTTGCTCCTCTCCACTCTGTCTATTTTTCGTGGCAAAGTCTGACTTGATAAATCATCATTGGTAGTAGGTCGAAGCAGTGAGATTTCCTGAAACCGAAATTTACTAACCATAATGCACAGTACAACATTGTTTGGACACTAAATTAGGTATTAACCTGAGTTTTCCGTCTCTCCCTCTCTTGGCGACGATTGGCTAGAATCTGTCCTTTTTCAACCACCTTTATCGTATCGCGACGTTTCTGGTCTTCTTCAGCAATGCGAGATCGTTCAACCTTCAAGTGATATAAGTGTTCGAACTGAAGAAATACTCAGTTACTACTGGATTGTTCAAAAAAGAACCTCCTTTCTTCTAAGACGACTGAAATTCTGTTCGATGAGAGTAAGGCGTTCAACCATTTCACAACGATCTACTTGGGTGTCCAGTGTCACTAGGAAATCATCGAAGTCACGAAGATGAGCTTCGGCGCTTTCCACACTTTCGATATGACGCCAGTCATCAGCTGAAAAGCAGAAGCTGTTAGTACACTTAGCAGAGACAGATAAAAGTAAACTAGTTATATGAAATACATCTAACAAGCTCTGAAGCCACAATAACTAACAGAAAAGACAGAAAAAATAGAGACCGACCAAGCATTCGTTCTCTCTCAAGCAACCACTGTTCCAGCTGGGCAGCGTTTTGTTTCCATCTTTGGCAATCCAAATTCTCGTTATACAATTCATGACGGTCTTTCCACACTTCACACAGAACTGCCCATGACCTTTCGAGAGTTCTGACCTAACAATATGTATACATACGTACAGAATTTTACGAATAAATAATCCGACCTGTTAATGATGCCTTAAAACTGGACTGAAGATACATTATAATACGAAGAGTTCTGGAATACACTGGGAAACCTACAAATCTACAATCTCTATTAATACACTAAGAAAGTAGAAAGAAAGAAGAGAAAGAGAATGAGAACAACAAAAGAGATAGATGAACGAAAAGAACTGCAGCGTGGATGATTCCACGAGAATGCAAACTTCCCCTACGACGGCCAAGTACACGTTGGGTGGACATGTTCGTAACCAAAGTTAGTCAGCTTCACGCGCAGCCTCAGTTATTTTACAGATCATGGTATGAGGCTCGCACGCGCTACCATGCTTAAACAAAACCACCACCAAGGACGACGATTGCGAGCAAAAGAAATGAATGGTAGATATGCTGGGGCCCGCACAACTCATGAGGACGGACCATCTAAGAAAGTAAGTAGTATTACACTTAAACAGAATGCTTGCTCATACTGATAAAAATAAAGTGAGTTTAACTTAGAAAAAACTGCACCTTTTCGCCAATTTCTTGAGACAACACATGACCCGCCTGAATCACATGCCTTCCCTGACGAACGAACTCATCTATATGTGGTTTTCGCCCTTGCATCTGAAACTCTAAACACTAAATGTTTGAACTAATGTAATCCACGTTTACAAAAAAACAACAAACAAAAAGGAGGATATCTTGACATTTGGTACGAAAAATTAGCTCAAACTAACCTCAAGGTTATACTCGTCGTGACGCCGTCCCAGTGCTTCGCACCCAATAACGTCTCGTGGCAACTGCTCAGACGTCATCACTGCCTGCATTTTCTTCACCCACTGCATAAGTTCACGATATTCCTGCAGTAAGTAGTTTTATAAAATCCATAAATGTTTCTATCAATCCAATAAAATTCACCTGGAAATAGGCCTGCATGCTTTCCATATGCTGAAGACGTTCATGATGCCTTCTTGCACCTTCCAGAATGTCTTTTAGTTGTTCTTCCATGTCCATTTTCCTTACTTCAAGGTGTTCACGAGTATTCGGAAATGCCGCCCACAACCGCTCGGCCTCACGGCATAGTTCGGCAACCTATAAAACAGCATGATCACAACTTGAACAGAAGAAATGGACATTTCGCTAATCTAGTAATGAACTTCGAACGTTGTCATGTTGTATATATGACAGAGAGATATAAGCTTCCAAAGTATAAACGATTAAGAATAAAACGTTTAAGGCTCATCAACACCTTACGCCACACGTTGAAATCCACATAATTTCAAAGAAGATAGAATGCACATTTGGCATATACAATGATGTGCACTCCTCTGCTACGAAATTTCCAACACCGAGGGAATTGGAGGCGTTTTTGTCCTGGCGCGAGGACGAACCATAAACTCTGTGCGCAATAAATAGTACTTCTAACTACGTGTTAATACCTAACTATAGGCAAAATAACTCCTTTAAGGTTTTTTGTCACGAAAACAGTTATGGTCTCCCTTGAGGTCCTCTTGTCGATGAGATGTAATTAAATTATCACAGAATATCGCAACATCCGAATGATAAAATTCACGCTTACCTGTTTCTCAACAGCTCTCATGCCATGCACAAACTCGTCATGGCGTTGCATTTGAACCTTTATGGTGGCAAGATCGGCATGAGCAAGCTCTTCGTTCTCCATGGCAACTCCAGTTGCTTCTTTATCCTGAAGCGATATTTTCAAAAAAGAAAATAAACTATAACAAGAAAGAGCCACTCAATATTTGCTAAATTGAGACGTAAAGGACACGAAAGAACAAAACATGTGCTAGATGTGATCTCATTACTATAATCGGCGTAATTTCCAAAACGCTAGTTTTTTGATAAATCGGAGTTAACCTGCAGCCAATTTAGTGTTTCATCGGCTTCTTGGTCAAATCGATGTACTTGACGTGCACCGGCCAACGCATGCTGTCGCTCAGTGGCCGCTTCGTTAACGGAAGTCCAGAGACTTTGCAGATCTGTACCTTTGGCACGAATTGAAGCTGCATATGGATGACCTAAAATGAAAGTGAACTATTGATAATTTCGTAAACCTCGACATTCAAACTAGTAGAGAAACAATAAGGTATTCGCTTTGTCATAATTACCACTTCTCAGAAGCTCTTCTTGCGCTCGCTGCACTGCCGCTACCCGCTCACCAGCAGCTGCTAACTCTCGAACAATAGTCTCGAACTTTTCAGTGAGTTGTACACAATCCTCAAGGTCTCTGCCATAATCCTCAGAAGAAGCCAACTGGAAACGTGTGTGTTGTGTTACAATGTTACAAGCATGGGGTCGAGTCACTCAACTTAATGGTACTATAGGGGATCTCGAGCCTGTTAGTCACGAGGTTATGTGGCGCGTTCCCAGATGGCGGATAAGGGGTTAATCGAGGACCAAAAGCGACCTTTGCCTCCTGGGACACAGGTGGATCCAGGAGATCGACTCCCTGCTTCCGCTGCACTGATTTAGCACATACTTTCTGAATTTGCTAAGCGCGTTCATGCATGCTTATGTGGGTGTGTTCTTGCTTATGCGGATTGTATTCTATGAGTTAATTCGGCCAAAAGCCTGCAATCAAGTGAGTAGGAAGTATATTGGAGGTGGTTAGGAGTCGCCTCCAACAAATAAGCTCCATGTCCACTCTGGGAGAGCTTGGCAAGTTATCCGTGAGTATACCCAGCCTCCACGTTCAGAACTCAGCAAGCTATACGTGGGTATCAAAAATGCTAAATACAGTTTTAAAAAAAAACAGGCCTCGTTTCCCTGACTCCGATAGAGCTCCTAATTTCGCAGCGTTGGGTAGGACAAGTACGGAGGAGGCTGCTAAAATCTCAGTGCCGATGGAAGCTGCCTAGATTTCAAAGAACTATGGTGACGATCTGAGAACCTACAATGCATGTGAACTTGCATCCGAGTCCTCGATAGAAGACTTGCTCATGCAATCAAGAAGGATAAAGTACGACGTCATTGGCCTTGCCGAGAAGAGAAGACGCCACCCTTTCAACGCCGTCTATGACACTGGAGAAGAACTGTCCCTCGGAACATGCGACAGTAGAGGACTCGACGGAGTCGGCGATCTCGTCAACATGAGTCTGTCCATGAAGATCGATTCATTCGAACAACTCATAACCCGAATCGGAGTTTACGAATAAAAAGACATGGATAAATTCCGGTTTTTCAATCTTCGTTTTTAACGCGCCGACAAGAAACTATGACGATGACGAAGTCGAAGAAGTTCTACATGGACTTGGAGAAATTCTACAGAGAAGACCATACATTCTTCAAGGTCATCATTGGAGATTTCAACGCCAAGATTGAACCAAGAAGAACGTCTGACGAACGTCACATAGGTACCCACGGATTAGAATGGAATGAACAGGGTGAGCAGCTGTCTGAGTTTATCATAGCGACTAAGACAACCTAAGGTAACTCGCAATTCCAGAGGCCCCATCCTCAACGCTGGACGTGGGTGTCTCCCAATGTACCATAACGAAATAGACCACATCATAGTAAATACGTTTTGCCTAACCGATGTCGCTGCTGTCCCAAAATTCTACACGGGATCAGACAATCGTCTCTTTCGCGCAAGATTCTATTGAGAAAAAGCCGCTAAATTCAAAAACCGAAGTACCAAAACCACCGTAAACTGGGAATTATTCAATTCATTAGTTGGCTGTTGCAAAGACGCCGTTGTCGATAACATCGACGAAGAACATGATCGGTTCATTCAACATTTTCACGCTAGCCCTATGAAAGCTGAGAGTTCGAAAGTCACCAAGAGACTGTCTCCAGAAACACTCGAGCTGATACGCCAGCGTGGAATCGCACGAGCTGCAGGCAACCACGAACTAACGTCCTAACTTGAAAAACAGTGCAGACAGGCGATAAAAGAAGATCACAAAGAGGAAAGAGCAGCAGTAATGGTCGAATCTGTAGAGGCTGGGAAAAGCATTCGCAAAGCCCATCGAAGTTTTGCCAATTACAAGACCAAGACGATTGCACTCCGACGCTTAGACGGAACAGTAACAGCGTCCAGAAAGGCAATGGAGAAAATCATTCACGAATACTACTCAGATCTCTCCGATAGCCACGTCTACCTTCTATTATATGAAATAAAGGAGGACTGATATGTTGTACCACCGGTTCTCCCTTCCGAAATCCGACATGCCATTTCGTCGGTGAAAAATCGAACAGCACCAGGTCCGGACAGGATAAGACCAGGATACCTGAAGAACCTCTCGCCAGTCCTCGTAAACACACTGGTTCGGTTTTTCACACGTTACCTGTCTAAATGCAAGGTCCCTAGTCAGTGGAAGACCAGCAAGACCGTTTCACTGTTCAAGAAGGGTGACCTGCACAATATCGGCAACTATCGCCCTATCTGCTTACTGCCTGTCGTCTACAAACTTTTCACTTGAGTCATCCTAAATAGCATTGGCAGAACACTAGACGAAGAACATCCATGTGAGCAAGAAGGGTTTCGAAAAGGATTTAGTACGATGAACCACATCCACGCAGTAACACGGCTCATTGAAGTATCGCGAGAGTACAAAAGACCGCTTCGTCTCACTTTCATCGATTTACACAAGGCCTTTGATGCAGTTGAGATAGAAGCAGTCATAGAAGCCCTTGACAGTCAAACGGTCCTCACTCAGCACAGAAAGATACTTTGTGAGCTGTACAAAAATTTCACAACCAAGATATCACCAGTCTACAACGATATTAACATTGACGTCAAAAGAGGAGTTAGGCAAGGCGATACCATCTCGCCAAAATTATTTACCGTTACTCTCCAGAACGTCATGCGAAGATTGCAATGGGATAATATGGCAGTAAAAATCGACGGTCGGCAGTTACACCATCTTCGCTTTGCTGATGACATCGCCCTTGCAACACCAAACATTAGCCAAGCGGAACGTATGCTTTACGACTTTGATAAAGCCTGTGGAAAGATTGGTCTTCGACTAAATCTCATTAAAAAACGATGGTCATGAAAAACGGATTGGTTTCGCATGCCCCATTCACGCTCAACGGAACGAATATCTCCGAATGCTCCAGTTATATCTATCTAAGTCGGAAAATCAATATAACGAACGACTTAGCTCCAGAGCTGAGCGGAAGGAAACAAGCGGCTTGGAGATATTTCAAGAGCATCGAGGATGTAGTGAAGAGAACAAAGAACACCCGACTCCGTTCCCACCTTTTCAACTCAACAGTACTTCCTGCCCTAACGTATGTGTCAGAAACCTGGCCGCTGCGTAAGCAGGATGAAAGGTCAGCGTTATCGAACGCGCAGTCGAAAGGACGATTCTAGGAGTATCCCGTTCCACACAAGTAAGGGATGGAATCCGAAGCTCCGATCTGCGTCAACAATCAAAAATCAAAGATGCTGTTCTGTACGCCAAACAGTCGAAGATAAGGTGGACCGGACACGTAATGCGTATGAATGACAACCGGTGGACAAGGGCCGTGACTGGATTCTCGGGATGTCAAACATACTGCAGAAAGACCACCGGCCCGATGGTCAGAGTTCCTCACGAAAAGTCTAGAAGAAAGATATGATGCTCGACGAGTCCCTAGAGCCGGAAGAACCCACTGAGCTACTCTTGCACGTTACAGGGAAGAATGGAAGATTTACTGGCGTCCGCTCGAGTCAATCGACGATCAACGGGACTACAGGTGATACAGGTGATGGTGGTATTTGTGGTTTATGAAGATGGCTAATATTTTAGGGAAAGAAAATTATACGTACTAGTAGGAGTCGAATAATGAATTACTGTTTAATAGACAGAAACTGTAAGCAAACAAAAACCCACGTGTTCCTTATCATGAAGCCAATCTGAGAGGTCATCAACTTGTCGAACAAATCCGTGGTACCTTCCAGCGTCGACAAGTTGTGTACGCCTTCTATTGCACTCCTTGACAAGTTCGGCATACGCAGTTTCCAATTTCACTTGACGAGCGGCGATCTATAACAATAACTGGCGATATTCCGAAGGAAAAAGAAACCGACATATCTAAAAATTCTGCAAAAAAATCCGATTTCTGAGCAGAGAAGAAAACGAAGAACCAAATACCTGGTTGGCATCTTGATGATCTTGTAGTGAATCGCAGCGTACTCTAAGTCGCTCAAGCTCATCTTGGAATTTAGCTACCTGCACGTAAAGAAAATTTTACATATAGGTGACAGCAAAAAAAACATTGCCACTAAATAAAACGAGTTAAGGATATTTAAAGGATTACACCTCCTTATCTAGAACAGTTAGCCGTCGTAAGTAACTCTCAGCAGAATTTTGGTCACGACCAGTTTCTTGATTAGCTGCCACTGGCATTTGGTCCTGTAGGAAAAGTGTGACGGTAATGAGTCGAATGTGAAAAAGTGTTCAGAATTTAAAAGAATGCTTAAGAAATATTCCAGAATTACAACTGTAATACAACTAGAATCATAGACCCACTCTTATCCATTGCTCTGCTTCTGCTGTTTCCGTGTAGTACTCATGGCTATCAACAGCTTGCTGTAAACGAGTACGACGAACCGACGCGGCATCCTGAAAATTATTTCCATGCTTAGTAGAACAAAACGGTTTTCATACGTAGTTAACAGAAGTTCGGATACACAACGAAAAAACACATGAAAACGATAACCAAGGCAAATTACTGCAAAAAAAATGTTTATATCACTAGTAGATATTTTACTTTAACAGATAAGAGCGCCGTCGCCAGTTGGTTGATCATCTTTTCGATTTGAGACGATGCAAAATGTTTTGCACGCACCATAGCCACACCTCTAGATTCGATCTCATGGATGCCAGCCTGAACAATTTTCTAAAAAATAGGGTTCAAAACAACCATCGTGGTTTTCCCGAAAATCACTAACTTGTCGCAATTCGAGCTCTTTTTCAAGTGTTGCATGCTTTTTTTGAAGACTATGAGCAGCATGCAAACTGTCACCGCACTCCTGACTCCGTGCCAATAGCAATTTATCGGCAAGCCATTCCAATTCCTCTTCTGCACACGCAGTCCATTCGTACATGGCGTGCGCATCACGCAAATTCTCTCTGGAATAAACTAACTCATCCAGAAATCTACACTGAGGCCAAATTTGCCAATTCATTCAATGCTGAAATTGAATTTCGAATTTACTGCTTCGTAACCACCTCAGATAATGGAAAGGAGTATTTTCGCATATGCTATACGAGCCAATTCACATCGACTTTGAGCAATTTTTCAAATAACCGATAGCAGATTCAAGATAACTTTACTAAGACAAGTTTTTGAAAACAGTTGAAAACCTGTTCCCTTAACATTCGATTAATAATATCTTATTCGCTCACAATGTTTCGGTAATAATTGTGTAATTGATGACATGACCAAGAAAAACAACTCTAGACCTTACCAAAAATTAAAACATTAACTTTGCCCACCTCCTGATTAATACCGGCTCGCTTATCGATGAATACCGCGCGTCAACCTGTTCAGCAGCGCGAAGTATGACATCAGATGTTGGCGAGCCCAAAGTTTTAATTTCACGAGCTTTCTGCATCAAATCACGCACAACATCAGCTCGCCCCTGAGAAGAGTGAAAATTAGATCACTTGCAGATTCACGGCTCAAAACCAGTAAACCATACTCGGATCTCAGCATCCAAAGCATCTAGTTTCTTCATCAAATGTTCGACCGAAACAAGATCACGACCATGATCTTCAGAGGCGAGTTCAGCTTCAATCTTAAAGGTTCAAACAATAATCGTCAAAACACCACACAAGCATAACAACGCAATATGATAAAAAAGATCAGCACTACAAATTACATACATTACATATAATAGAGGCCAAAAAAACAAAATATAGCCGACAGAAGAGTATCATACCCGATCAAGCCACTTTTCCATATCCTCAACCTTGCGTTGGAGTGTATGAGCTTCGTATGCTTCTCGAAGACGCTGGGTTTTCAGCGCTGATTTCGTGCGCAGTTCGTCCCAACCACTACGGAGCTCACCAAGTTGAGCGCGTACCTGGAAGATAAAGAACGTAAAAAGACGTTTCATGAGGCAAAAAACATCCCTGATCATAAGGAACATCTTCGCCTGGTAATATATTGTTTTAAAAAACCTTTGACAACCACTGAAATACCTATGCAGTAGAAGCATGCAGTTAGTCACGGATTAATAATGTGAAAAGTAGAAGTAGTGGCAGCGAAAGTATGAGATTTGACAAAGAAAAAAAATACGGTCACAACCTAAGATGACCGACTTGATGACATAAAGTATTCTTTTACAGGAAAGTTCCAAGGGCCCGTCTCACCTGGTCACTCATGAAGTGTTTCTCCTTAATGAGCTGTTCGCCTTGAGCTTCTACAGCCACTAAACGCTTCTCGTTCTCTGTGAGTTCAGAATCAAATGCCAGATGCTTTTGAAGTTTAGCTCGTAGGTTCGTCGGGTCGAGGTAAGATTCATCATAGGCCAGCTGAAAAATTGTTTTTTAAAATAATAGACTCATAAAAGCAAATGGTAGACATTTGACTCCAGAAATTTACCGACGTTTTACAGAACATGTTTTCCAGTAAGCTCATGAAAACACTTCTTATCTATGACATCGGTACTAGTTATTTTTTAAAGGTGGGGATGATATGTTGTGGCTCTAAATTCGTGGTAATAAACAGAGAGAAACACGCGAAAAACCTGCAACTTTGCATTGATCCAGGTGATCAGTTCACCACAGGTACGGATAAAATCATGATACTTCTTGCTATCGCAGAGAAGACCGCGCCGACGTGACGACAACTCCAGCATCGATGAATATCGTTGCATAACTTCTTCACATCTAAATGATGAACACTAGAGAATTAGCATAAAAATCAGTATGGTTGGAAAATGAAATTGATTAAAGATAAGTTTCATTTTTGAAAAAAATGAACACAAACCTCGACAAGGCTAATATCATAACAGGAAAGATCAAATTTGAAGAGCTCAAATGTTCAACCCTCAAGAAAAAAAACAACAACTTTCATCTTTCGAAATATCAAAAAAAATATGACACTTCCAACAAATTTAATAACACGTCCATCATAAATACCCACCTAGCCTCGATATCACTTCGGTATTCATTGTCTCCTGAGATTAACTGCATAGCATCTGCTTTCAGGCATTCAAGCTTCTCACTTTGCTTTCGAACAGTTTCTTCGAACGCGTCATGTGATTTGATGAGCATCTAGAGAAACAAAAATTTCCACAATTAATAGTGGAGAGCGGGAACCTGCTGAGTACATTCTTCCCTGTAAGCCTAAGTTCACAGCTGCTAATCAGGTCAGTGAACACGGTATCACCTTTGAACCAACCTGCACCACATCTGGTGCATCACCAATGTCACCTTGCTTTAACAAATTTTCCTTGTCTGCAAGCCATCGCTCACACATAGATGCTTGATCACACCACTGCAGCCACTCTAGCATACGTTGCAGTGACGCCTGAACAGTGGAAAGGAGTAGCAAAGTATGAACGAATAGCAAAGTTTAAAAACACTAAACTGATCCACTGGCACAGTCGTTATTATATGAACGTGATAAATCATTTGCCATCACGTTCCAAAATTCTAACGTTTGTAATAACATGAGCTGATTTTGTTTCATATGTGGCTCAATGCAATGCGCCTTCCAACTTTAAATGAACATTCCCAGGCTTTGGCGAACGTGATCAATTGGAACAAAAATGAGCAAATTTCAAAGACCACTGTCAAAAAGATGGAGGTTCTCTAATAGCAACAAAATCCTGACTTTCTATAGCTTGAAGCCCGTCCCTTCTTTCCTTAGACTTCATATTTCTGAAGGCCGAGGGTTTGAACAAACCGGATTTCATCCGGCAAAAAAAGTTGCCCACCAATATTATAGCTGACCTTTGTGAAAAATCTCTATCTCTTCTACAAGTGCCAAGTTCTCAGCACAACAATAACATAAATCATTTAAAAAAACCGCAAAAACCGACGAAAATTAAGGAGTTTTCACGAACATCTTGAAGAACACAAGATTGCTTCATGTCAAAAAACTGACCTTCTCTGATTCCCATGTCTGCCTCAACTGGTGTTCCGAATTTTGAACGCGTTTGTGAGCTCGCTGTACTTCCGACTTGTGCTCTGGTTGTTCTGCTATGAGGCGTTGGCCTTCTTCGTGAAGTACATGGAGTTCATCCTAGAGGAAAAATTCGGCAAGATTTATATCATACCAGCACTGAAGAAATAAAAACCATAATTTACGACCACTTTATATTACAGCAACATTTCAGGTCCAAAAAACGTACTTGGCGACCGTCAATCTCAGCTCTTCGTTCAGCGTGTTGGGCTATCAGCTGCTCTGCTTCGGCGCTAGTCTTTGGTGGTTGGTAAGACGTCATTTTATTGCGAAGTTGCATCGCCCACTGCTCCGCTTTTTTCACTTGGTCTATGTATTTGTGAAGTTTGTATCTAAACATGGGACTTACCTATGAAGACATCTAAACAAAAATGGCAAATAAGAGGGAAACGTAACTTTAGGAATGGTAGACGTATGGCGAATAAAGATGGTAAGTGAACACTCGCAAAATATTCCACATTGTCGGTACGAAATTTTTGAGTAGAAAAAAAACAAAACTATACTATATTTACAAACTGCCGAAAAAGTAATACCAAAAAATGAAGCTTACGACTTATCCAAATATTCATTTCGCAATTCTGCAGCTTGGCTCAGCTCTTTCCAGCTCTCTTCTAGTTTCTTGAGAGAATCAAGTACCGTATGCTTAAGCGGTGGCTTCTGAACGTCATAACAAGATTGCTATCATAAGTAAACAATTGCAGATAGTCAAACACTTCGTAGAATTAATGAAGAAAAGTGGACCTTAGCGAGTATGTTCTGCGCATCCTTATCATGAGCAATGAGTTTCTGATGAATAGCACTCATATCACGTTCAAGAGCCGTCTGCTTTCGCAAGAGAGCATCAACCCTAGATAATCGAACACAAATTATTAAGGTTAGTTCTAAGGGCATTCAAAGCCGATAAGAAATCCTGATATTGACTCTAACCCATAGCCAAGGACATGACGCTTCGTTATTCATCTGTCTAGATTTCACCTAACTCTAAAAAAATCCTTTCTTAGTTGATTTTGATTTTAAAACCAGATCTTATTGAATCTACGACAACTTAACTCGTTCCGATGACCGACCACACACTGAGAACTCACGTAGCAAAGTCTCTTCCGTAGTCATCGCTTCGCATCGCAGCAATTTTCTCATGAATTCTCTCGTTAGTATCATCGACATCATGGTTAAAACCGTGAACTTCCAATGCAGCTACGAGTTCTCGGCGATATGCAGCCAGTTTCCCATGCAAGGCATCCCACCTGAAGCATAGTTTTCTGTTCCAAATAAAGTTGTTAAAAAGCCATTAGGAAAAACCACAAAAAAACCAAAGAAGTAATGGAAGGTATGCTTGGAAACTTAATTGAAAAAGATTATCTGAAAACACCAAGAAACACACAATAATAAGCAACATATAGAACATACGTATGGTTAAGATGTTGCTGTTGTTGTTGCACCTCCTCAAGACTGGTTCTTCCTTGGCCTATGAGTTTCTCTCCAAGCCGATTTATTTGCTCAAGGGTTTCCTGATCTACTGAAGAATCAGCTTTGGTACCATCCAGTCTGTAACGTTAACATCACATCTTTTAAAAGTGAGAAACCCAAAAAACGTCAAGCTCAAACTCACCGATCAAGCAGAACTTTACAGTGTTCAAGATCACGTCCCATATCAGCAGCTGTGACCATCAATTCCCTTTCGTGAGCCCAAGATAAAACACGTTCGACCTAATTATGCAAAAAGGAATAAAACTACTTGGAAATGCTCTAATCCATAAATCTTAGCACCATACGGGACTGAATATCTCACCTCTCCAAACATTCTTAAATTCACGAATAACGGAATTAACTGAATGATTAATAGTCTGCACAACTGCGTGCTGACCAAGCAACACAATTTGGGCATTCTGTTCTTGATATCCGTTGGGACTTTAAAACTTACTAGTTGCCTGAATGTAAGAAGATCTCGTGCTTCTTCAAGAGCTCGCGACTGTTCTCCGCAAGCATCCACAAGTGCCAACCAACGATTATATAGACCATCACAACGAGAGGTAATCTGTAAACAGTAGTATTTCATATCCTTCAAGATTTCGAATTTTCAGGTTAAAAACGGCTACAAAAGTCTCTTCTAAGTGATCCAGAATGACAATACTATATGACTCATAACACCTACTCCAGCATCTCGATGCTTCGTATGAAGCTCCTTCCCTCTTTGAAGTACTTGTTCCACCCGTTTACGGTTCGCTGCCATTTCTGCCTCAAGTGCCTGGTGCTTCTGTAATCGCTTCATCTTGTCCTCTATCGAACTACATTGTCCTTGACGCTCCTTTTCTAGCCGAATTCTGAAAATCAAGACAAATTATAGAAAAATCGTTGCTAAAAATAAAGGGAAAATTATACGTCTAGGAACAAATGCATAATAGTGGACGTGAAAAGCATCAACAACCCATTAAATAGCGTAGCAAACGTGCCCAAATTACTCCGTTAACGAGACCACTTTCTGATTAGTTTGTTCGCAACACACAACAAATTGCCAGCAACTAATTTAACAGACTCCCAACGGCTTACCGCCTCATTGTGGCTGGGAGGTGATCCTGGGTGTAGGACTGAGATGTAAAGCGGAGGGATTCATTCCCCCGGCAGAGTCTCCCAAGTTGAGGAGTACGATGTTTCCATCAGGAAACTTAGCTAAGAGCAAGCGAATACCAGGATCCACCACTGTCTTGGTATCAAACTATTCGCATGGTGGCAAATCTTCCTCTTACCCACATGGGCCGCGACTGGCTGTGGTGGTGACGACCCGAGGGAGACTTTGGCTTGGCTGACCTCGGGACTCTAGGGAAACACAATGGCTAAACCAGCAAATCTCCGAAAAATGAAGATTATGCTAGATCGCGCACAACCAGTTAGGACGGGCCATCCAAGTATCCAAATAAGTAACTCCCATGTCCGACTTTCTATCGACCTTGGCATTGATTGAACAATTCTTTCCACTTCTGTGCAAATCCGCCTAAACGTCAGCTTTTACGTGAGTGGAGAAGTGTAGTAGCACCTCGTGTTTGCTGCACAGAAGTGGAAAGAATTGTTCAACCAAATAAGTAAGTTTAACAGCACTTACCCCTTTAATTTTTCATCAATCCATGCTTCAGTGTCTGCCACGTCGCGATCGAATGTTGCCACCATGAAGGCCTCATTAAGCACAGTATGCCGCTGTTCGACATCCCGATGTAGAAGAGATAATGCGTCATGAACCTAGAATGCAACAACAATTTACTTCTATAAGTCTATAGAGTAGATAACTAATCACTTCAGTTCCACTAATAGAAAGAAATCACACAAAATTTATGAGCCGAAACACAACGCTTTGTCGTACACAAGTTTACCAACGGATGAATAACTCAGTGTAAAAAAAATTCTGACTTCATCCTTGTTCGAAACTATGACAACGATGTTTAACTTTTTATCTACCGATCACTATTTTTCCACGCCAGGGTATTATGTGAAATACAAACAAAATAATTCCGAGGTACATACAAAACTTGGACCTCAGGACAGATTCGAACCCATGATTACCCTTTCCGGGGTTCTAGGTGTTACTCACTGCACCACTGGGAGGCCCTTGCTTTGCCTTTCTCTCAGCCAGTATTTACTGTCACGATACCATCAGTAGTCACCCTTCAAACTAAGATCATAAGAAGATATGTCCTGTCTGTGTATCCCTGTTATCGCTTTGAATGGAGTAGTGAGGATTGAAAATAAACCCAACTTACTCTCAAAGTATTTTGTCAAATTATAAAAAAACTACTGAGAAAAAAACAATAGCAATAAATTGATCTAAACGATATCCAAATGAGTAAATAATAAATTTTTACCTTTTTCCTCGACATCTCAATGTTGTTCTTCTCCATGTGATTTCGCGAAATCAATTCATTGGCAGTACGATCCAGCGCCTAGGGTTGAGTAAGTTAAGCCGATCCCCTCTCTTAATTACAAAAAATTTGTAAATTACTTTCGTTCTCTCATCCATCGTCGATAACGCTTTCTCGAAGGTGTCTAAACGCTTCATTTGACCTTCAACATCGGCAACACTACCTCCAACAGCTAACTGACTGAAAACAGATTTACCTGCTATCCAACTCCATCATTATTGAAATTATGGCTTAAATGCGAATAATTAGCGGAATCGGTAACCAAACTTCCAGCTTATGATATCATTTTCAATGGCAAACATATTTGTGAATTTCATGAACTCGACTTGAAATGCTACCACAATGCCCATTCACCGTAATGTAGCACGTTTGGCAGCTATGAGAGTAAGGATTTGATTCGCTTCCTGTTGGAAAGCATGCCATTGAACCAATTGAACTAAGTAGCTTCCTCGAAGCTCCCACTCGGATCGAAGGTGTTCCAACGCAGTATTGATCTGTAAGGAGAATTTAGATCCTTGGAAATCGATGAAGGAAGCCCAAGAATTATTCAGCGTTAATATAGATTAACTTTAATAGGTTTTATTACGACAATAAACCAAGCACATAAGAACATCATGACAGCGCATCACCTAACTATATCACTCACCTGATGTACCTTTTTCTCAATATTGTGCAAATCGAAATGACCGCGTTGGATCATCGCCTGACCAGATCGCGCCACTTTCTCAAACTCGGGTGCTCGTGTTGTGATTTCACCGTACAGTCGAGAGTGTTCCTTTTGGAGAACTTCCGCTTGTTGTAGGCCGTTTACCTAAGTGGTTCTCGTAGTAGCCAACAGCAAATAATTTAACAAAACACAGCTCACGAGAAAAGAGTGTATTGAAGACACACTTGCATCTCGGACTGCATATCAGCGATTGTTATATCAGCCCATGCCAGCAGGTCACGTACATCGGAGTTGAAGCTGAAAGTGGATTTTAACTGAAAGCAAAGGCCGCAAAAAAATTTGAAGAGAACTATCACAGCACATCTCCCTTAATATTATGGCAAAGAGTAAAAGTTAGAAATTTACAGCTCCAATATAACAGTTGGTTGCACAGTGAACGCTAGAAGTTCGGTGAAACTACCACAACAATATGGTTTAACTTCTCTTGCGCAAAATCAAGTTACCACATCATTAATCATTAATCACTATCATTAACGAATATCATCCTATCCAAGTCTGCGGCTAAATACCGTAATCCTGAAGAGATGGATCCTGTTCGAAGAACTGAGCGGAAGATATGGAAGTGTGAATGATCGTACCGATGCATATCTCTGGCAGCGCGCAGCTCATCACGTCTGTCTTCAATGGCGATTTGCAGCTCCTGCCAACTCTCGGCGAGTTCCACTTGTTGCTGCGCAATGTGCTCAGCGTTTCCGCCAGGATATGCTTCCTTAAGACGAGCGGACTCCGCAAGAAGATTCTGGAGAACAAAATAGTAATAAACTCTTCATTCCATAAACAGAAAAAGTGTTGAAAAAAGAAGACAATACATCTGTTATTGTCAAGAAATACTCTAAAATCACATAAATGAAGCTGTTGCAGTGCACATGTAAAATGGGCTTCCATCGGTTAAAAATTTTTTGCGAGAACTAACGTGAAAAGTAAAGTGTGACGAACGAAATCTAGGCGAAAAAGAAATGCTGTTACGTAAAAACCTGCAACTGAGACTGCATCCCAGCGACTTCCTTTTCAAGCGTCTCATGTTTCTGACTTAGTGATTTGGCCTGAATATAACACAGAATACACTTCCTTAATTTATTATTTCCGACAATTTCTAGAACGACAGCACCTGCTGCATGTTCCTTCCCTTATCACGTGAAATATTTGCACGCTTGTCCGCAACCCATTCCTCGTGCTCCAGAACATCTTGATTGAAACGATGAAGTTCTTCAGCAGCAGCTAATTTAGATTCGCGCGATTCAATGTAGTCTAAGAGCAGTGTCCAAACCTGAAATGTATTTCATAACGATGTAAGGAATCCTGTTAATTTACTGAACTCGGAATAATCGTAAAAGCAATTGGTTAAACAACATTTTGAAACTAGTCCTACATGATTTTTACCAAGAAACTTTAATTTCCCAGAGAAATCAAACGCAAACTCTTGGCAGGAATTCGCTTACAGATCTTAGTTTTTCTTGTTTCTTCAGGATATCTCTTCCAAATGGTGGATTTCTCCTTAGAAGTGCATTGGCGGCAGCCTCACACGACACAAATCGTTCACTGCCAGTTCTAACGCTTTGTTTAAAGTCTTCGAAACGCGACTGCAATTCCTGCAATGAAAATAACATAGGTAGCTCAAAAACGAAGGGTTAACAAGTAGGGAAGCACCTTAAAGTGCTCATAGTCGTCTCCATACTCTTCGTTCATCGCCGTTTGAAGTTGTTCATTTATCCATTGTTCAAGATCAGCACTTTCACGCATATACTCAAACAAGTGCACACTATCCTCTAGGGCGCGACGACGTTCCTCTGCTAAACATTAAGAGCTTCTAATATACTATACCACACCCCATGTTGCATACTTCTGGAGCTCGCCGAAATTTGTCACTGATTTTAATAATGCAGTCCTTCATTATTCGCAATGTGACGGGCTCACACTGGTTCTGTGATGTAGAAAAGACTGAGTACATTTCCAAAACTTCAAACTAACCCAATCGACTAAGTCGGTCAAATTCAGTTTCAAGTTCCTCCTGTCTAACAGTGAAGCGTCCA
This sequence comes from Angiostrongylus costaricensis, assembly GCA_900624975.1. Classification (NCBI taxonomy): domain Eukaryota; kingdom Metazoa; phylum Nematoda; class Chromadorea; order Rhabditida; family Metastrongylidae; genus Angiostrongylus; species Angiostrongylus costaricensis. The sequence goes on along the minus strand of UYYA01003840.1, from coordinate 69,439 downwards.
ACCTTTGGACGATGAGAGTTTATCAGCTCAGAACATTTGGTCGATAGCTTTTCTAGCCATCTGACAGTATTAAACTTTTGATTTCGACAACTACGACATAAACAGATGATTTAAGATAAAACGAGTGTGAAGTATTCACTGTCGATATGTTTGCATATCTTTTTGCAGAGCGCGATGTTTCGTAAGAAGCTTTTGAGCCGCGTCTTCATCCTGACCGTAGTTGCTGGATTCTAAAGCTGTTCTCTTCTCATTCATCCAAGACTCCACCTAAATACACAATATATAGTTAGAACACAGTTAACAGCGTAACGTTAATACAACAATGATGTAGAACCTCTGCAGCATCAAACATATACTGTTGCTCTTTCACTCCCCAGTCGACAACTTGGCGACGCCTCCGGACTAGCTGTACCAGATGAGCCCACGCTCCAGCAAGCTGGAAATATGCTATTGTTAGAAGCAAGAATGCCATTCGAGAAAGCACTCACGACACACTAACAAGCAGCAAGAATTAACTATAAAGACAATATAATTATAAATGGAAAACTTATGAACATCACGACACACTCTTTACCTTATTCGATTCGTTTTCAACACTGAACTGAAATGTTGCAATAAGAGAAACACTAACTAAAGCAAAGAAAAAACCACTATCCACAAGTACTTCACAGAAATGTCGAAATATGGCATGTGACATTGCAACCGGTGCATACTCCATAGTTAACTTAGTTGAGCAATACTCATCAGCTGCTCACAGCTTTACTAGTTTTGCTGTCAGCGGAAAAACAAGATAGTTAGACACAAAACAGTCTACAATCGTTTTACACATTGGACGCCGTTTGGTAACTCCTAGTTTCTCTCTTACTTTATGTTGCCCTAAAGTATTCCTATAGAATATGATGGAACTTCTTCGGTATGCCAAGCACTGTTTAACTTCTATTTCATTCCTACGATGTCAGTGAACATGAATGACACTCATTATTACATATTTTGTGCAGATCTTCTAAGAAGCGACTTAGTCGGATAAATCTTCCATTCTAGCCGCACACAAAGTAAACAATCTTTTGAAACTGTTCTGAATACAACTGAGGAAAATCTGAGACGAAAAACTGCCCACCTGCTCGCATTTTGTTTTTATTTGTCCTGCTGCCTTATGTCCCACTCTGATAAGTGATTCTCCTTGCGCTATTGTCGCCTCAATATGACCCGAATGCTTTTGTATTTCTGCTTCTAGCTGCTCCTGTTTCTTCACCATGTTTAGTGCTTCGGTCAGATTACGTCCAGTGTCTTCGGAGCAAGCTATAGGCTTCTAAATGAATGGCAAAATAAATCTCAAAAACGTTAAGATTCATTAACCAAGTTTTAAAAATGAATATGTCTTTATTGGTTCATAATCTAAAATTAACTGGTTTCCTCCTAACATTAGACGTCGTCAAACTCATTAACATAAACACAACACTAAACGATGTACTAGAAAACAAAATGGAAGAAAACCTGTACCTTCTCTGAAATCCATTGAAGCTCACAATCTACATCGAACGAAAGCTGGTGCCATTTTCTGGATTCTTCGAGTGCATCTCGTCGGATGCATACTGGACCTTCGAGGTTTTCAAACCTGAAGTACTTTTATTCACCAGATTCTGTAATGAATCTATGCAGTTCAACATTACAAAGTTGCCCAGAAATTTGCAATTTCTTTTTTCTTGTATAAGTTTTAACAACGTTGTCTTTTCTAGCGCTGTATTGTTACACTTCAACGCAAAGCTTATTCTATGCACTTTGTTTTGTACAATTGAATGATAATCCACCAAATCACCGTTTAAAGGTATCGTCGGCTCTTCTTATACGCAATCCAAGCGACCCAATTCCGATCGTATTGTGACTTGCGACGAAAAAATGGATCGTTTAAGTTAACCGGCAACGACAGGCTCAGTGGTCGGACTGCGGTGAAGCTTCGCTGCGCTTCTCAAAATCAAAAGAAATTGAGGCAAAAATGGTCACTGTAATCGCTTCGCGGTGCGCAATTGGTTTAATCTATCACAGCTTCCTCAACCCAGATATAACGATTACGGCGAAGAAATACGTCCAGAATGTCAACGGACTGCATTAGAAACTTCAACAGCTACGCCCTGCACAGATCAATAGAGAGGGATCAATTCTTCCCCATGATAACGCCCAGCCAAATGGAGCACTGCCGATGCTGCCAAAGTTTAACGCGCTGGATTATGAACTCTGCCTCATCCACCATACCTGCCCGACCTCTTGCCCACCGAGGACTACCAATTCCTCAAGCATTTCGACAAGTTTCTGTGTGAGAAAAGCTTCAGAAACAAAACCGAGGCTGAAACTGCCTCCACCGACTTTATTGCCACCAGAAGTCCATAATTTTAAGCAACCAACAAATATAAACTTGTTTCTCATTCATAATCTAAATTAAATTTTTAAACAGTGCAAATTAGATGTAGATTGCAAACTTAAGAAACTTTGAGTGGTTGTTATTTCGACTAATAAAGCTCATTCTAAGTTAAGACATGCCACTTTAAAAATACGGATTGAAATCGGACATTGATACGCTGAGTACCTTATATAAGAAATAAACGCTCACCGTTTTAGTAACGCACTAACAGTGTGATTTATTTTTTCAGAATCAAAGTGACCCTCCTCAGCCATTTTTCGACCACGGTTATAGATGTCTGCAAGCTGAAAACAACAAATTCCTATTAGACTAGTTCAACTGCTTTTCAGGAAGTTACCAAAATCCAACTTACTCTTTTTTCATACAAACCCATTTCTTGTTCTAGAACGGAGTGTTTTTGTATCAAGTCTTTTACCGATCTGAGATCGGATCCGAGATCATCAGACTTGAGTGCAGTCTCCAACTCATCTAATTTAGCGTGAGCATCTTCGAGAACACGATTCAGGCCCTGTGAAATACATGTAAATAAGAATCAAATAAAATTAAAAATAACCACCGACGAAAAAATCGGCATCAACCTTCTGGTCCGCGGCTTGACGAAGTTTTTCACCTTTACGGCCAACTGCATCTCGTAATTCCGCCCATTCGGAATTCAGCCGTTTCAGAATACGATCAATATTCACAGACTCATAGTGCTTTTGACTTATTAGAGTCGTACCGACCTAAAAACAGTTTTAAACACACACAAACAACATTCATACCATATTTCACAGTAACGCTGCCGATGAGTTTGACAATAAATGCAATATTCCATAGAGGTAAGAATTTGTATTCTCTCTCACCCTGTTGATTTGAGTAACTCTGGACGAATTAGCTCCAACTTCTGCTTCGAAGGCTTCGTGTTTCAGCAGCTTGTTCGCGATTGAAGTAAGGTCCCGATGTGACTCATCGTTCGCGAGCTGAAAGAAAATACTATAAAGGTTCTATAAAGAATGAGTGTAACACATCCTAGGGTGCATGCATTGATTAAAATAGAAGTGTATTCGAAAGTAGCTTGGACTCTCAAATTAATACCAAGAAATCTCTACAGACCTTTGTTAAAAAAGCATGAATTTTCTTATTACACCAAATTTAGTTCAACGAGCTCAGAAATTGTATACTGGATATTTTCGCTTTCGTATCAGGGATCGTATCTCTTGGACGGTTAAGTAACCAAAATTGGACTCCATCAAGCAGAATATCAGGGGCCTCAAAATAGATGTTCCCAGCTGAGCCCTTGAAGTTAGCTAATTAAAATTCGCACACTCTTTTTTAATTTGAGACTGACACAAATTTTAAGAAAATGTGGAAACATATCCTCATAGCGAAAGTAAGAAAAGTCGATTGTATGAGTACAGGCTCACAGTTCCTCAACCCCTCAAGTTATCAAGAGTTATAGACAGTAGCTGAAAAACTACACCAACAATATGCGTGGAATCTATGTATCAGCCTTCTATCATTCATTCAGGCATATGTTCATGGATATAATTACCTTCACCTACACTGGGAAAGCTCGAAACTTTATTCTCTACGAACACACCTACTGCAGAGCCCTCCTTCCCATGTTTAAGGGACATGGACAAGCAGAGTTTCTACTCGTATGAGCCACCAAATGATTAGCAAGATTACGAACGATAAAGGTGGTAACTTTTTAGCTACAGTTTTCCTTATCCTAGACCACAATATTATTTCTTCACAGACCTTCCTCTTATCATGAATCCACGAGATCATCTCTTCTGAATCTCTATTCATGTTCTGATATTCAAGTGAAGCCTCCAAACACGCCCGACGCTGGGCAGCCATTCGGCGGACTGCCACGCGACGCGCCAACACATCTTCACGTCGCTAAAGTAAACCAGTTCTATGTACTTGCTGAATTATGAAGAAATTAGCTTTAAAGTAAAAAAGTAAAAGGCGATCATAACAATAACGAACTGGATTCTATGCCTATATCAATTATGAATTCTGACCTTGTCGATATAAGCACTCTCAGAATGATGATTCCTAATAAGATCATCGGCATTTCTAGAAAACGCAATCAAACGTCCCTCTTGAGCATCAAGCTTTGCTTCTAAGTCTTTGTGACGTTTTAGCAGATTCTCAACAGATTCTACCGAGTCCTAAATCAATGTGATCGAAAAAATCATTACAACCAGACAACAGTACCTACTTCCTTCCTCTTCAAAACAGCTAAGTAAACTAGGATTAATATGCGAAATAGCAAAAAATGTTACATGTTACACTCACTCCTAAATCAGCATAGTCAAGGAAAGCCTCATGACCCTTCGTGGTAGCGTCGATTCGTTCCGCTTCACGATTGAACAACTGTAGGTCCAGCTGCTCTTTTAGCTGAGCGTCGCGCAACCTATACATATCCTAAAAAAGAGTTATAGATGAAATCTGAGCCGGGTTCACTACCGTAAAAATGTCTCGATATGCACTTCATAAATTTTAAACAGGCGCTCCTTAACTTTCAAATTCACGTGTCTTTCATATGTAAGCAAGCGTTTTTAAATCATCCAAATCATTTGGTTTAATGTTTAATACATTCCTAACTTCACCGATTGGATTAAACTTACACACCGCATGAACTTTCACAGCGCTGATTGATCTCCTTTAGTTTTAAAAAAATTGAAATTACAACAATCACAAAAATGCTATATACCCTTTCAGCGACAGTGTGAGACCTCTATATAAGTATCTTAAATACCATAGAACTTATAAATTCTAGTTAGTGAAAAATTGTCGATAGTCATTAAAAAACAAGCACCGTAACGACTTGGTTAAAGACACACCTTCACACCATTTATTTCCAAAACAAGATGTTGCAGCTGAGCTTCGACTTCGCAAAGACAAGGATTCTTATCAAGCAAACGACGCCCCAACTCCATCACATAGTCCACCTAGATAAACCAAGAATAAAGCTTGAATCAACTATTGGGAATATTTTATAAAAAAGTGAAAGGTGGAATCAGGAGACAAATGTTGATGGACCTAAATTTAACGAATTGTTGTCAGGATGTACCTCATATTTCTTGTCCTTGATTTCTTCACCAAGTTCATAGTGTTTCTTTAGGAGCTCCTCCGCTTGTTGAACATCCAAAGCACGAACGTCATCAGCAAGAGCTTTCTTGGTACGGTCGACCCAGATGAGAGAATCCTTCAACGCTGTCTCAAACATTTCCTGCCCTGAACCAGCAAACAGTCAAAATTTGTGAATAGCTAAGAAAGTTATTCAAAAAAATAAAACTACAAAATGAAGAATGTATAATATTCAAAACAAACGAATTCGCTAAAAACAAACGCAATGCTATTACTAGTAATGAACCTTGAGATTGCTCAGCAATTTTAATCTTCTCATGAGCCCTACGCAAAAGATCTGCATGCAGAGCACGAAGCTCTGAGATCTGATGTCCAATGGCGGCAGCTTCTTCTGGATTCTTCTTCTTCACCTTAATCAAAGAATCTTATGGAAATGTTTTGTTTTTTAGCAAAACAAAGTGAAATATTTCTAACAATACCTCGGCTGCAAGTTTCTCCAAATAGAGGATCTTATCTTCAAGAGGTTTCAAGTCACGCTCCAAGTTTTGCAGACTCTTCAAGTCATTTGGATTTCTATCCAGGAGATCAAATTTCCCCTAAAACAGTGACATTCCTATGCCCCATTATAAACATGGTTATCGATAGCACAGGTGCTATACCACGAAAACTTTAGTTTTAAAAGAGCGAATGGAATCCAATAAGTTACAACATAACCTCCTACTTACCTGCATCCATGCCCTTGCATCCTCGCAAGATGACTCAAAGTCTGCAACTCGTTCGGTTGTCTCGAGTTTTGCCGCTCGTTTCGCACGCAAGCGTTCTAGTTCATCCCAAAGAGCATTAACCTGAACGTAAGCATAGGTTTGCTATAGCATTCAATAGCTACAATACATGAACAGTAAGTAAATATTAGGAAACAGCGGTTCGGTTCCCCGACAAAGTTTGCACGGCTTGGAAGGACTAAGTACACGAATACACTATGCCTAAAACCTTTACTGCAACAGAAATTCGAGCTTATGTCAGACAATTTGTTTACCTTCCTTTGTCGTGTCTCGATCTGCCTGGACTGACTATGCCCTTCGCCAATTAATTCGTCCGCCATCGTGTTTATGTGCTTAAGTTGCGTCCCACCGATTGCCTTCATGTCTGCCTCAAGTCGATCAAATTTCTTACGGAATGCTTTCACATGCTCCACGGACGGTTCGTCCGCAAGTGTAGCCTCCGTCTCACGGACCCATCCCTCGAATTCGTTGCATTCACGATAGAACCTTAACAATAACGTAAGCTAGATAATCATACACCACAAGAATAAGTAAGAATTAAATCAAACATAGGAGAACTATGTCCTCCCCCTTCTAGGGTTCTATTCTTTCAAACAAAACACTTAAAGATGTTATACAGTGTAATAAAGCATAAATGCCAAAAATACATTCACCACTAACATCCCGTCAATATTAACCACTGGATCAACTAGGCTCCCCGTATCTGTCTGGAACGTTATTTAACAGCCAGCTCTGCCAAGGATAAAACAATTTCTATTTTGTAGGATGACCTTGTAAATCACATCATTACTTACCACTTGGAGAATTCCCCAATTGCTCCAGCACAATTTCAATTTTTTTGGAGTTTTGCTGGCTCGGCTATTGTGGATTCCCGGAGTTCTGAGGTCAACTTAGTCAAATCAGAGGATAATATGCCACTATGCAACTAGTTTAGTACCATGACGGTGGTGGATCCTGATATTGGTTTAGCCTTAGCTGAGCTTCCTGATGGACACGTCGGACTCATAGCTTTAGTGATCCTGTTGGGGGTTAACATCGCAGCCCAACACCCAGGAACACCTACCATCCACGATGAGGCAGTAAACGGTTGGGAGGTTTGTCATGTTGCTTCATACAACTCAAAAACCGGACGTAGTATGGTGGCTCATTATTACAAAATTAACCAATGTCACAGATTTCACCTGGTATCTTTTGGCCATGTCTTAAAAAGAAAGTTTTCTTTCTTAGAAGACCGACAAGAATAATTTCCTGATTTTGGGACGATGTAGATTTTAACAACCACGGTAAAACTACAACATATTACCTCATAAGCTTTATATTGTCAGAAAGAAGACGGCGCCGGACCTCCGCTAAATTATTCAGCTGTCGGTAATCGGACGATATCATTTTCTGACGATCAATTATCGCACGTCTGCTATCCACGACGTCTTTAGATGGCTTGGTTATTTGGGTTGTTTGAGTCACAGTAACCTAGAAAAAACTGATGTACTTGGGTAGAACCATTTTCACTCCAAAATTGTAGTGCTACAACCATCAAAGTGAGTTCAAAAATGTTTAAATTACGTTAACACGTAATGGACAACGAGTGATTTTGATCTCGACAATTAGAGTATTTGATGGTCGCGATATCGTGATAAACATAAACACTTAGTTCCATAAAAAACACAATACAATACAACGCTAGCTGACGTTTCGGCAGTATCGCCTTCTTCAGAGCCGCTTTTTCGTGACTTGGGCCGATGTGGCCTAGTAAATTGTATATCGTAAATTATCGTAAAAAATAAAAAGTAAATTGTAAACCTTTCCAGGCTCTGAAGAAGGCGGTACTGCCAAAACGTCAGCTAGTGTTGTATTGTATTGTTTTTTATGGAAGTAAATGTATGCTGTTTAAAAACCTCGCCATTGCTGAACAAGAAAACGACACATTCATATTCCAATGCTGAGGTTAAGAGAAAGTCGATCCTGGGAACTATGAACACTTAGATTTATCGCTCTGAAAGTATATACGGGCATATATAACTTTACTAAAACGTTGCTCTAATTTTGAAGTTGTACAAAATTTAAACATACAATAAGATATTTTATTACTTCGAAGTTCTTGACGCAAGTGCAACTGTCAGAAACAATAATGCTACATTAGAGATAGCACTGCCTTTTGTTCTACGCGATCACCATTGTTCGCTTTGGTCTTCAAGATATTAGCTTTGCCGAAAAAAAAAAACTTATTGACAGAAAAAATCTAGACTCTACGGCTACAAAGCAAAGAAACTAGTATATTATATTCAAAGATTTATAGATTCCAAACAGTTTTTAATTCAAGCTGATGAAGCACATTATGAACTCAGCTATGCTTACTTAAAGTTTAATAGCGGAGATATTTTCTGGCATACGTACATTTAAAACACTACGTATCGGCCGCCGACTAGGGTTTTGATTAAAAGGGAAAACTATTGTCGAGCAAAGTGAAAGAGATACTATAAGCGAAAGTAATTCACATCATCCATTATGTGTTAATAATATGAGTGAAAAGCAACTAACTAAAAATTTAGCCTACCGTTTCACCTGGTACTTTTCGGCAGTAATTAGTTGGCACAAAACCTTCAGTACCATCTTGTTTTAAAACACGCCACCACTCAGAAGTAGATTGCTCTAATAGCGCTAGTATTTCACCTTTCACCACTGACATGCCATTCCCTTCATACTTGTAAAGCATTTCAATCTGTGGAACGCATACTTCCTCTGTCTATAAAGCTCCGTTCATGCCAATGAAAAATGCTTTTCGAACAAAATAGTAGTATAACACAACCTCATGCGAGCTTGTATTAGCACTGTGGAACGAACTATTAGCGAGTTGTTGACTCATCTCTTCAAGTCGCACAATATCGGCTCTGGAAGAAGTGTAAAACATCCCAAGACTAAAATAGTAAACAATAGTTAAGCATCGGTGCCTTTATTTGTCAAATATATGAATGTAAACATACTGAGATTATCGAATCCCAGTGAAGATCACTCTATTCCTTACTTTGTACGGTTTTGTAGCCGCTATCAACAAACCTATACGCATGAATTTCCTCCTCAAGACGTGAATGTCTCTGTAGCAATGACTCCGCAGCACCTTCGTCACGACCAAGATCATCGCTTTTCACTAGAGGCATCTTTTCACGTATCCATGATTCTGCTTCGTTAGCATCCTAATTAAATTTGAAAGATTGGATTCGAAAGTTCGAATGCTACGGATTCCTCCCAGATTGAACTTAAACAAAACATCAAAGACGCTGGACTTATTGCAGAGTAACAGTACACGGGAAGTACATAAGAAAACCAGCAAACTTACTTGGAAATATTGCTGAGCTTGCTTGGCTTCACTAAGCCACTGTCCAAGAGCTTGATGAGCTGCACGAAGACGTTCCCAACCATGCTGCATAGCTTGAATGCGTCTCTTAAATGAACAAATACATTCCTTTCCTTCCTTGCATTCACAGAACAAAGCATTTTTCAATGAAGTGCTGAGATATTTCACAACATACCCTGCCATTAAGAAGAAAAAGGCAGTAAATAAAAGAGTTAAGAAGTTAAGAGATTTTGAGTTCGACTGACTTTTAAGCGTCAACCTTAACACTTCAAAATGAAAAAAAACTCACTCAACACTATACAACAATAAAATAAGAACTTTACCTGAATATCTTCTTTCGACTGACCGTTCTCAATGAGACGCTCTCCAGCAGCCATCATATCCTTAGTTCGTGCCCAATGCGACTGCATTTCTGTTTCCGCATTCTGGATATATCCGTTGATTACTGATAAGGAAATGAAAATAAAATGAAATAACGCCAACGGATTAAAGTATGCAACACTGATATTGACTACGTTCCCTTACAATCGGCATCTATGGAGTTGTTCTGATTCAGACATGAAGGTCTCTGTGAATATTATTTCGGACTCCACAAATACTAATCAAACGTGAATACTAGTGGTTGATGTGGAAATGTCCATCTGGCAGATTCTTGACTTGGAAGACGTTTGCAAGCTCTTGGAGTTCACTTCGCCGCCCTTTTCGTATATTTCTCGTTTTGATTGCAGAATTCGCCTATTGTTTAGATCTTGTGAATATTCTCTTATAACTTGAAGATGAGAGGTTTTTTTTAAAGCTATAGACTCCAAAATAGTTTGCTGTGATGGTTTGTAGAGTGTTTACATATCCAAAGACATCAATCTAGAGCACTATTATTGGTGCTCAAGATTACTAATCATAGGTTGGATAGCGGCTGAACTCAGTTGAATAGCACAATATTCGGAAGAATGTTCTGTTGAACAGACGAACACAGGTGCTTGCGGTAGGGAACGAACGCGCTATTGTCCTTTCCGGGGAGTAACGCGTTCACCACCACACCATTCGCGTCTTTCGTTTCGCCTGCCTCTCCGCAAGCACCTGCGGTCCGGAGTTTGGCAAATATCTCAGCATTATAATAGTTATATTTCGCAAAATACCCTGCCGTTAAAAAGAATAGGCAGTAAATAAAATAGTTAAGAGGAACACAATTTCTCAAATAGTCAATGGCATAAATATGTGGTCCAAACCTTATGCTCTAATTTTTCTATGGCTTTCGTGCCGCTTACTAATGTTAGTTGAACGTCCCACGTATAAAAAGATGCACCTCCGTGATAGGCATGTTACCTATCGTCAACCGCTTTTCATTATGCCATTGTTTTCCCAATAACTGAATTCTTTCCTATCCATCCACAATTCTAGTGTTTCTTTATGTCACTGAGCTTTCCCCACCATCTCCACTACTTCACTGCTACTTTTCATCAAGTAAACGAGATGAATGTTCCCATGAAATTTCATTCATTGTTTACATCATTTACATTCTCGTCCAAAGATCTAATTACCCAGTGTGATGCAGCCACTGACAGCACGATTAGACCCCCTGACAGATATGACACGGCATCGATGGAATAGTTACATTTAAGTGGTACAGTGCAACAACAGTAACCTTAGGTTTTTATGAAGGAAAAGTCTACTCCTTGGTAGATATAAGCTGGCATGCTGGTACTCTCTTCGACGTTGTCTGACCCATACAGCACAATCCTTGCCAAATTCTCGCTTATTCAACTGATTGGGATTGATCCATCATGAAAACTATGCAAAGCACACTGAACAGGCAAATTAATCGGTATTGGTTATGGTCTTTTTAGTCACCAATCTTGAGCTGGATTAGGACACCCATGAAAATCTTCCATTGATTTAGTATTCTTTCCACTTTAATATAATCTATCATATAGGTCGCCAAAAGTGCGTATGATTCGCAGTTTTTAGCTCGACGAAAATGTATCGCAATGTCATCATGGAACTGCATCATTTACAACGATCTTCGTCGCAACTCCTGCTATACACGAATGATTCCGCATGAGTTTTATTTTTCTAAGCAAGAATTTTAGTGTTGATTAAGAACGTTACAGGACAAAACAATTTGGAAAATATTCGGCCATTCTCTTCCACGTCATAAGGTCGGCAGTGCCTTATGTGGATAGTTCTATTCTTAACTTAACCGGATATGTCTTATGAGCACTTGAATGATATATTGGTGGAATGGTGCAAAACGGTATACAAGTTGGTTAATTTCTCATAGAACTGCATTTTCATCCTTACTCCTCGTAGTAAATCCTGTGTGAGAACATCAAGAAGTTAAACGCTGTCTCTTGCTCCACCTTAATTCTAACCGTCTACTAAAGCAGCTATTCCTTATAGCTTATTAATCTCCATCGATCGCATTTCACTGAGGAATTGCTAGGAATAAAGTTTAACAATCCAAAACGCTCAAGTTCAATGATGCCCAGACCCTAGCTTACACGTGTTCCTCACCTTTTAGGCTACAACAAAAGTTTACTTACTCGTGATTGACCTTCGGACGAAGACAATGATCAGAGCTAGTACAGATGATGGGAGTACGGATATGTCAAGTAGGCACCATCTTCACTAGTGAAGATGTGATTGACCTCCACACTTTTTTGTCAATACATGATTTCCATGCCCAGTGACAAATTCCAATTTCTTCTTCCTACCGAGAAGTGTATGTTGAGAAAGAAACTCACTGTGGACGAGAAGAAAAGAACAGTGTTTACATTCATGTTTTAAATTTTCCAATATTGAACTATGTTTCAGTTTTCCATTGTATTGAGTGCTCTATACTATACCAGCATTTAAGTATTCCACAAAACCTTGGTAGACACACTGTCCATTGTGGACCACTTCCACCAACATATAACGCATCTAACTTGCACAAAAATGACTCTCTTTTGGAGTGATTGGAGGTTGAGAATACTAACATGAAGTGACAATAACCCCTAAGAGACAAAATGGATTACAGGTAAGTAGAGTGATGTATAACGGAGAGGACAAACACACAATACGTATAGTTTGTGGCATATTTCGTAGAACTCCCAAAGTTGGATAGGTATGTGCAATGGTAAAATTTGTTCTACCGGACATTCTACAACGCACCTTATGCAAAATTGTCGTCTGCTGCACTGCTGCAACGTCACCATTCGCTAATGCACGACGACAAAGTGCTTCTTTCTCATTTAACCACGACAACTCCTCCTCGTGATCCTGGACAAACTGATATAACGCACGAGCTTTGTCCAGATTGAAGCGCCTTTGACGGCAAAGATCAACCAAACTGAAATATTCACAAGTTACCTAAGTATTTTAAACGAGTAATTAAAAAACGCTTTATTCCACTCACGAATAATACTGGGCAGCGACGTCATCAAGCTTACGTTGTAACACATCATATTGTTCACCCTTGTTTCGGATGTATTTATTAGCTTGATTTGTAACATTTGTCAACCAAGTTCCTTGAGCATTCACCTAAAACCTTATGCAAGACAACATGTACTGCTTTAAACTGAACTGAGTCTGATAAACAATACGATCAAAGTGCAAACCTGATTTTCAATTAGCTCATGCTTCCCTAGTAAATCCTCTACACCAAGCAGATGCTTTCCTACATCACGGTTTCGAACTACCGGCTACAAGGAGAAACATTGAAGAAAATTGTCAAAAGGTTCGCTAACTACTAAAAATTTTATACAGACCTCCAGATGCTTCAGCTCACTAGCTAGCGTGTCAATATCTCGTAGAAGGGTCATAAGGTCGTTTAAACCCATGAGCGACTTGCGACGCTGCTCAAGTAAGCTCAATAAGTGTGTCCACCTTAACGAGTTGTATATAAAAATACAAGATGACGAGTGTTAAAGTTCATAACAGTACTCCTTTTCTAACATCTGGCACGAATCTACAATTAATAGCGAAAAAACCTGTGCCCCAATACAAAATTCACAACACAGAAATGAACTGCTGAATTTTAATGCCATGCTTTTTACAATCGCTACTAAACCTGAATCGCCTTATGTTTTCAAAATATTATTGCTCCTGTAACCAGTAAAGCGTGATTTATACAATAAAGAGCCTTGGGGTATATTCATATCATGCTAATTCCGAAAACACCAAATCTCAAGGCCCACCTTTCAATAATATCTCTCTCACGAGCGCGAATCTTATCACTCTCGTGATATCGCTCATTGCATAGATCGGTACACATCGAAGTGAGGAGTTTGAATCGTCCTTCCTATAAGTAGACGCTGTTTTCATTTTATCAGTCGATGACAATACTAAATTCCCATAAACTGGGTCTATACCTTTGCGACACATATGCACAAAAAAAATGATGTTGCACCTTCAAGATCTACTTATCTCCATTGTTAACAAAAGTATCAAAGAATTTCTCAACAAACCCTCGCAAGAATATCATTCGCAATGGCTTGCTGTTTTTTCAACGACTTTTCCACTTCAGCCGCTGTTCTGCCATGATCCATTTCTTCCAGAACTATTTGAACATTCCTTATCCAGCTCTAAAAATACAACGGTGTGTTGGTAATAGAGAAAGAGAGACATTTCCAAAGTAACACAAAGCAACCAAACCTCTCTTAGATTGGCCTTTTTGTGGAAACGCTGCGCTAGTTGTTCAATGCGCTCCTGTCTACAATTAAACGGAATATACAAGAGCGCAAATTAAGGAAAAATATATATGGATAACTAATGCTTGAATACCTCTGTAATTCCGCGATAATTGCTAACTGACGGTCATTCTCTGCACGATCCAGTTTCTCCCAAGCCGATTCAATATCATGCATGAACAACCCTAGACTAAGACTCTTAGAGAAGAACACTAATTATTCAGACACCGTAACAGAAAGCAATTATAATAATCTGAAATACCTTGAGAAGGAGCATACTGCTTTCTACCCATAGCCTTTCTTTTTGTTTGAATGGTAAAGAACAAGGCTTCGAGTTCTCCTTTCTCTTTATACCTGTAAGATCAAAGTTAAGAGAAAAATCTTTAGCAAACTTTGGTTTAGAAATGACACGGCAAAATGTTGTATGAATATATATGGATCAGTATTTTATAAAGTATTTCCTAAAGTTTAATACTATTGTCTCTAATTTACTACAATATTCTTTCCCTAAAAGACATTCAGCTTAAAAAGACAAATATCTGTGGATAAACTCCACAGTCCGCGAATTTTATCCAAGCTAAAATCTCAGACAACAACCATTTTGATTTTTTTCGTTTTTTTTTTAATTTTTTTTAAAAGGTATTTTGAAAAACCTTTTAAAAAAACTCACTTCGGGGGCTTCTCAACCGTGCGGAATTGATTAAACCTGCCGAGCTCTTCTCTCATGCCATGCAGAGAGTTGGGAAACCTGTATATTTATAGCAAATGCAACCAATATCCAAACATTGCACCAAAACATACAATAAAAAAACACAGTTAGAAAAAGAACCAGACCGCCTATTCTCAAGCTGTTTGATTGTCTCATAAATCCATTTCAAAATGTCCGACGAAATATGGCCATAATCTTCTTCCATGGTATCGCTGTTAATCAATTTTCCAACAATCTATAAAGAAAAATACTTAATTTGCTTAAACAGCACCTAGATTTATTTTGTTACTCGTAAACTGGAATATAAAACATATAATATGGTCGATTATTTCCATATCTTAACCGTTATTTTCACTAACAGCAATTAGGACAAAAAAGTGTTAACGACTTCCGAAGACTGGATATTCACTTCAAGGAGAACTGCAAACAAAAAGACAATAAGAAACATGAATTTCCAAACGAAAGATTAGTAACAACATAACGACCCACGTTGGCTACTCGACGAGCTCCTGTTAACTCCGTCTTTTGCTTTGCGAAGTGATGATAATATAGTGATACGTATGTGATGATGGACTTCTCATCTGGACGAGATGCATCAACATCTTCAGCATCGAGCAGACGCTGAAAGATATAACGCTCATAAAGCTAAGCGTAGACAGCTGCAAGTTCATAGTGCAAACGAGAAATTTACTCGTCGTTACTATGAATTTCCACATCGAGAAATTTCTTTCAAAAAGTTGTCAAGATAGAATAGCGAAATAACAAACCGCGATTTCCAATTTTTTCTCAGCAATATCGAAAGCGTTATTGAGATTCCCAATATGATCATTAGGATTCAGTGCATTGAAGTTCACCAACTCCGGTCTAAAGCATCCAATTATCTACGATAAATCAAAAGGAAAACATGAAGAAAACCGACAATGGATGAAGACATTGTAATTACAAACTGAACCATTGGTTTTTAAATATACCTATGTGCATGAATAAGAGCATTGAAGGCGAGACCATTCCGCCAACTTGTCGTAAAGTTCTCTACCCTGACGTTGGGGTAGCCAGTCGTTTTTCGTTGACACCATAACAGAAGTGCATCTTTGGCATGTTTACGTTCACCTCGCTCTTCTTCATCCTTTAAAGTAACTGTCTTCTAACTGTGAATAGAAGACCTCAATCAAACTTAGTTGCATACACAAAAGAACACAAGTGATTATAAATGCAATACAACCAGGAAATAAAAACAAGTACAAAATAAGCATTTAGAGCTCAAGACTCCATTTACTGAAAACAACAGACCTCAATCACTATTGTGTCGATTTGGAAACGAAGGATAATCGTCCAAATCAGACCAAGAATGAGACGCTCATTCCTATCCAAAATGTCTTCAGCTCCAATATTTTCAAGCTAGAAAATATTTAGCAAACCATTGACGAGTAAATACTACGTGTATGTGTATATGTATATGTATATGTATATATATACACGTATATATGTATATATACGTATATATATGTATATATATATGAATTTCATGACCAGTTACATTTCCATAAGAGGTCTTTAAATAGACAAGTTATGGAGCTCTTAAGTAAATATGTATGTGAACTAAGTAAAGGGCAAAGTTGAATCGTAATTCTACTAACGACACCTTAAAAATCATTCTTTTTCAATAGAGTCATTGCTCAAACTGAGGAGCAAAAACAGGCATTTACATTTGGAACCAATTTTCATTCGTATTCAATTTATGCAGCCTTATGCGGGAAATATATTGTGAAGTTAGATTTCTGGAATAAGCGAACCTCTAATAGGTTTAATATTTCACAACAGTTGGAGTGTTTCCAAGTTTTTGGGTAAACTAGAAGTAAATCTAGCCTCAAAAAGCCTGACGGATTGTCCACAATGACCTTCTCGCCAACAAGAGAAAGCAATAAAGAGCATCAAAACGAAGACGCATAAGCGAAGCCTAATCCATCCACCCGATGACTAATGGGGCTATAACTAATACAAATGAAAACTATTTGGCATAGGCATTTGCACTAAAGTGCTTTTTCGACTTTTGGGCAATTAAAGCATGTAAAGGAGAACTAATGTTTCAGTTAAACACAACGTGCCTGGATCTTCTTTTTCTTCAAAAAATCCAAGACCTTGTTGAGATTCTCAATTTTCTGCACTCGCATACGGCCTCTAAACACAACGAACTTCCAGAAACTACCACTGACAACACTCGAGTGAAGTGGAAACTACCTGTTCGGCTTTCCTAGTTTTTCTCCAGATATGATTTCAAGAAGCTTCATGAGTAACACACCATCACCAAAATCAACGAAGAGATCAACAACTTCCAACCTCGCCTAAAATAGACAACATTTTTGATGAAATTAAGATAAAACCATCGTTAAATAACACCGACTCAATTCCAATTCCACAATTATAACACCTTAGATAGAACACCAAAATCAAAAAAAAAAAGAACGCCGATGTTCCTAAGTGGTAATTTCTCCAAAACAGTACTCGACTTCCTCGAACGTGCAATCGTTCAGTATCTTTTGAGAGTTTTAAACTTTGAAATTTTCGTCCAACTACACCTGTCCATGATGATACCTATGAGAGTTATCAGCCAATTCAAGTGCTAACGGTACGTAAGAGTCACCAACAAACAGTGTGATAGCAAAGCACTCGCCTATATTAATCTACCACACTAACACCAGGATATGCCACATTACAAGTCCAAACTTCTACCTCTATAAGTGCTATCGGATAGAAACAACTAAGACGTTAAAGTAGATCACTGACATGAAAAGCCTATTACATTGGTTAACGAGTTATGGGGACTAAATGGGAGTCAATCAGTATCGACATTAATAGAAAGTCGGTTTAGGGAATCATGAAAGAGCTGTCAGTTCTTGTAGTCTACATACAATAAATGACACGTGGAAAGATGACCGCAATTATCTACTTAGGAATAGAAGGTACAAGTGTTTGATCAAAATCTACTCTAACCACTTGAAATCCACAACTAGCAAACTTATTATCCTAATCGAAAACTACGATTAACTTCTATAATGCTGAGATATCTGCTGAACTCCGGACAACAGGTGTTTGCGGTGGGGAACGAACGCGCTATTGTCCTTTCCGGGTAGTAACGCGTTCACCACCACACCATGCGGGTCCTTCGTTTCGCCTGCTTCTCAGCTAGTTCTATCGATCAGTGCCGTCAGCAATCAACCGTCAACGAGATTGATCTAGGGAGCCCAAATCAGCATTGAATCCAGTTTAGCTGAGGTTATAGTTATAGTCACAATCTTACATGTATTGCATATTGAGATATTTGATATATTGTTCGGAATTTTACAAATATCTCAGCATTATAGTAGTTATATTTCGCAAATACCCTGACGTTAAAAAGAATAGGCAGTAAATAAAAAGGTTAAGATTGTGACTACGATTAACTTCTCTCATTTTTAATTACTCAGCTTCGTAACCAAATTCAAAGAACTAAGTGCTTAAGTGGTATAAGTTCGATTGAATATCAGCAAACAGGTAACCATCGACCACATAAGAAAAGTATCTTTCTTCTTCTGTAGATTTCGAAAATGAGAAGTGGCTACAATTTTGCCTTACACAGACGGAAAGGACAGATTAGCGCGCTACTTCAAGCCAAAACTTGACATGAGAGGATATCTACAGTAGCGACGCCACTACTCAAACCAAATAACATTCCAGAAGAAAAATTCCATTCCATGCATGGTTAATTTAACCCACTTCTAACACACTTATATACCCACCCTATGTTTAAGAAATGCTGATCACATTGCAACACTACTACAACCCACATATCACAAACCACTACGCAAACCAACTATTCCTACCATCTCCCAGGCACATATCACAGTCTATCAGAAAACCTGCAATATGTACACTGATATGAAGACTGTGATAGAGGACACACATAAAAAATTGTGCTTACACTATTAGGTTAACAGGACCAAATTAGAAGCGACAAAATGGAATTTTGTCTTTGGAATCCTATGCTATTTCCCACAGTAATATTCCCTTACACAACCCTTGGAAAAATCCCCATCAAACTCCGCTGCTTTCACTAGCTATTATAGACAAGTGCCATTTTCTTTACCACTACAAATCTCTGTGCAGCTAGTCATAAAATGCATCATCGTTGCGACAAATAATAAGGCCATATGTCCGCATGCGTTACGCAAAAAAATGTGTCGCCATTCGAGCATATCGCCTGCGCCATCTATCAGGAATGCTGTAGGCCAACGCCTTCGCACGTTTCATCCACTCTTAGCCGTAATATTAAACACTCGCTACCAGAAATGAGAAAAACAAGGTGCTAGGGTCCACACTCAGATATTTAGTTTCTGATCAGAACAGTATATCACCACATAGGAATAACTACTCTGCTAAAACTATAAACGCCTTCTTTATTGTATTTCTCAAAATTACAATCTTTCAAATTCCCATTTCCCCATGTTATTTTCACAAAAAATTTTCCCGGAACATTGTCCCGCGTTAAAGAGTATATCAGAACAAGACGTACCCTATCGTAGAACTTGGGTTTACAAACATTTTAACACTTGAAAGAAGCCGAACGTGTATAAAAATATTGCACTTACCCGATTTAGAAAAGAATTGCACCACTTCGTGAATGTTTTCTTCTGAATGTGCACACGCTCATCCTGTAACTGTTTGATGCGGTTTCGTTCGAAAAAGAGGGTCTCATTCGCGAAATCATCCTCGTCTTGTCTCGGATTTGGCGCAACTCCAGCGGGTGTCCCATTTGCGTGTGGAACGCGGACCTAGAAGAAAACAGTATCCGCTACGTAAGTAAAAGTAATTCGTTCAATTAAAACGATCAACGGTCACAACAATGGAACCTCAATGCCGACCTGACCACTACGAACAACAAAAAACTCGGTAATCGTTCAAACTAGTAGTGCACCGCACACCAATTTCTAACCTCCGGCACTACTACTACCGCTTTTGAGATAGTAATATCTCTGTTCTTTACCAGAAAGGATTTTTCCACACCTAATAAGAACAAAATACGTACCAAGAGATACCCTGAGATAGTGGCGCCTTCAAAAGACCGTCTTGAGATGATTTAAGGTCATACAATTACACTCTACTTCCTCAAACACTTGTGCAAAAATTGACTTCGTCAAACAAAAAGAGGACAAGTCTACAATGTTGAGGAAGCAGCAGCTATCTCGTTCTACTGTGGATAAATGAAGGTTACCCAATACCACGTGAGTAATGGAAAAGGCTTTTTCAGATCACAAATATGAAGAGCATACCAAATTTGGAGGCACCACCATGCACAAGATAAAACGATTCTTACTGGAAAATCAGTTAGCAACAAATTCCAAAGAAACCGAAGCTTTGAAACTGTATGGAACTGTTGAAAGAGCGAAAAATTGGCTATTTCAGTCTATACTAACTAGTGTTGAAGTGAAACTTCTGAAGTAGTTTTCAAAGTTCATCTCTCTATACGCATTTCAATGAAGGAAAATCCGATACGGTTTTACTAACACAAAATCGGCTTAAACAAATGTAGGCCATAAAGCGGGACATAGGTAAAGCAACAAGCACAGTCCGAATAAACATCAGTACTCCACACAAATGAGTCATTGAGATACACACCTTAATCAATCCTGCAACTCAATGAACGTAATCGCCACACAAACCAGTGGATTAAATGGATGTCAAGTTAACAAACATATTTCACAAAGGGATCACTGCGTATATATGGAAAAAAATCACCAAATTACAAAGATTTATAGAACTGGGACCTTTTCTCATGGTCTTCACATAGCAATTTTCTTATGGGCCCTATAATTAGCAGTACCCTCAAAACTTATCATCACACGTGTGCTGTCGTATAAAAAGAAAAAACAGAAGAATTACATGAGTCCATTAACTAACTCTTAGAAATCGCCAACAGCTCGGCAGTTCGCTGGCATTCGGTCGGCACCTTCAGTATCAGGATATTTTGCCAATATTTAATGATGAGTGCAAAACAGAAGTGATACCCAATGAATATATTGTATAAAGAAAAGCTGCTCCTCATTTACAATTCTAAGGACAGATCTAGAACATTAGTAAGGCTGAGTAAATGAGATCTTCATCGATACGGATAAAAACCTGCATAATCACTATCACAACATTTTGGCCAGTGAAACCTCTATCACGCTCGGGAAAATCATGTTTTAAAACCAACGAAGTTGAAACTGCTTATAATTTGTAATAAAAGAAAACTTTTTAAGTACCCGAACGTTAACGTTAACGTTCTTCTTCTAAGAAAAATGAATGTTCTCTTACTACCTTTTAGTTGTTGTCTGTTAATAACTTCTAATCATTTTTTTTTTGAAAATATACGAATTCTTCAAACATTCCATTGACTATTAACATTTGGTCGCAACTCCAAAAATAGCCGTCCGTTGAAGAACTGCCTTTACTAAACAGAATAACGCAATAAGAATTTCACTATCGTCTTATCGCTCTACTGATATCAGTTTAGGTATTGCGACAGCAACCAATCCCTCTGCAAACAGCATACTTCCTCCGTAGAATATACGACTCAATAAAAAAGGTTTGCCTTCCTACAACTAAAACAACCGTTCTTCGAAATCACCTTTTTATCCGACAAACCCTCCCTCGCCCCTGTAAAGAAAAAACATACAAAGTGATCAAATTTCAACATCATTTTGTCCTCTCGTCTAGCAACAGAACTTATACATACTTGTCAGCAAGGAAAAATACTCCTGTTCAGGTGCATCTGTGCTTACGAACACCTAGGATAGATTAACAAATACAGGTTCACTAGGAAATCCCTCCATATAAGAACGACAGCAACTTAGTAAAAAAGCTCTTACATTTCAATAAAACTTCGTTTCACACTATCTTATACTTCTGAACCCAAAGAAAGGCAAAAAATGAGATCAAGTACAGACCTCTTCGGTAACGTATCTTTGCTTAACTGAGAAAGGATGTGAACGATAATGTGGCATAAATCAAAGGAAAATCATAGGAAATCAAATCACCACTCACTTTTATTTCATACTGTGGCATTACTGTTTCTTTTGTGTACAGTTCGTCGAAATCTATAGCACTTCGGCTTGAAGAAATCTCACCTCGCCAGCGGCGCGTTTCGTCTGAAAGAGAAACAATGATTGTCGAACTGTACTAAAATAGTGGAAACACGCTACAATTCCAAACATTTCTAATGGAAAAAACTGCGGCCAATACATACGCAAAACATACGAATTACAAGAAAAAAAGTGGTGGAATACATCCTTAACAGACAACAGAGATTACTGGAAGCAGATAAGGAAGCAAATACCTTCGAGATTTTTGATAGACTTGCCTTCACCAGGCAAGTAGATAGCAGCTGAGTACACGAATGACATAGTTCGATTATGTCCACATATAACGTCCAGAATCGAGTGCCACGATAATAGTTGTGGTCAGTTAGTCTTCATTTAGTAGCTCGTCAGGGTCAATTGTAGTGAACGTCAACTAGCGAAAGAAACGATGATGCCGACGTATGTGTGTCGGGACGTGGGTCGACACATGGAATATAGTTAAGAGAGGGGTGGGTGCGTGTTAGATCGAACGAAGTATGAAGGGTCAAGGCGATCTCTACTCTCACTGCCGTAACGGATATAATACTGACCACTTCGAATAGCGGAGGCAGTACCAGTTGATGTCGACCATCACCGATTTTTTCTCTATCGAGCGAACAAGCGAACCGAATCACCCAAGCAGTACCAACTACGGCGATTTGCTACTATTCGATCCACTTACGAATTCTCGTCGTGTGTGCAAACACTCCACTCACATGACTATCGCAAACGCTCACTTGTTTGGTAACAAATCCATCGCTCTAATAAGGTTATTTTAGAAATGGAAGAAATTTCGATAGTAAAGAACTGGTAGCGAATTGTTACTTTTTAACAGAATGGCGAATAGATTACCCCATCTCAAACATGTCACCGCGATAGCACACGTTGAAAAGAAAGCCGCCTTAATCTTTTTACAAACAAACGGTTACCTCAAAACATGAGTAAGTCATGATGTTGCACGGAATGGTTTCAAAAGACTCACCTGTACGTTCCTGTTGTGATTGTCAAGATAGATAAGCCTAGCTTTGGATGAGATTACCGTAATAATCACAAGTGCTGTTAAATATGCAGATATTGCTAATGCTAATGCATATTCCCATCAAATACTGAAAAACTTTGGATTCGAAGGAGATCGAGAATAAGAGCGAAAGAACAACCCAAAGATATATATGTGTCTACAGTGGCGACCGGATGCCTTTGCGACACGGATGTGGTACGAGTGCGAAGGCAAGTCAGTCATATGCGTAATGGGGGTGTGATGCAGATGTCACAGATGCAGATGTGTTGAATGTACCCGTGTACGACGGTAAACTCCAGAATTGATTCGTATAGGTAAAGTTTCTGATTGCCAATTGTCAAATGAAGTGACAATAATAAGCCAGAATTGAAAGTAAGACAATATGGGATGTGAATCTTTCGGTTCCAGAAATTCGTTTCACCAAAAGAGAAACTAAAGTAAACCGATCATCCTGGGCATAGTGCCAGTTCGACTCTGCCTCAGGTTCACCAAACCTCTAATACCTCTGGGAACGAGAAATTTGTATCAGACCTTTCCAGAAAAAGTTCACTACCTGCAATCAATGTGTAACTACTCTGGTTTGCCTATTTCAGCACTCCAGGAAGCACCGAATCGATCTGCACTCAACGACATTCCTGACGAAAGGGAAATCCTCAAGAAACAGCTGAACCAACTTGTGAAATGTGTAAAGACCGTTGTAGATGGTGGTTGCGTGGAAATGAGTCGAATGCAGTGTTGGTATCCGCAAGGTAGATGTGAAGACAGACTGTGAAAAAAAGTGAAAACCCAAAACGTTAACCATGTACCTATATCACACTATCTGAGTCACATTAAGAAGAAGATAGGCTATTTTAAAACCTTCAGATGATCAAGACTACAAGCAAACATAACCCTAGCGACAGAAAATGCCCAGTCTATTAATGAAGGAATTCAGATTTAACCAAAGAACTTACAACTTTTTAATAATAAAAAAGTAGTTTAGTAAACATATACTTTTTGGCTATCCGATTATCCTCGAAGAACAGTGGATTTCATGTAACTCTACAGAAATTACACACTTTACAAATAACTGCTCCTAAATTTATGTGATAAAAACAATAAAAACCAAAACAGAATCTGCCGCATGAAGTTCAATGACATAAGCGACACCTAATCACAGGATAACCCGCAAACAAACTCCGATTACGAAACTGTTTTGTTACGCAGTGAATCATCCAATGTTGAAAAATTATCTGACGTCTAATGAAAGGGTGATGGTTGGTCTTAAAAAACTGAAACGAACACCAACTTAACAAATCGAAACGACACTGAAATATTTGCAAACCCTCAACCACTGGACAGATCCGAGGCCACAACTGGCTTTTCCGGGCGCTCACTTAACGTAAAAGCAATCCTTGAAATCGAAATCACTGCAATACTTTGTTACCAAAAATATCAGCAAAACAGCTGATCCCTACCAAAGCAAGTAAACATAGTGAAGAGAAGTTGATGCGAAATTCCAATTTTTAGCCCTTGTTCCTACAATAGAAAACTTACTTTAATATTTATTTAATATTTAATATTTAAAAAACAAAAAGTGTTGCAATGCAGTCAGTCAAAGGAATCTCACCAGAGCATTCACTTCTACTTAGTCATACTGAACTAAAATTCATACATGAATTCAGGTGTAAAACCCTGACCGACGACAAGAATTCACGTTTGTCCTGAAAAAAACTGAAGTACTACAAAACATATTGGAAGCACTTTAGTAGAAGTACTGATGAAAAACGCCTTTCCCCCTCTTCAGAACGGAAAACACAAGAAAAAGAAAGCGTCACAAAACACACACTACGAACTAGGCATTAAACTTTTCCCTTGGATTTCCGAACTATAAAACCACGCTTTTTCAAATGAACAGAGACTCAACAGCTTTTGGAGAGTAATGGCATAGTTAGGAAAGGTTTATAATGATTGTATGACATAGAAAAATCAAACAATATCAGGAAAATCGTTACTATTATCCAATGAGGACTAGGGAGTGTTAAATGAATGCGTATCGGCCTCGAGTAGCTCATAAATGGACCGGAAGATCAATAGTGCAAAAGCATCAATCAATACGGCGTCGCACACTTAATGAGATGGCGGGAGTACTGATGCGACGAGGAATTAGCCAAAATTTTGCTACTTAACTGCTTAAATGGGAAAAACCAGACTGAATCGATTTAACTTAAGCGGAAAGAACCACAGTGGATTGATTTACACTATGTACGCAGATTAAAACATTTAGGAACTAATTTAGAAAACCACAAATTCTATTCTCCCAAAAGTGCTCTACTACTGCCTTACAGAGATCCACCATTTGGGAAAGAGGACCATGGTATGAGTGAACAATGAGGACTCCGATGGCATGGCGGAGAACAACTCTCTAAACACCGCCTTCTATCTGATCTCCGTATAAACAATCAATACCTTCCTGAACTGATGAGCTAGCGCGAAGTTGGTATAAAAGCACATTTACTTTTATGCCTATTTAGAAATATAAAAACATATCTTTACCTTGTATCAGATCGATAGACCAAGAAAGTGTGGAACAAATCACATTATCCAGCATTTTCCGTGACCTATCCTATAGGAGACACAAAGTAGCAAAACGCTCCTTGACACTGACCTTGGCGCCATTTGATTTCATAGCTTCGTTAGAAGACACCATTGAAAGGACCAAACTTTTACTATACAGCCCTCAGTGCTACATCAATTCATTTTCGTAATAAAAAACCAGAGGGCGCGTGTGGCGCAGTGGTCGGAGGCGCCCTGCAACACACTTGGAATCGATCCCCGCGCTCGTGGCCTACCAAGTCTTCCATCTCTGTGGAGTCGGTAAATTGGTACCAGACTTCTCTGGGGAGATTGCAGCACTGGCTCGGTACATCGGTAGGCCACCGCGAGTTATTTCAACGGCCAGATATGCATTCAATCACCTCCAAACGATGCTTAATGAAGTCGAATGCATGGCGCATCCCTCAGAGATTGATCAACGCCGCGAGCTTTATCCTTTTTTATCCTTTAATAAAGAACCAACGCTTCGACCTCAGTTGATGCCAACATTAGGGCACATTGCGTTCGCTACATCATTATAAAAAAGACTCCGAAGGGTATAAGATTGACATGCAAAGTGTCGCACGAAGAGTAACGACGATTTAAAGTGCAACCGATAAACATTTACATCGACGTATAAGCAAAACTCCAGCAGTCAAAACTAAACATTCTTCTCCTACAAGCGTTAGCCACTTTTCTTCCATAGAAAGTAAACTACCAACAGTTTAGAGCACAATGCTCTCCAGGAATAAATCCGTACCAAAGTTCAGATGACTAAAATCCATTTGACCGGCTTAATGTCGCTCCTGGTAATGCGTAAGCGGTTCGAAAGAAATCCTCTCGTGAAGAAGAAAGTCTAACCCTCTAGTGTAATACCGAAATTCTGCACATTTGCAAAGACCACAAACATTACTATGAAGGGGTAGGAACTTAGTGTCGAACGTTGATTCCCATTGTTCGGAGGGCGCCGCTCCGCCTGCTATGGGATTAAAGGGCGTCCGCAGCAGCCGGTTGCCCCCTCTGCTTCGCACTTTTCGCTACCAGTTTTCAAGTTGTAAAGACCATTCTGCTATGATACAACAATACATACATAGATCCAAAACGTTAGATCTTCGAAAAAAGCAAAAAAAACATAAATATTACTACCAACAAACGTTTGTAAACAATCTAACAATGTTTGAATAACACAAAGAACAAGCAAAACCTGTAGACACCAGTGTCAGTAAACAACACTTGTAACTATAAAAACAAACAGATATATGCATTGAATTGACGCTTAAAAAAGCACATACTACGACTTTAGCTCAAAAAAATGGTCAATAACCTAAAATACTCATCTATTTAGGATAGAACTTCCCAACGGCTTAGCGCCCGATCGTAGCTGGGAGGTGGTCCTGGGTGTCGGACTGCGATGTACAACGAGGGATTCATCCCCTGTCAAGGTCTCCCAAGCTGAGAAGGAGTCCGGCGTTTCCATTAAGAGTAAACCAATACCAGGATCCACTACCGTCCTAGTATCAAACTAGTCGCATGGTGGCAAATTTCCATCTGATGCACAAGGACTGCGACTGCCTGCGGTGGTGAAAACATGGGGGAGACTTTGGCCAGGCTGAGCTCGGCATTCCAGGAAACCAAAATGGCTTAACCAGAAAATCTCCGAAAAATAGAGGTTATGTTGGCGGCCGCACAATCAGTGACAGGACGAGTCATTCAAATGTCAAGTATTTAGGATAGAAAGACCACAGACTATCAGGCGCTGATCATTCCAAACTACTCGTTCGGTTTGTTTTCTCTTCATTTAATACAAACGCGCTTCCTATTACATGCATTGTTTCCAAATCAGATCGGTTCTCAGAACCCTCAAAAAGTATGCAATACACTGCACTACAGCGACTTTCACTTAACCTTGGCCTGAATAATCAATAAATTTCTTCGGATTCCTCAGCTTGCACGAGGTTTTGACGCAAATTTCGTTCGACTAACGTTTCGATGTCTTCGTCTTCCACAGAATGAATGACCCAAGTTGGTGTCCACACTCGTTCGTCTCTTGATCATCGGCTCCGGGGACAACGGAAACGTCGAATCGTTAGCCGAACAATAGTTGTATAACAGCCTCGTGTAAGCTGAACAATCCAAAGAAATCTGGTACGCAATATGCTCCTACCGCAATGTTCTTCAAGGACGCGCTTAACTTCCTTGAAGGCTAGCTTCTTTCATATATCCTAATATTAAGCCTAGCAACGACATATTTTCTTAGGATGAGTTCACGCATCGACAGGATGGCTGTTATAATTTGATTCGAATAAACTTACTTGAAGTATACGACATTATTCTGAATATTCTACTACTTCCTGTCATACTAAAGAATTAGCGCTGATGTGATGTGTAACGAATAAGTACAAGGAATGATACTTGACACTTGAACGGCCCTTCCTCACTGGTTGTGCGGTCCCAGCACAATCTCCATTTTTCGGAGGTTTGCTGGTTAAGCCATTGTGGTTCTTTGGAATCCCGAGGTTAGCCTGGCCAAAGTCTGCCCCAGGTCTTCACCACCACAGGCAGTCGCAACCCTTGTGGATCAGAGGGAGATTTCCCACAATGCGACTTTGATAACACGTACAATACAGAAATAATCGTTCAGAACAAGCATTAAAAGAGACTATCAGAAAACTACGCATATCTCTAAGTGTTCCATTGCGTTAGTGATTAAAACCTCTAACAATAATAGTAACTAAAAGTAGTAAATAAATTGAATGAAGAAAACAAGCATGATTCCGGATACCTTGGATAAGACAGCAAAGGTACGCGTACAACTAAAACCAGAGCTAAGAAGGATTTCGAATGGCGGAGATTTATTAAAAGAAAAAAGCCCGACGAATGGTTCCTTCCTAGAAATTATCAGGGTGAATGCGTTCTCAGAACAGATAAACGATCGCAGAGCATCGAAGAGACCACAAAGAGCTAAGCAGGATCTAAATCTTCTATATCATCAAAGAAGAACGCATTTAAGCATGAACAAAAAACTGGAATATTACTGCTCTAGAAAGTAAAAATGTAAGACACTATCGTACTAACTAACTAGGCCACTATGTTGGTGGATCACCTTGACGTTAAGGTGGATCTTCACACGAAAGCAACCATATATTTGTGACCCGTAGACACAGGGGAATTCAGACTATGTGCTCCTGCACATCGATTCTACTAAAGGACAGCAATAAAGCGACAGAAAAGTGCATGGGAGTTGGTTCGAAGTCGCCTTCAACAAGCAATCTACACATTCACTTTAAGTGAGCTCGAAAGGCAACCTGTCCTATCAATGAAAACAGAAATATGGGCTCATACAAAAAACGTAGTGCTCTTCGTTTCCGTAATGGGAGTACATCTCAATGAAAACACTCTGCGAACGACAGAAACTAGTGGTGAGTTTGTTGTCCGCTCGAATCACTTGATGACCGATATTTGGACACTTAGATGGCCCACCTTCACTGGCGGTGCTGGCCCTACCACAATTCCCATTCTCCGAAGATTTGCTAGTTTGGCAACCTAAACGAAACCTTCTTCAGGTCGTCACCACCCCAAGGAATCACCACTCTTGAGAACCACTGGATGACTAACAGAATTGAACAAACAAGAGTATGTTACCATATACTAAAACAGTCGATGACAGCTACAATTTCTGGGAACCAGGCCATATAGACGGAAGGTATTCTGTACTTCATAAATAAGTTTACCAGTAAACGACGGATTCCAAAACAGTGAAAGGTGTGGACGACATTATGCTCGCAAACGCTTCCATCATTCCAGTATACAACACGTCATCGTCCGCACGAGAAAAAGCTAAGTTACTGAATAGTATTGTGTTACTCATATATTGCTCAACCACAAAACGATTAATAAATGAATACACGAGAATGTATAATGAAGATAAGATTTGGACAACGAAACACCAATTTACGAAGACCACAACAGTTTAAGGTGGTTGTAGTTGTAGAGAATAATCGATGTTTGGAAGTGGTGAACCACAACTGCGAGGAAGGAAATGAGACAAAAAGACACGGTTCGGAACATCAGTGTAAAAACCTCCAACAACTGAACAGTAGATTTCTGGAATACAGCTGTACACCCGATAGACGCTAGTGAACACACGGCTTAACGACGACCTATATACTTTATGCTCTCAATACTGACCGTCTGATCGTATTGATAAAGACTGCTCTCTAAAATAGTTTTCTCGTCGAGATCTAAAACAAGAGAGAGCTTACTTTGATGTCATTATCAGCCATTCCACTGAAAAACAATAGTCTCAAAAACAATGGACTGGAAAGAATCACTATGAGAAACAAGTACAATCAAATATGGCAGCCATGAGCCCTATATGCTGAGGAGGAATTCCACAAAGCTTTTAAGCAAGAGTGTTTCCAAAACCACTGATCCTCTTAGAGGAACTCGTACAACTGTAAAGTTATGACATTTGGAACGTTGCGAGTGGATGCCGCCCACGGTATGTGGAGACAAGGAGTGACATTTGGTGTCCAGAAACGAATTCACCAGTTAAAGCCTTCATCCACACTCACTACGTCTGGCCAGTACCTTCGTAGCAGTTCGCATAGCTAAACGACTTGTTAAGAAGCACACTTGGAATAGCGTCCCATCGGTTTTGTAACAACTACTCATTAGCATACGGAAAACAAACCGCTATTTGAAGGGCCGACGTTGTTTGTCCTGGAATTTGGAAACTGTCACACCTGACCTTGTCGACTGTATCTACCAACAGCTGGAAGCGAGTTGAAAAAGAGTGAACAAAGTAGAACTGGTACATCCCCATTTGTTCGTGGGAATGGAATCTCAAAATGAAGGAATGTTTCCCACGTCTATAATAGGGCGAAGGAACTAAGAAACATTCCAGAAGGTATGAATTCAAATATGATAAACATCAAATGTGGGTGAGAGGTGTGCTGATAATCACCGACTGCATGATTCACTCGCCCACAACTCTGAAATTACTCCGACCACTCACTTTTTCCATATCGCCGTCGATCAATAGCAATCGATCCCAGAATCAATGAACCAGGCAAAGAATTTGAAATTACGATACCAGCGTCATAGAGTTCCTCTAAGAATCGGAACTGATTAGTGTCTAATGAAATTAATAGAAAAAAATCGCCTACTCAAACTAGCCCTAAAATTCTACTAGCATATTCTTTGATGATGGAAGCTTGAATGCACATTCCGAGACCATCGACCAGCAAGAACACCTTGAATTCTCTTCGGCAATCTTCGTATTTCATGCACTAAATATATTATTCACAATAAATTCCAAATGGGGTGGGGATAGCGCGGTGGTTAGTGATGTAGTCGACCATGAAGCAAACGCTCCCCTACCATCCACGCAGGAACCCCCTACCCCGGCTACCTCGATGACTGTAAAAAAAACTGACTCGATCCGCATTCTACGGCATTCATAAAGAAGACGAAATCCTCAAACAACAGCTAAAACACGCGAATTGTTCAAAGACTATTGTGGACGATGAATGCGAGAAAAACGAATCGAATGCAAAAAATGCTGGGATGTGAAAATCAGATGAAAGACAGCAGATGTGAAAATGGGCCATAAAAAATAAATAAAAGACTGCTAATGTGAAATAATATCAAGACAATGACTAAATAGTGATCACCATCTAAAAGCCGCCCAGTACCGGTTCCTTCGGAAACCAGTGAAAAATTGTACCAAGCCACCCACACTGTACCATACCCATTAAGTGGAATTTGCTGCGTCTCGCAAAATTTTCCACCAGTATAGGTTATTCGGATGTTTAAGTACTTATTTAAAACTGCGACACATGTCATATGGCTAAGAATGATTTTTCCATTCGTTTTGTTAAATCCTCATTTATCCCTGGATGTAATTGAGTTCGAGCTTGAGCATTATAGATTTACAATCTCATTACCAACAATTGGAATATGAGAGGTTTTTTAATACTAAATATGCTAATATATATCCCTTCCTAAATATTCTAGTAAAAAGTGGGCGGATAGCATAGTGGTAGTGGTGTCGGTTATCACGTGCATGGTGCTAGTTCGATACCGCTCCAGGCCAGTCAAGCCACTCGTCCCTCTGGAATGGGGAAATTGGTAGCGGCATTGTATGGGAAAAAATCGCTGTCTACAAACCAATTGGGAACACTGCAGCCCAGCTGTCTCAGGACTCCAGGGAGAAGTGATCAGCCAGCATCCTACAACATTCAAGATGAGATGGAAATCCTCAAGCAGCACCCGAAGCCACAAATAAAAGTTGGAAGATCTTCGTAGTCAACGGATGCGAGGAAAGGAATCGGATGTGAGAATTGCTGGGATTCGCACAGTAGATGCGAAGACAGATCAAATGAAATAAGATTTTAAAAATTTTAAAAAAATATGCTAATAATATGATAATACAATGAAATAAACGAATATGAATCTAATACAGAGTTTAAAACGGATAGCAGCATACATGTGACGAAACACATCTATCCTTTTCGTAATACTGCTCTTGGACGTATCCACCTATAAGCCTATTTGCCAGCTGTTATCTACTGCGACCAGAAAAAAAGGAACAGTGCAGCTATCTAACTAAACGATAGTGTTGTCTCATATTACGTTCAGTGTGAAAGTTCCTGAAACCATCGAATAGTCTGTGACGCTGGGAACACTTATTTCAATGAAAACGATGAACTTAAGGAGGAACACTGTTGATAGCAAAGAAACTATCGTACATGCCAAAACATAAACTGATTGGTATGGTTTTGTTTCAACGTAACACTCTGGTGGATAAATCGGAATATGGTAACTGTAGGTAGTTTTAAAAGCACCAACAACTGTTTCTGTACATTCGACTTCAATTAGTCAAGAAATACCACGGAGGATACTGTGGAACCAATCGTCCGTGTATACCTCGACTATTATGCTACTACTGTGCGAATCCAAAGTGTATAAAAAGTCACCCTCGAGTGAAGCTTCCCATTCAAGCGGTGGTTCGGCCATTTCATTCGACTCGATGCTACAACGACCAGGTGTGGACCATGAACTCGGATCAAAACGGCTTTCAGAAAGGCAAACGCGCCGAAACGTTACCCGAGCAAAAGTTTGCACCACCTTCTTGCCAGCCCAATAGTAAATTATAAATGAAAACATAAATGATTGATTATTGTCAGTCAAGTGTAATGGAAGTTCATCTTTAAGACAACATTCTATGCTAACCTTTTATTTGTTACCTACTATAATTTTTCACTGCAGGGTATAATGCGAAATGCAACCACAATAATGCTGAGATATTTGCAAAACTCCGGACCGCAGGTGTCTGCGGTGGGGAGCGAACGCGCTATTGTCCTTTCCGGGTAGTAACGCGTCTCTCAGCTAGTTCTATCGATCACTGCTATCAAGAATCACCCGTCAACAGGATTGATTTGGGGAGCCCAAATCGGCATTTAACCCAGCTAAGCTGCGGCTGTAGTTGGAATATTCTATTTCAGTTCATTACAAACAGAAATGTGGCGTAGAAGGAAATAGCGGACCTTTCCTCCTAAATATTTCAAATGATCGAGTTACAAATCATTTGATCAAAAAGCAACCTATAGCACTTGAGCGAATAGTTTGGTATTGGGTGCAAAAACCGAATATACAGTCTCTTTTTCTCTACGTCTTAGCAGATACGATACTGAATAATAGAGGTGTTCTCTAAGAATCGATTACTGTAACATTCTATTCGGAATCTGAATATTACATTTTACAGCATGTCGCCGTAGTACACGACGGGAACTATATATACAGCCGCGTCGATGTCGACGATGCTCGGCGATGACTCACGCCGGTCAACCGGGACCTCCACGTTGCTGTCCGAATACGACACAGATTGATCGCACGATAAAATTCGTCAAGGTTGATGCTCATCAACTCTCCTCATCAATCACATCGGATATTTTCACGGCTCGAAGTTAAATCATCCAAAGATTGCAATTTCGAGTTTTTAACGACTCGCTTGGTGGCATTCCACTATGATAAACTTTGAACGACACTGACCAAACCATGCCAATGTACGGATATGCGACTGCCCATAGAACAAAAGAAATGACGCCACCACATTGCTGTATTTTGCGATCTTCTGTTACTCATTTCTAGGCCAATTCAATCTGAACTTTGGTCTCGTACGTGAGCTCAACACGTGATTTACAATTTATCGCTTGTTCAGTCGAAAAGCGTCGAAATAACTGAAAAGGAAATACGAGGTTGTTATTATATAGTATTTAATATTACTCAATAGATGACGCACCGAAGTTTTCGTCTTTTTCAGAGCCTGGAGGGGTCAAACTGATTCGGTCAAACACTACCATAACCTCAGCAGACAAAATAATACATGAATGACTAATCGCATAGTGAACAGCTTCCCTTGAACAGCCACGGGTTGTTGTACAAACAGCATGTATTGTTTTGTAAGCAACAGAACGGTGAATGTTTGGAGAAGCTGTTCACTATGTGATTAGTCATTTGTGAATTGTTTTGTTTGTTGAGGTTATGAAAGTGTTTGACTGAGTCAGTTTGACTTTTCCAGGCTCCGAAGAAGGCGAAGAGGCCGAGTATATCATCATCGAAGAAAACAGTGAATTAGCTATCAATGCCGGAGTTAAGAGAAAGCCGATCATAGGGTTAACTGAAGAGGCCTCATTTTTGGTTCATTTCTAAATTTTTATTCCCCTGCAACACAACTGATCCAGAAATTTGACCAAATTTCCACTTAATAGTTGCTTTATCGATCTTATTCAGAAGTTTATTACCGTGCTCGCTGGTGATAGCAGTGTTATTCACAAATGCGTGAAAACAGTCATGACTGATATTGGATGAAACTAGAAGAAGAAAAAGAAAAACCGAGATGTTACGATAAAGTGGTGATACAGATTACCCCACGTTGGGAAGGCGAATGAAGAGGCCAACAAAGTCGTCTTCTTCGTGAAAAGTAAATATTAACGCTGAATCGAATCCGACGAAATGTTTGAAGGAACGCATAAACATCTCCAAACACGAAAATCATAACGTCAACTGAAGACGGCCGTCATCGACATCAACGACTCTCGAAGAAGTGGATTAGCTTCAAGGACAATAGAGCGTTTAGAACTACAATTTTTAGAAGATGGATTGATTGTGCAGTGCATGGGATAGAAGAGTTGATATAATCAGCTGATGAAGTTCAGACCTACCAGTGTTTATTGGAAGTGTTGCGGACGAAAATGACAAAAACGTTTCAAATTAGCTGAGCTCAAACTGTGTGCATATATTACAGAGACTTCTCATCTACGGTGCTTAAACAAGACCTCACAAGTTTCTAAAATCTCCCTTATGGGAAAACTCAAAATGAACTTTGGTCCATCGTAGTAGATCTTCAGTTAAGTTGAATAGTAAGGAATGTGAACGTGATCTGCATTAAAGGCCTTTAGCTGGAGACGGGCCGTGAAATGCTTTTGCAATGATATTCTAATCAGGAAGGTTTCAAAGAGACGCCATACGGTATCCAAGCAGAAAGTGCTCAAACCGAGAAATCACTCTCTTATTCATTTTTATATCTGAGATTGCCCTTGCAAGGATGTTCCAAATTAAACAAGTCACCGACTTTTCTGGGCTTTCCGTTTTTTTTCAAGGAAAATGAATAATTGGAGAATAGCATCTTCATATGACAACTTCATAAAAATGCCTGTAACAGGTGGTCCTTGTCATTATATCTAAAAATTGGCATGAAATGCTGAGATATTTGCAAAACTCCGTACCACAAGTGTATGCAATGGGGAACGAACACGCGCTGTTGTCCTTACCGGGGAGCAGCGCACTTCACCGCTACACCATCCGGGTTTTATATTTCGCAACATACCCTGCCATTAAGAAGAAAAAGGCATTAAATAAAAGGGTTAAGATTCTAAAAATTGGGTTACTAGAATAGTCAGATATATGTCAGGCAGGATGTCAGGTAACATTCTGAGGCACCCGGTCCGAAAATTTAAGACCATAAGTAATTGTTCGACCACCGCATCAAACACAGACAACTAGAGATGAACTCATCGAAGCAAACATAAAAGTGCGATTTATTACCATGACGCATTCTTGTCCTTTCTTCCCCTCCTTTTTAGCGGTTATGAGGAATTGTTGTTACCGTGAATACCTCACCGCCTTGTCGTTGAAACTTAATGGTCTTCCGCATTGATTTTCCACATATAGCCAATGTTAAATCCTTGAGTGGACATTCCACGCTCACAAAGAATTTCACGCTTTGACTCACAAGACCAGCTAAAAGAAGACGAATGCCAGTAGTTGTCACAATAGAAGTATGAACCTTGTTTCAAAATGACAAACTTCTCTCCGACCGCATCGGGAGACAACTTCGGGTAGAGAAGACCTGAGAAAGCTTCGCGTCATATGGCTTAGTTTTAGTTTTGGGTGTTAAGCTATTTGTTTTTGTTGGAGTTTAATAAAACGGCCGCTATCTTTGGATAGTGTCAGTTCAACTTTTATAACAGAAGAATATGGTGACACTATTCCTATGATAAATTCATTAACATATTCTCTGTCGAAGACGACGTAAGACTACTACATAAGTCAATAAAATAGTTCTAAGTCTCGTGTTTCTGGATGATTTCCGCACCTTGAGATGTTTGAAAGGTAAGAAGGGAAAGTCAACCTTCCAAATGTGAATGGAGGGTGGCTCTGAGCAAAATTTATGGCAAAAACAACTGTTTGAACAAAAGAGGACATTCATATGATTCACTTAGAGAAACGATGGTCAAACATAGATAGTGTGTTCTACTGTGTTCCATTTATGTTTGTAGATTATTTTTCGCCCATGTGCAAACATTCTGGATGAAAAATTGGGAAGGACAGGAAAAGAAACGAATAGAGCCGAAATGGAACTTGGTGTGGTTTTATCGAGCACATCGCAGAATAATCCGAATGTTAATCATGTCGGTTACAGTCGTTGCTTATCATCGTAAACTATCTGATACTGAAATCAACGTGAAAAAGATTACTTTAAATGGCAAGCAAATGAACGGCGAAAACTGGGAAACCATGAAGCAAAGAAGTAAAAACGGCCCCAGATCTAGAAGATGACTCACTGACGAGTCTTTGCCGAAAAATGGCCATTGTCTAGAAAAACGAGGTGTTGTATGATGAAAAGGCAATCCGACGACGCATTTGTTTATTGAAATGTCAACAGAACGGCAACGTTACCTATTTGAGGTGAACGTGTTATCTTTATGGGGAACTTGGAACGCTGAGATGAAAAACACATGCTCAACGATTAGGTAGCCCGGACTGAAATTTTGTTCTTTGAACCCATTAAATTTTGAAAGTGATTGGGTGGAAGAGAGCAGTTAGCCAGTCCAAAGAGCTTAGTAGGAAAAAAAAGTCAGGTTTAGTCAGGTTTTTTAGTCAGGTTTAGTAAAACCTAAAAATTCTAAAATATGTCCATTAGTCACGTCTACCAACCAGCCAACGAGTCCATCGACTCAGGTGAAATTCTTCCGAATTTGTACGTTCAGATTTGTACGTCTTGGCAAGATTTTCTGAAAAGCAAAACATCTCGAGACACAGCTTGGCGGTTTAGAACAACTTCTAAAAGATCAGCCTAAGTCAAGCAAGTGGATACGAATAATCGTGAGCAGTGGTTTTCTGCTTATTTGAACTGGCACTCGACTTTCGCTGTTGTCTTCGAGACACCCTTAACGCAACATTCAGCTTGCTAAACACCGACATCAAAACAACCTATTCATTGAAAGATATTAACAGGAGTAACACAGTCAAGCTCCTCTCATTATCATAAAAAGGGATGAAGTTCTAGGCATTGATCAAGCATTCGACTTCATTAAACATAGTTTGGAGGTGGTTGAATACACATCTGGCCCTTAAAATTACTTGCGGTGGCCTACCGATGTGTCGAGCCTTTGCTGCTATCCTATCCTACCAGACAAGTCTGGTACCAATTTGCCGACTCCGGAGGGATGGAAGGCTCAGTGCGCCATGATTGCGGGGATCGATTCCACGTGTGAATTGCAGGGCGCCATCGACCACTGCACCACACGCGCCCCTTTTCATTAGCATACATGGGATTACAAAACTGTGGTAGAAAAACAGGATTCGGTCTGTTGATCATCGTCCTAATTCAGCAAGTCTAGCAATCGTAAGAATTGGTACCGCCACAGCAATCGCTGCCACGCATACTACTAGTAGACGAATACTACTTGCAAACAGTTGTGACGAAACAAACTTTCTCCCCACCCATACCAGCAAACGAGTGCCTATAGAGAGGACAAGGAAAACCACTCTCCACTATTCAACATTCCAGTGGAAAAAGGAGGCGACAGAGCCCAAGTTTCATCCGTAGCGTGCAGAAACTTATGGATGACGATTGTGAGAAGACGTAGAAAATAAGTGGCCCGCAAGTCATGTGGAGAGCGGTTATCTAAGCGAATAGCTAGGTGATGTGGCAATACAACAAAGTCAACAGGATAAATAGGAAAAATGGAAAATCAAATGTATCGATAAGAAGTAGGGACACAAAATATTGACCGCTTATTATCAAATGTTTGTCCCAAATGGTTATCTCATGGAAGAATATTTTAAACTGAAACTTTAGCTTTGACTACGAAATGGTCTAACAAAGTGGTTATATTGATATAAAGCTGAACATTTTCACTATGCTGAGAAAGAATTTCTTCCACTTCGGTCCGCTTTCTCTTGAACGCACATACCTTGGCCTTTTCCAAAGTGTTTTCCATAAATGCTGTTCAGATCCGATTTATTGGTGAAAAGCACAGGAAAGTGAACTCAAATGAGCAAACATAAGTTAACCTCTTATGACAATTCTAGAATGCTACAAAACTTCAAACGACATGCTTTCATCTGATATAAATAGATCTCTAATGAGGGCCCAATTTTTATGAATGTAATGGAGGGATGAAGGTGTGTAGATGAATACAACAAGCTCACGCCTTGCA
The DNA here is from genome assembly GCA_900624975.1 of Angiostrongylus costaricensis. Taxonomy (NCBI): domain Eukaryota; kingdom Metazoa; phylum Nematoda; class Chromadorea; order Rhabditida; family Metastrongylidae; genus Angiostrongylus; species Angiostrongylus costaricensis. Next base: position 30,697 of record UYYA01003840.1, on the reverse strand, counting down.
AACCTTGCAGAGTACATGGTTCGTAGCAAGTGGGTTCGGGATTGTATTTGACTACAGTATTTGCCCACTAATCGATTAGAAAAACCACACACTATGAAGATTCAATTGGCAGAAGCCTTGTATATGAAAAGAATAAAGAGAAATCTCTAAAAAGTTAAATAGAACATAGAAGGATAAAGAAGGATGAAGCTCTCGGCGTTGATCGATCCATGAGGGATGCGCCATGCATTCGACTTCACTAAGTATCGTTGGAGGTGATTGAATGCATATATGGGCTTTACAATAACTCGCGGTGGCCTACCAGTGTAGCGAGCCAGTGCAACTATCCTACCAGACAAGTGTGGTATCAATTTACCGACCCCGGAGGGACGGAAGACTTGGTGGGCCATGGGCGCAGGGGTCGGTTCCACGTAGGTAATTCTTCGTATTCTTGTTGAGCAAACGCGAGGTGTTATTTCATTCTTTATTCACCAACAAGCTGACGTTTCGGCGGATTTCGCCTTCCCCAGAGCCTGGAAAGGTCAAGTTGACAGCAATCTATTCGGCCAAATACCTCCATAAACAAACAGAGAAAACGCTGAACCAAGATTTCAATCACATTAAACACAGAGTCTTTGCACACTCACCGCTTCTATGAGTCTTCCACTGAGTATGATCACGCGCTATAATGAGGCATTCTTCCCTCTGGTTCATTTTTCGATTTCTGGAATTAATCCAAAACGGCTCGAGAGTTTTGCACGCTTGTGTTCTCGATTCCTGTGCGAGGATCGTGACACGTACTTCAAAGTCCTCCCCGTTATGTCTCTGAGTCCTATGCGTGCCTAGTGGGGTATTTGGTTTACGTCTGCCGACTAGGTGTTCTTTAATGGCCTACCCGTAGAAACTGTAGCTCGGGATATACTTTTTACAGTAGGAAGTTTATGAGTTCACATCAGATCATTCAAAGTGTTTGGTTATGGAGGTGTTTGGCCGAATAGATTGCTGTCAACTTGACCTTTTCAGGCTCTGAGGAAAGCGAGATCCGCCGAAACGTCAGCGTTCGTGAATAAAAAAATAAAATAACACCTCGCGTTTGCTCAACAAAAATACGAAGAATTACTTGATCAATGCCGAGGTTAATAGAAAGTCGGTCGTAGGATAAATGGGTAACATTCTATGTGTAAGGAACACAATATCAAAGTCACCATCTATATAGGCATCTTTGAGAACACAGGACCTTCGACATAGAAAATTGATGAAAATATCCGAGGTAACGATTTTAAAATCAGAAAAATCGATAGCTACGTATGCTACGCTACGAACAAATCCGTGACTAGTAAAAAATCCTGCCGAAGATAATCAATAGCGTAACGAGGGATGCTAGTCCTAAACAGTCACCCCACCTTTTTAGTTAACTAAAGTCGTTGATAGATTACAAAGCCCACTTCTTAATTGTGCAACATATTTTTATTTCAATAATATATTGTTTACTTGATGAGTCAAACTCGAGGTTGTTAATAGCAAAATTCATTCAATACAGTGCTCATCAGGGTAACAGTGTATTAATGATCAATGTCGGGGTTAAAAGAAAGCCGGTTTTGGGATCTCTACTTCAATTTGTAAAGCTAAGCAGGGAATCATAGCGAAACAAAGTGTGATCGTTAAGTGCGTTCTCTAACGTGTTGCTGGTTGCTGGACCCATTCTGCACGGTTGAACAGCACAAGCAGCGTTCAACGACGACACTAAATGGGAATCGATTGCCTAATCGAAGCCAATTGTTCACAGTCTGACGACGGATTCTTTCCGCTTCCTGAGAGCACTGATATCGTCAGTGAAAAGACCGAAGGTCCTTATGTACGGAAGGAAAAGGCTTTTGTCTAAGTGACAAAACCGACGCCGTTAACATCGATCACTAACGTCTATTTCTGGAAGTTAACACTCTTACAAAAAAACCCAGAGCTTAGAGTAAAACCACAAAAGCAATACCAATAAAGTTCAGAAATAGAATTAACTAAACTGAAAGTCTAATGATGCTTGAGCCTAACTAACAGGGTCCGACAACACGAGAAACATAAGGAGTCAGAAGTACGGTCAAGCACTCAGAACGAAAACGTAGGTCTCAATTTTTGTGAGCAAATCTGACAATGAAGCTGATCAAATATGCTGGATGGCCTCTTCTCCCCTCTAATGGATGGAGTACATGAAACAAAAATGTGATTCCCACGTCTGACTTTCTATTAACCTGGGCATTGATTGAATAATTCTTTCAACTTCTGTTTAGCAAACACGAGGTGTTATTTTATTTCTTCATTTACCTACAAGCTGACGTTTCGGCAGATTTCGTCTTCCTCAGAGCCTCTTTCTATCAGTATCCACCGAGGAAGGTGAAATCCACTGAAACGTCAGCTTGTACGTAAATAAAGAAATAAAATAACAAAATTTGATGGTAACAAATAAAGTGATTATAAAATCTATTTTATTTAACTTAAGGATGACTCACGCTTACAAACACTTTCCGAAGTCCAAGTACTAATAGTCGGTTAATATCGAAGGGGGTTTTGCTGTTAACACATAAACATCGCCTCCAAAAGTGCGTTGTGTCCACATGATAGCACAAAGATTCTTATCTAAGAAACGCTGAGACACGATAAAATTCCATTCCTGCATTTTTACAGATGCATACTTCATATTAGAAAAAATTGTTCTATGCAATGAAACAACTATTATTGGGAACCACTATAGCATAGGACTTCGTGAACTCTTTATGGTGGTCCATCATAGCAAACCTAATCTTGAACATGCTTTAAGCTACAAATTATTCCAACCAGACTTTTAGGGCTAAAAAATTTCACCTAGAGCTGACGTTGACAACCTTTATCGCCCACGCCTCATTAAGTATGACCCCAGAAAAACAAATGTAGATTCTCACATAGGAATGTACACTCTGCAATGGAACGAACAGGATGATTGACAGCTTGAATTCATTACAACGCAACCTTACTCATTCGGCAAAGCCCTGAAGTCTACGAAAAGTCCACCCCTTATTTTTATTTTAATTTTTTATTATTTTAAAAAAAAGGTTCCATTAGCAAAAGCTTCGGTTTCATCCTTCTTCAAACCGGAATCACGATCACAGACCCTGCTGTTGTTCTTCAACACCAGCAGTTAAACTGCGACAGGGTGCTCTACATCTGAGGTTCTCTTTCAGCTCCGACTTGACTCTTTCGGATCATAACCTGTTTGGATCACCACAGCAGTTTTCTTAAAAATAAAATAGCTTTAAAACAAAAGATCGACGACACACTGAAGTTTTGCACCTCCCAGGCGAATGAGATCAAACCAATGTGGGAGCAGTGGAATGAAGTGGTACAGAACGACAATGGAAGCTTTAGTAATTAAACTTATTCTGATCCCACTCATTCGTGAGAGCACTTCCAACATGGTGTTAGTACGATCTGGCACCCTCCATTAACTCTGATATTATTTAAATAATTTTGATTTTAAAGCCAAAAATTTAAATAATTCGCTACTACATGATAAGATTTATATCTTACCAAGAATATAAAAGATAGGAGAAAATTAGGAAGCACAGACAACACTTACGAAGATTAAGAAACGAATACGTTGGCAGAACGAGTAGACCACTCTGCGTCCGTATAAAAGAACACCTAGTCGGCAAACGTAAACCAAATACTCCACTAGGCACGCATAGGACGGAGAGACATAACGGAGAACATTTTGAAGTAGAGGTTACGATCCTCGCGCAAGGATCGAGAACACAAGGGCGCGAAATTCTAGAGGCATTTTGGATTAATTCCAAGAATCCGAAAATGAACCGCAGGGAGGAATGCCTCATTATCACGTGTGATATTAAGCAGTATATAAGCGTGTTATTTTCATGAGATGGGCACCATACGATTCTGTGTGAACTCTGCGCGGTTGGTCTACACGTGACATATTTAGTGGAAAACTCATAGAAAGCGGTGAGTGTGCAAAGACTCTGTGTTCAATGTGATTGAAATTTTGGTACAGCGTTTTCTCTGTTTGGTTATGGAGGTCTTTGGCCGTGTAGATTGTAGTAAACTTGACCTTTCCAGGCTCTGAGTGAAACGAAATCCGCCGAAACGTCAGCTTGTACGTAAATAAAGAAAGAAAATAACACCTCGTGTTTACTGAACAGAAGTAGAAAGAATTAAGAAAAAACATGTAAAACAATGAGAAGTACAGAGGTGTTGAGAGAAAATAAAAGGATAAAGGATAAAGCTCTCGGCCTTGATCAATCCCTGAGGGATGCGCCATGCATTCGTTCTCAATAAACATTGTTTGGAGATGATTCCATGCATACCTGGCTTTTACAATGACTCGTGGTGGCCTATCTATGTAACAAACCAGTGTTGCTATCTTCCCATACAAGTCTGGTACCAATTTGCCGACCTCGGAGGTATGAAAGACTTGGTGGGCCATGGGTGTAGGGATCGATTCCACGTGTGTGAAAGGAGAAAAAAAAGTCTTAAAATAGGTAAAGAAGAAGAAAATCGAGAAGAAAAGCATTGCTAATGAAACAACACCTCTAACTAAACAATATTTCGATTAGAAAGAAAAATGAGTGCAGAAAAAGTGGTTCAACATCTTTTTGAATTGTTCAGCTTACAAAGATGGCTCGAATATTTTATTTTTGAATTATTCATATTGCTATATACAAAGGATAATTAATGATGGAATTTCAGTTCACAGTGGTGCGTGATCACAACTTTTTTCATTGTTAACCGAAACGTTTGCCAATTCAGATAAGACGTTCAGTGTCAGCAAAACTTTTTGGTAAGCATAAGGGAGAACCAATCCCTGAACTCGTAATACATTAACTAAACATCATCAAGGAGCAGATAAGTTGTAAAAAATAATATGCACAGGAAAGAATATGAGCAATGAAATGTGTAAAACATAGCCAGAGCTCAACTATTTCTCCTCACTATTTTATTTCAAACGACTCATCTTCACACACGAATCTCAGCACTTCTTGCAACCTATTCGTTTCTTCGCATCCAGAATCTACAAGGACTTTGATGAATCTCGCTTTCGTTGCGAATATCATAGAATGCTGGTCGAGTCGATGGTCCCTGGAATTCTGGGATAGCTCCGCTAAGACGTTCCCACGCGGACTAGAGGGAGTAATTTGCTCCCAGACAAGGCCAGTACCGATTTCCCGACCTTGGAGAGATGGGAGGCTTGGTGAGCGACAAAGTCGAACCAGAACCGTGCTTGTAATTAACGTCACTACTACTGTTGCGCTACCCGCCACTGTATATATCGCACATAATACGCATTATATATATATATATATATATATATAAATACAAATATATACGTACATACATACACGACAAGGACGTCATAACGTCAGCTGAATAAACCTCTTTATCAACCACGTGGTAGCTCATCAATGAAAGAATATGTATTGATTGATCAGGCCGAGGTTAACGGGAAGTCGATTTTCGAAATGTTGAAGTTTTGAAGGGATTCCAAACAAAGTTCAACAATCAAACAATAACATAATTATGAGTAAACGCGTTAGTTGGACATACGTACTATTACTATTACATGCCTCCTCAGCAAACCCATTGTATGGATCCCAGTATCTGAATTTGATTCGTTCCGCGCATCCTTTGTCCAGGAAAGTCTGTCTGCGAACTATGCACGTGTTGCGCAAGCTACTGGTTACGGATTTCCCCTTCTTCATGAATGCTGTGGGATACAGGACCAGTATAGCCAAGCCAAGGCTCTCACGTGGACTAGAGGGCGTTGAGAATGGAGTCGGAGCAGCACATTGCTTACAGGTGGACGGCATCCTTAACCAGTCCGCTACTTTCCCCTGCCACCCAATCCAACATCCGATGGTGGTATTATAGTAGAAATAACCAATGAGGTTCCCACTTTCAATGATTTGTTGAGACATGTAAGTAGAGACATGTCACTTTTCTGTAATTTTTCTCGCGATTTCTGTGGCTCTCTGAAATCGAAAGATAATCATTGGCTCGCTTCTGAGTCTAGGCAGTGAAAGCGTACATTTCTTCAACAACTGCAAACGAAGTTCATGAGCTTGTCCATTGAATAAAGGTCGTCATCATGAGGCTAGGCATCGTCTCAGACTGTTTATTCCATTCCAGATCCTTGGTCATGCCGATGGGTTGCTCACGCGTTCTCTTGGATACGCATTTGACGTTGAAGACACCAATGACGATCATTTAGGGATTACTTCTACATGTCCATATAAAATATCTCGTCGCATCTTGATGTTAGGGTTGGGTAACGTTATTCAAAGGTCGAACTGTGGGTAAATAAAATAGACTACCCGTGACTTCCGTTATGAGTCCTTATCCATGGTTATGGTAAAGATTATGTGCACCTGGCAACAGAAGAAAAGTGTAGGATTTCATTATAAGACTGAAGTCAATTTAGGAGCGGGCGAGCAGTTTTCTTCATGGCTATCTCAAAACGGAGATGCGAAGCTTTTCATGTTGTTCCAGTGGTTGAGACCAAGGTGGTCAACTAGCCAGTTGATGACAGGAAGTCATGGAGGCGTCACTGGCTCCAAATCGATTCGCCTGACGCTCAATGACATCTGATCAATGCGGAGCTCCAGAAATTTCTGACCTAATCAGTCACATCCTGAGTGACATTCCAGATTCCGCGGAAGTTTTAGCTACTACGTTTACCCACACATTGACAGCAATGTACGTTTCTCATTATTTACTTTAGGCAAACTTTCAAATTTCATTTCTCCAACTCTTAAACCTCAAATTTGACAACACCCCACCTCTGAAATCCCAGTCTCAAGTTTTATTCTGAAAGTTCTAAGTAAAAAATCAATAAACAAGAGCAGTGAAAACATATGTGGACAAATAAACAGTGGGAGCGACCCGCATGGTGTGGTGGTGGACACGTTACTCCCCGGAAAGGACAATAACGCGTTCGTTCCCCAACATGGACACCTACGGTCCAGAGTTTTGCAAATATCTCAGCAACGTTGTGGTTATACAACAGTGTATTCGACAACACAGAAACACGTAAATGAGCAAACAAAAATATGTAAAAATATAAGCGAACATAGATAGAACGACACAAAAACAGTGTGGGCCACAAATGGCTCATAGCTCCCCAGAGAAAAATTGGCCCTCGAACGAACTTTTTTTAATCCAAATTTTCAATTGGGATTGTGATGATCTTAGAATGAAGGACACTATGGAAAAAAGTAGATAATAATCTTAAAAGGTTCAAAAAGATAACAGCGAGACTCCTTCTACTGTAAAGAAAACAAAAAAATCGAAATATATGTGCATTTACGATGTGGAATATATAAGTAGAAAACGACATTTTGCAGAAGACTTCCTCTCTGATAAAAAAGAACGCTGATCAGTCAACATCTCCAGTAAAGTAAACGAAAACTGAAAGTTTTTGTCTTAAGAACGACATTAGCGTCCCAGATAAAAAATCGTGCATTAGCGATTCGACTTCCGATAAAAGTTGGACGAGCTCGATTCGTTCACGATCGAAACAACAACAATCTACTTCGGGAACGAAAGAAAGAACCTCCTCTATTCAACCTCATATGCGTCATATAGGAACAGAATTCATGGCTATCTCTCAAAATATTACTCTATTCAACGAGGGACCACAAAAAAAGCAAAAGACGCTACTTTTATGAACATTAGTAGCGTCAGATGCAATGACGAATAGATATTATATGTAGACATATTTCTTAATAAAACCACATGATAGGGAAAAAAGGGGAACTAAAACCATTTAGAGGTGTGTGAACGAAAACGGACCGACGTGACACGATGGATGGATGACCTCGGCCGGGCAACAATAGCGCGCCTATTTTCTGGCTACCGTTGATCGCGCGGGAATGCGAAAAATTTGAATATACGACCGCCCATCTCGGCCTATAGGTTACGGTCCTATGCGTAAATATCCCCCGTGAAGATCAACATCCGTGAACAGTAACGGCTGCAAGCAATTAGTAAAGCACAATGTATCACATTTCATCACATACAAGCTGGCATGAGTGGTCTGTGACTCATGCAGGTCAAAAAACCATCGTGCCATCTGAGACCAAACAGACGTATTTACTAACACAGTACAAAGTACTGGTTTTAACACGAAGAATTTCTTTTTTCTGCTCTTTCTCGACACTTTTCATTAAGGCTGTCGAATAGAGAAGAAAATGAGCAGGTGGGTTGGTGTTTCTCAACGTCTCGAGGATATTTTTGGGTGTCTTGCTTGCGCTAAAAATTCTCCGAAAAGTGAATCTTCCTCTGACTTTTTGAAAATTACAGCTTTATATAATCTCAGAGTTGAAAGATTATGTGATGAAAGCGGTATGTAACAGATCAATATAGCAGTGCCCATTCAGCAAGTCTTTAAGTCCTCCCTATCTCAAATATTTCTGGGGTCACCAAACTGACTATCAGACTTATCTGGAAGGATAATAGCACTGGCTCGATGCATCGGTAGGCCACTGCGAATCATTGTAAAGACCATGCATTCAATCACCTCCACCAATACTTAATGAAGTCGAATGCATAGCGCATCCCTCAGGGATTGATCAGCGCCGAGGGCTTTATCCTTTATCCTTAATCTCCTCAAAGTAGTGACATAGTTAAGAATAGTTTCTAATCTAAGAGATCGGCTATAACTAAAAGCCATGTGCAACCAGCCTCCGAGAAGGAAAGGAGCGGAAGATGTATCGAAAGGTAGGAGTAGTGCACTGCTCGCAAAGATAATCCATCCAGGAATCTAAGCAGTTATCGTTTGGATTCTGTTTTCCAACAGTTTTTTCAGGAACCTGTTGCACCGAAATAGATATGATTCTAAGTATTAATACATCACAATGCTCCGCTGTGTTGGTCTTTGGCACATTCATTTGAATGAGTTACATTATTGGCTTAATCTTCGAAACATAATTCATCATAGAAGTGCATTTATTAGCATTCACGAACGTAAATGAGCTTAATGTACAGCCTACTGTAGCTTTGTACCTTTACTATATCGAAACTTCCCAAGAATTTTGGCCATCTGTTGTTTTCTGGCTAGTTCTGATCCACTTGTACAACAACAGAGAAATTCAGAAAGACTTATTTTTAAAGCATCATAGGTTCTGACCATGTTGATATTATCAATATTGTATTATATTTCTTGTACCAGCCCATTTTACACACAGTGCGGATCCAAGCACTTCTTCCATTGGATTCGTAGCTTAGCATCAGTCACCTATGAAAATCTTTCGAATTCCGCGAAAGCTCTGTTTCCACTTAAAGACTATGTTCTTCATTAAGGCTGCTGAATGCTGCTCAACTTCATTCTACTTTCCTCTCGCTTGGAATACCAAATTAGGCGTTCTTGAGTGTTCTTAGGTGGTCACCACACATGGGCAGTTGACGATCACTGCGCGTGAAAAGAGATCTTTTCCAAAACGAGTCTCAACTCACCGATCTCGAAGGAGTGGGAGGATTTCTTGACCCACGGGTCCGCAGTGTACGAACGGCGATTATGCGTGTGTTATTGCATGGAATCCAGCCACCGGTATGAAATATATACAGTAATTCACTGTTTTCTCAGTGGGCCGACATGAGGTTGTTACTAGACTGTTTATTCATAATAGCCCACTTTTCGGCGGTTTCGCCTTCTTCAAAGCCTGGACTAGTCAAATCGAAACGGAATCTACTCACTTAACCACTTTCACGACTCAAGCAGAAAAAACTGAGTACTTAAATTTCATTCGCATAACAGACAACTTTTTTCAAACATTGACCATTTTCTTAACTCTTTTATTTACTGCCTTTTTCTTCTTAATGGCAGGTTATGTTGCGAAATATCTCAACATCTCATACGAGTTATATTGACCATTTTGTTCTTTGTAAATCTTCCAGTTATTTGGAGGACACTAGCCGCACAGAGTCTTACATGGGTGAGGAATGTGTTTGTTTGTTTCAGGTCAAGAAATCAGCTGAAGGATATGGCGTTTGGTCAGGCTTGATCACGTGAAACTCTTCCCTGCGCTTCAATTTTGGGTCTTTACAATTTATCCAAAACGGTTCCAAAGTTTTACGCGCGGTTGTTTAGAATCTTCTTGTGCTACAACAGTAGCTTTGGATTCAAAATTTTCTCCATTACGTTTTCGTATCCTATTCTCCTATGCTTGCATAGTGAAATGACCATAAGCTTCCTAACAAGTTGCACATTTATACGAAAGCTAATGCTCTGTTTCGCCAATGTCTCACACGCTCTACAAAAAGCTAGATGCACCATGCCCAAACTCATGCAACGACTGTCTCTACCATTAGCGCTAATTATGCCATTTTGCTTTATATATGGACGGTTACACATATGATTAAGTACTGGATGAGGTCTGAGATTCTTCAGGTGTATTCCAATCAATGTCATCGGTTTCTGTTAAGCGGTCCATTTCAAACAGCGTTTCATAGATGCACTTATTCTGTTGGAAACAGAGCGACAAGATAAACGGGGCCTTATCTTTTTTTTACCGTGTGGGGCTTGCCAGCCCTACAGTCTGAAGGCGTGCTTTCCGCTAAACCTATCCAGAGCAGCTGCCGTTTCAGTGGAACGAGATATTTTACACGGACATGTAGAAGTTGCACACAAAAGGCTGTCATTAGTGGTTTCAATGTCAAGAGTTGGTCTGAGGGAATGCATGATAAACCCAATGGTGAGGCTCAGGTAGGTACTGCAATGGGACGGTTACAGTGCGACGATGTCTATGTTCGTAATGACGACTGCATCGGCTCCGCTTATTAAGTAAACTCGTGAATCTTAAACGACAGCTCGCTCAACTTTTGGAGCGGAAAGACCTAAAATGCTAAGGTTAATATCAGTGCGCATCTGCTTACAGGTAGCGGGAATAATGAGTGGCTCGACTTATACACTTTATCGTCGCTCTGCACTAGTTTTAAACCTAACATTCAACGCTTCTACCTTCATATTTTAGGAGCCAAAGAACTAGCGCTCTACGGCGGATTATTCTCCAACCGGTACAATTACCGCTACCAGCGTCTATTCTAATAAACTGGATGGATTGAGGGCTATTCTTGCTTTAACAGATCGCGCATATAATAAATTTCTCCTTTACTCTCCCACATATGCTATAGGTAACCCAGAAAAAGTTACTTGGTGCAGCTGGAGAATTCTGCTTCACTTAAGGTCCACCACAGAACAACCTCCTGAGGGTCATACTCGTTCAAGTTATTATGTACTATTTTGGCCGAGGCAAAAATTCTCAGAAAAGAAGCATCGAGGCGGGACTGGAATTGTTATTTGAACTCTTGTGTTTTTTACACCGGTCGAATATTTATGGGAATGATTGATAGTAGTAGTCCGCACCAACGCAGAATATCTAAATGATTAAAGCTGTTTTGATTTCTACTAAACGATAGCTTTTAACAGTCACACTGAATTGGATAGTGAAGTTGATCAAATCGTACCGAATTTGTAAACTCATCGATGGAAAATTGCTACAGGAACCTCGTCTCGTTGGTCGAATCTTTTCAGAAATCGGCAGTGAATTAGAGAAATGAAGCTTGAGGGACACAAAATATGAAAAACCCTGGAACCATAAATCGGTTGAATTACTAAATTTTTCGGAAGTTAATGTGGGATATCAACCTCTGCATAGTGGCATATCTCAACTCAGAGTTAGTTCCATTAACCGAAATCAAAAAATTAAGCCTTACACGTCTCTGTTAACAGTAAACGAGTTTTGCTTATACTGGTTGTACAAAATTTTCGACTTCTGAAGCCGATGAAGTCGTCTAAGGTAGTTTCGGCATTGGCTTGGTTATTGGAGCATTTCTTGCACATGAAGCTGCCGAGATGCCTGAAGAAGCAGTTGTTGATAGAATGGAGATCTGATGAATATGATGGATGACAAAGTTTCGTAGCTTATCCTATTTATCCTCTCTGCGTTAACTGTGCGACCAGTGGTTGATGGTCAGCGTGGAGGACTGGTACTTTTCGCTTGAACAGTGCGGAGCACAGGCGTTGAAGTTTCTGATGCACATGGGAACCTACCGTGGAGAAGTCGAAGGTGGCGAAATGTTGCCGAATAGCGGTTTTGTAGCATCTTCGTATAAGCTAGATAATCCAAGAGGATATTGAGTGCTCATGTCGAAGTAAAGTTAAGGCCTGTTTTCAAATGGGTGTTTGAGGGTGAAGTTTTGAAACTTGAGAAAAAGTTACTTGAAACTCCACCAAGCATCGATATTCTGATTCGAAATAGACATAATAAACCATCCTAATTGAGAAATACTTTACTAAAAATAACAACTATGCTTTTTAAAAAAATTTCCTGTCCCAACTGATTACATAGGATGCCATACTCGCAACACCTGGACGGTAGGTGTCTTTCGAGGTCCTCCCACACACTAATGCTGGCTGGATATCTTTGGATTTCGTCCTATCTCTTGCTGCTCACAACAAATAGGAGTTTAGATTAACAGTTCCTCCATGTTAAAAAAAAANGTTGATAGAATGGAGATCTGATGAATATGATGGATGACAAAGTTTCGTAGCTTATCCTATTTATCCTCTCTGCGTTAACTGTGCGACCAGTGGTTGATGGTCAGCGTGGAGGACTGGTACTTTTCGCTTGAACAGTGCGGAGCACAGGCGTTGAAGTTTCTGATGCACATGGGAACCTACCGTGGAGAAGTCGAAGGTGGCGAAATGTTGCCGAATAGCGGTTTTGTAGCATCTTCGTATAAGCTAGATAATCCAAGAGGATATTGAGTGCTCATGTCGAAGTAAAGTTAAGGCCTGTTTTCAAATGGGTGTTTGAGGGTGAAGTTTTGAAACTTGAGAAAAAGTTACTTGAAACTCCACCAAGCATCGATATTCTGATTCGAAATAGACATAATAAACCATCCTAATTGAGAAATACTTTACTAAAAATAACAACTATGCTTTTTAAAAAAATTTCCTGTCCCAACTGATTACATAGGATGCCATACTCGCAACACCTGGACGGTAGGTGTCTTTCGAGGTCCTCTCACAGACTAATGCTGGCTGGATATCTTTGGATTTCGTCCTATCTCTTGCTGCTCACAACAAATAGGAGTTTAGATTAACAGTTCCTCCATGTTAAAAAAAAAATAAGAATACGATCCACTGCAAAAGATAAGGTTACTTCATGTACATGGTGATCCTCTTTTCTAGATCCGACTCAGTGGCACCCAGGTGTCGCAGGAGGCTACTGCATGGGACGTCGAATCATTGCTGCTTTCACTTTCTTTGTATTTTTGTCCAATTCGCCTTTGTGAGTGTTTCCGATGCCTTCTAACATTTTCCCTTTAGAAACACTAGAGCATTCAACTGAAATAGAAATTACTACCGCTGAAAGGCCAGCCGAAATAGCGAAGTCCTAGCAACCTTGTGAAGCCATATCAATATAACTCAGCAGCAGAAAGGCAGTTCTCTCCGCAAAAGAATAAGGAAAGGATAAATCTATCGGCGTTAATTAATTCCTGCTGGATGCGCTATGCGTTCGACTCCATCAAGTATCTTTGGAGGTGATTGAATGCATATCAGGACTAGCTACCTACTAATGTATTTGGTGTTTTTTCCTTGTTCACAGACAAGTCTTTCAGCACTTTGCTAAACCCGAACTGATAGTAGGCTTGGTGAAGCCTGGGCACGAGATAGATCCAACAACGACTGTGTATTTCAGGTCACCTCCAACCATCTCAAATCCGGTAAAGCATAAAAGGATAAAGGAGAAAGTTCTCGGTGTTGACCAATCCCTGATGGATGCTCCATGCATTCGACTTCATCAAGTATCGTTGGAGGTGATTGAATGCATACCTGCCCTTTACAATGACTAGCGGTGGCCTACCGATGTATCGAGCCAGTGCTACTATCCTCCCAGATAAGTCTGGCCCCAACTTGCCGATCCCGGAGAGATGGAGGGCTTGGTGGCCCATGGGCGCTGGGATCGATTCCAAGTGTGTGTCGCAGCGGCGCCTCCAACCACTGCGCCACACGCGCCCCCAGGCAAACCATATTGAGTAAATTCCCAGCGTCAAAATACCTTATCATCAGTGGGGGTTTCAAAGCTATTTTCTCAGAGATAACTCCTTCACCATTTTTAAAGACAACATGGTCCACATATTAAGAAAAGAAGTAACTCTTGGAATGGAAATTTATCTTAATTCGTTATCAACACATTTTACAGCAACTTCGGTATCAAAAACAATACAGAATTAGACAAATTTTCGGAAAGTTTGTTACAGAATAAACTATTTTGCCCTCATACGCAGGCATTACATCAACTGTGAAAATTGGCGTAAGACATCTGTACACCGGATAATAGGACAGAAAGATCATAAACTCACAATGTTAAGGGGTGCTATCCTTTTCAAAAGCCGTGCGTCCCATTGTGCACTCGTACCAAATTTCGTGACATTCGAATCAATTTTGAACAACGTGTATCCAAATTCTTTTATTGAAGAAAAAAAAGTCAAGTATGTTGTTCAAGCTAGTTGATACTTAGTTCTTGCATCTTCACAGCACTCGACAACTTGACACACTTCTCACGGATCAAGCTGTTCACTCTAGAGTCGATAAACTCCAATATGTTCATCTGGTTTGTTGATTTGCTTCGTCGAACCTATTCCAATTAAACAGATTCCCCAGTAAGCCTAGTAAACTGGTCAATAAAGGACTTGAGCAGCCGTGACTGCGTGTTTTCGAGCGCAAATTTGCACAGTATAAACCGATTGTTATTTATAAGTAGGACGGTTTTTCTTCCACTCTTCCACTCTTACCAACTGAGATCCAAAAACAATTCATCGACAAACAGAGTCTGTGCTGAGACGTTTTGGTAGTAGTGCAATGTAGTGAAATTCTAGTCGTTAAAAAATCTAGCGGTTTTCGTAGGGAGATTAGACTCACCCCTGTATTTGTGGTAACATATGTGATAGATTTAGTCATCTATACGGAGGTATCAAACGCTGAACCCAGTAAAATAAACGGGCCTCATTCCTCTGACCCCGAAAGAAGCCCTGACACGTCAGCGCTGTCTTGGACGAGCACGGACAGGATGCTAAAATCTCAACCTGATGCAGGCTGCCTAAGTAACAAACACTTTGGTAACTATTTGTACCTGAAATACAGCCACATTTGAATCTGAGTTCTTGACAGAGCACCTCATTATGAAGACAAGAAGGATAAGGTACGCTTTCATCGGACAGGCTGAAACGAAAAGACGCCACAAATTCAACGCTGTCTGTGAGACCGGAGAACTGTTCCTTGGAACATGCAATAGTAGAGGAGTCGGTGACGTCAACGATGATCAATTCCTGAGGGCTGCTCCATGCGCTCGACATTATTAAGCATCGCTGAACGTGGCTGAATGCATATCTGGCCTCTAAAATGACTCGCGGTGGCCTACTGATGTATTGACCAGTGCTGTTATCCTCCCATACAAGTCTCTTTCCAATTTGCCGACCTAGAGGGATGGAGAGCTTGGTGAGTCTGGGGCGCTGGAATCGATCCTATGTGTACTACAGGGCTCCTCCGATCACTGCGATACACGTGCCCATCATAAAAACGATGTTCATAACGTGCATATTGATTGCATGTGCCCTGTTAGCGCTCAGAGTACAAATATCTCCGAATACTTCAGCTACGTCTACCTAGGTCGGAAAAATCCACATGATGAAAGACTTCGCTCCAGATATGAGAAGTAGGAAGCGACCACCATGAGGAGCTTTCAAAACCATGGAGGATGTAGTGAAAAAAAACAAGGAAAACCATATTCCATGTCCATCTTTTCGGCTATAAGATTCTTCCTGCCTTAAAGTGTTCGTCAGAAACGTGGTCGCTACGTAAGTAAGATGAAAGATCATTCAGCGTTATTGAGGGCGCAGTCAAAAGGACGACGCTTGGAGTATCCTGTGTCACGCAAGTAAAGGAAGCGATCCCAAGCTCCGACCTGCGTCAAAATCAAGGACACCTTTCTATACGCAAGGCTGTCGACGATAAGGTGCGCCGGACTCGTAGTGTGCAAACGACAACTGCTATACCAGAGTCGTTAGTGATTAGATTCCTTGGGAAGTTAAACGCACCGCAGGAAGATCACCGACTCGATGGTCAAAGTCCTTCAAGAAAACTCTATAAGAAAGATATGATGTTCAAGCAGTCCGTAAAGCCAGAAGAACCCACTGGGCCACTCTTGCACGCGACAGGGAGAAATGGAAGATTACGAGCGTCCGCACGAGTCAATCAATGACTAACGAGACAACATACAGGTGATAGGTGATACACGACCGCCGAGCGTGCGCAGTAAATTTTAAAAATTAAAAATTCTTTTTGACGAGAAAAACTGAAAATGAGCAAATCTAAAAATGAAACAACATTCTAGACAACACTCTAAAAAATGCTCTAGAAACAAGAATTCTCAAAAAAGATCTAATACCACCCTCACACAAACTACGTAAAGTATTCATAAACCAATAACTAGAATTGCTCATAAGAAATAAGTGAAATGCAATAAGCAAAGAATATCACCTTATTCAACTGACTACGAATACTGTTTTGCAGATTCAAGAGTGCAGAATTAATGATTGTCATTTCCTTAAAGCGATCACCCTCGGCACCAGACTTTGAAACGTTCTGAGCCAGCAAGGTCGACAAGGAGAAGGGATGCCTGGCGGGTTGCACCTCAAATGTACAGTAGGAATAGGTAACCACGAATCATTAATGCTATGCGTTTATACAATTTCCTATCGGCTTCTTACATCGTCCTAAAGAGGCTTACTGTGCACACTTCTATGTCTATAACCAGTCTAAATATCGTGCCCGAATCAACTAGCACTGATCGAACAGATACAAAGCATCCCACAGACACAAATTGTAGTACAGACTTGAAAACGTCATAGCTAGGCTATGTCTTGACTCAAGGAATGCTTAAATTGCCTGACCAGAACTAAACCGCCTTCAGTATCACCCACACCGGGTGCGTCCGCCTACGACGTCAGATAATTAGATTTCGGGCTGCGCTGGACGTCACTGGAGCCGGATCGAAACAAGCATTCCGTTAACTGAGCTACACTTCTACTTCAGATTGGTGTGGAAACCTTGACAGCAACGTATGCAGCAGCCTTTTGATGTATTCAAAATCAACCGACAATATTAGGTCTTTTTGAAATTAATGCCTCATTCAAGCTGTAGAGTTAAAGTGGTGTATCTCAACTTAGTGTAAACTTGACTGAACAAAGTGGAATCACAGGCATCTACAGATTTTTGTCTACAAGGAACAAGTTTACTAGTACAGGTTACAAAAACTGGGACTTCTGGAAGCGATGAAATCATTTAAATCAGTTATGACTTCGCCTTGGTATCTGAAACATTTCTCGCACATGAATAAAGATGATTGAAGAATGCACGGTAAGAGGGAAGTTTGACGAGTATGATGGATGAGGTTAAGCTTCGTAACCCAGCTAGTTTGACTTTTGCAGTCAGTTGTTCGACGCGTCGCCATGTGTTTATCATGCAGAAAGACTGGTACCATTCTGTTGATCAACGAAGAGTGCAGAAATTGAAGTTTCCTGACCATTTCGTTGAATCGATGGAGGTACTCTGCAGCAATCGCATCGCACTAATTCAAGAAGATGTGGTGAATCCAACTAACTACCTCGTTTCTTTAAATTTTCTATGAAGAACTGAGATGCTCACACCGAGTTCTTCTGCAAGTTCTCAAACACTTTTGCGCATCCAACCATAAGTATGCTGAGATATGAGGGAAACTTAAGAACCTGCGTAGACTTCGAAATCGTGATTACTCCTACCGGGGCTCAAGGTCTTCAGTTTCGCTCCTATCTCAGCGTCCTTGTGATGGCACATTGCATCGCGCCCTACCATGAAGAAAGAATAGGTGGTAAATGGAAGTTAAANGATAAATAAAGCTCTCGGCGTTGATCATTCCCTGAGAGACGAGCCATGCATTGGACTTCATCAATCACCGTTAGAGGTGATCAAGTGCATATCTGGCCTACTCGCTGTGGTCTACCGATGTGTCAAGTTAGTGCTGCCGTCCTCCCAAACAGGTCTGGCACCAATTTATCGAACGCGGATGATGGGAGGTTTAGTGAGCCTGGAGAGCAGCATCGAACCAGTGACCGATCTAGCATATACTTCAAGGAACCTCTAACCACTGCGGTATACGCGCCCTTCCTTTTATCCTTTGTCTTTGGTGCTATATATCACTGAAATCACGAGCCGTTTGGCTGCACTACATACGGGTTTGAATTCGTGAAAGTAAACTTGGGATTTTCATCCCGGTACCAGAAATTGATTTGTGAAAAACAGTTCGTACTATATAACCACAAGATTACTGAGATTGAGATAAACTCTGGACCGCAGGTGTCTATGGTGGGGAACGAACGCGCTATTATCCTTTCCGGGGAGTAACGCGTTCACCACCACACCATGCGGGTCCTTTGTTTCGCCTGTCTCTTGGCTATCTCAGTATCTACATATATACTACTCATGAAGTCCTTAACCCATCGTCGTCAGGAGCAGAGGGGGTTCGCAAACTTCCCCATCTTCAACGTCGAATTGACAACCACGATTTTTTCTCGCTAAACCAATGTCGCAATGTGCATTCCTTAACACTTCGTCCATTCCATCCCTCATTAATATTTCAAACCGATTGCACTCTATTACAACTGAGTTGGGATTGCTGTGGCAAAAAGATCGATAGAAATAGCTGAGAGACGTGCGAAACAAAGGACCCGCATGGTGTGGTGGTGAACGCGTTACTCCCCGGAAAGGATAATAGCGCGTTCGTTCCCCACCATAGACACCTGCGGTCCAGAGTTTTGCAAATATCTCAGCAACGTTGTGGTTGTATTTCGCTTAGTAAACTGCCATGAAAATTATAGAAGGCAGAAAACAAAACGTTAAACATTGAAAACAATAACAAATGCCAAATAATTACAGCAATAATTAGTAATAACCGCGATATAACGACAACAAATAGCAGCAAATAACGATGTAAACTGAGGTTCCATGCAAGTGAAAAAAGGTTGTACCTGATCAAGCTTTATAGAAGATAGACACGGGTAAGAGAGATGGTTAGTAGGAACCTCCAGCTCCTTACCAAGAGGTGGTCGAACACGAACGGCCACCCGAATTTGACCCTAAAATTAATTCTGTTATGTGTACAAGGCAGCTAATAACTGATGTAAAAACCTTTAAATCCACGACAGCAT
Source organism: Angiostrongylus costaricensis (assembly GCA_900624975.1). Lineage (NCBI taxonomy): Eukaryota > Metazoa > Nematoda > Chromadorea > Rhabditida > Metastrongylidae > Angiostrongylus > Angiostrongylus costaricensis. The sequence goes on along the minus strand of UYYA01003840.1, from coordinate 11,434 downwards.
TATGCAGTATTCTGATTTTTTCGTCCTTCCTATGCAGTTCATTACGCTTAGCTGTAAGCTCTGATATCAAATGACCGATGTTTCCCAGTCATTGGCTGAGTTCGTTCTCCTGGCGAAATTTCTCAGTTTTTCCTGAAATTTTTTCATAACAAATCAAAAACTGTGCTGAATAAATTCTACCAGAAACTTGACGGCCATAACCCAAGAACTTCGTTGCGAAACTACAAGTCAAATAAAGTTTTCATATCACCATAAAACTAATAAAATCATTTTTCAAAACTGTCAACAATACCCACAGGATCAAGCTAAGCTTGCATAACCGCACATTTGCCTTTTTCGGCATCCAGTGCGGCCTGAATCGCGATCATTTGCCCGTCCTTAAGTGCGGTCGTCTGTTTGAAAGTCTTTAGCGAACTCTAAAAAGAAAGCGAGAACACATCAAATTGTTGGAACGAAACAAAGTGACGGGAACGATTAGGACTAGTGCTACTTTTACTTTGTTTGCCACTCATTTCACGAACCGTACCACTGCTAAATTCTGATCCTTCAATAGTAAATGGTTCTAAAAAAGAATCCTTTATCGGAAGTTCAGTCTTTTCAAAAAAATAGAAAACAGCGATACCTGAGCTATTTCCAATCGGCCTTTGCTTTCACTAGTCACTTTCGGGATCAACGATTTTCGATTTAAGCTCGACCGTTTTCATACTTTCGCGCTTAACTGAGAAAGAGCGACGAACTAAAGAACAAGTAATTAGAATGTTTTGATTGGAAGACTGATAAATGTGAACAGAGACAAAATTCTAAAACATATTTTAAAGAATTATTAGTGACTTGCCCATAGCTTTCTGTTGGGGGACATTCGCTACATTCGATGGACCAGTGTTTGACGTTGTACGGCGAACTGCAGCAGTTGTCGATTGAAGATAACGCGGTTGCTTACAGGATAATATCACTCTACCCGCTCTTATTGGGTCAGGTAGGGGTTGCGTCACTAAGGGATCAACAACTTCAATCGATTTCGTTTTCTAGGAATTTCAATGTGAAGCGAAAGACAAGCAGAAACGTTTTCCAAGCTTAACAAGTAGTAATCCTCAATTCCAAAAGTAAATTGATATTTTTTCAGGGTCTCTCCATGATTTCCAAAATACCCAAGCATTTGAAAAAGTTTTTATCGCTTCCACAGCTTCTGTTTACACAAAATTTTCTTTTTCATGACAAACAACAAAGAAAGAGCCGTGTTACACAAGGTCAAGTAGCATGTGACAAGATTCTAACACAATAGCAATGGAGAATTATCCAGTGCTAAAAATCGGCGTAATAAAGCGAGGCTCTCTTCATTAACTCGAAAAAAGAAAATTTTACTTGGATAGCGGTTGCCGTTCGGAACTGCCGAGTCCGTTCTTTTCGCTGGTACACCGGAAGACAATTCGATGTTTTTCTTCAATAAGCAGACACGAGGTTGTCGTTATAGGATTTATTAGGATACAATAGCTGACGTTTCGGCGGTTTCGCCTTCTTCACAGCCTAGAAAGGTCAAATTGAGATGCGATCTACCCAGCCAAACACTTACATAACCCTAGCAGATAAAACTTAACAAATAAATTTGTATTTGCATAAGAAACAGCTTCACTTAAACACCTACCGTGAAGAAAGCGAAACCGCCGAAACGTCAGCTATTGTATCCTAATAAATCCTATAACGACAACCTCGTGTCTGCTTATTGAAGAAAAACATCGAATTATCAATCAATGCCGAGGTTAAAAGAAAATCGGTCATGGCAATTGACACCTAAAGACAGTTGTACAATACTTCTGCGCATTAGACTTCGCGCAGCTTGGATGGTGGCCGATACAGGAGCGCGACCTGCAACAAGCTACCTAGATAAAACCTGGGTGCCAACCAGGCCACTCAGGCAATAGTCCGCAAACTGATACGACTTCTTTCGAAAAAGCTCCCTCCGGTTCACAAAGTCCGGTGATTGTATATGGTGGAAACCCATAGAGCTACCCGAAGATTCCAGGGAGAACGAACTCGAAACGCATTCAACGACATTCATGAAAACAGTTAAATTTGACCTCTTTCGTGGAAAACGGATTAGAGATAACAAACCGATTAAGAGAACTGCTAAGATCAACTCCGTATGCGAAATCAATCAGTATGAATTGAAAAGAAGCAACGATGAGATATTTGGAAATGATAGAAGCACCTTTATTTGTAATCACACGAAGGATATCCTACCGGGAACTAGTGAGTACTCCTGGTTTTTGACAAGCATGATCGCCTTCCATGATAAAAGTCCGAGTGAAATAAAATCGTACAGCCTCTAAATCTCTGGCAAAACAGAAGCTCATTTAAAGACAAAAATCAGAAAGTGATATCAAGAAAAAGTAACGATGCAACAAAAAGAATGACTAAGGCTGCCAACACCTTGGGGATTTTCACAAGTGCTGTCTCAAAATCTTGTTTTCTGTCTTAATAGAAAGGTTGTACTAGACAGCAAAACGACCTTAGAATCCCCCGTCAATACATTTGACTTGAAATCTGACTAAGTTACCTAGTATAACTTAAAAAGGCTTTGCAGCTGACGTGAATCCTACTGACAACAGAAAAGTCCAAGAAGAAAAACTTAGCGTCGCTTTTTCAACAGAAGCCTCAGGGCGACTGAAATTTGCTGTTTCCCGCGTATTCTGTGGGATCTGCAATTGCGGACAGGTCACGTTACCATGCATCATTTTTGGGAGTGGATAGGGTTCGCAAGTTTAACCGTTTTCTCAGTATTATTTAAAGAAGCTATGACGTAGGTCATAGGATACCTCTCGTAATTGTCTTGGCTGATTCGAGAAACGAAACAGTTGCTTAGACGTTGATTGTGAATTAGAGTGTGCATTGCATCCAATGTGTCCGTGTGTACTAGTCTTAGCAAGATGTAGTGTAGTATCTCCATCGCTAGTACTTGACACTTGGTACTTGAATGGACCGTCCTCACCGGTTGTGCGGGCCTCATCATAATCTCCACTTTTTGGAGATCTGCTGGCTAAGCCACTGTGGTTCCCTGAAATCTCGAGGTCAACCTGACAAAAGTCTGGCCCGAGGTATTCACCACCACAGGCAATCGCAGCCCTTGTGGATCAGAGGGAGATTTTCCACCATGCGACTTTGATACCAGGATGGTGGTGGGTCCTGGTATTGGTTTACTCTTAACTAGGCTTCCTGATGGAAAAGCCGGACTGGGCTTGGGAGACCCTTCCAGGAGATGAGTCCCGAGCTGTACATCGCAGTCTGGCACCCAGGAACACTTCCCAGCCATGATGAGGCAGCAAACCGTTCGGAGGCTATCGCTAGAGTAGCCCAAGAATAGGAAACTATGGATGCAACTGCTTTTCTCTGTTCTGTTATGGTTACTTCGTTACTTTTCAACTCACTTTATACTATCTTACATCGGAATACATAATTTATAACTTTCTGGTATAGAAAATAGACAGTCTTCCCAACGGTTTACCGCCTCATCGGGGCTGGGAGGTGCTCCTGTGCGTCGGGCTGCTATTCACAGCGAGGAGATTCATCTGCTCGGCCGCGTCTCCTAAGCTGAGACGGTGTCCACCGTTTCCATCAAGAAGCCCAGTTAAGAGTAAACCAATGCAAGGATTGACCACCGTGAGTATATCTAGTTAGTCGCATGGTGGTAAATGTCCTTCTGATCCACAAAGGCCACGGCTGCCTGTTGTGGTGATGACCTGGAGCAGACTTTGGCTCGGCCGACCTCGGGTCACCATGGAACCACGATAACTGAACCAGCAAATTTCCCGCGAATGGGAACCATGCTGGAGTCCGCAGAACCAGTGAACACCGGCAATCCCAGTATCTAAGTAAATACGCAAGTCCTACTTACTACTTGTCTCGAACTGTTCCCAGTATGGAACTGTGGTATCGATAAATCGAAGTTTCCGTATCCGAACGAAAATTTAAAATTGAAGCATAATGTGAGGTTCAATAATAAGGAAATATTTTATGCGTTTTGTTGTTGATTTATTGTTTTTTTTTTGCTTTACCGCTTACCATTTTACTATCTTTCGGTTCGTTCCTGCTCTAAGTGAGGGACGCTTCAATTAGTGCTGTAAAAGTCTCGCTTCTAAAGGTTTTGCTCGAGATCGACTACAATAGACCATGCACGTTTAGGAAAATGCACATCTGAAGATGGAGTTCATGCATTTGTTGAGAAGGAAGTCGGACAACCGAATTTGCTAGAGGAGATGGAAGTCGACGTCCCGTCTGATGCACACTCGGATACACATTCTGATGCTGTACCTGTTTACTTTTCATTCCCAAGGGTTGGGTACATCGACACTTAGCTCTTCGGACTGTTCTGAAATGCTCGTAAACTGTACTTACTGGAGCATACCCTTGTCGGACTTCCACGCCTTTGAACTCCTCTGCAACAAGCTTTTGATTAAATCCTGAATAAGAAAAAATGCGTATCTGCAAGCCCGGGCATCCACGTGTCCATGGTCGTGTGTACATCATGAATATACAGGAGCATATAATTTATTAAGAGACAAAAACGATTATGAACCATTCATTTTTATGTCGGAGTTGCCTGAGGTCCATGCTGCGTTGCCCACCTGTCACGTAACCACGCATTTAATCCTGGAAACTTCCTAGGCTAAAATTGGAGGATTTTTACGTTTTTTAAAACGTCTATAAGTAGTCCTCGTTTATGGGAAGGGTTCGTGTGCTTTGGTTATGATCAAACATATACTACAGACTTTGCGAAATTGTATAGCTTTAACATCATCAGAGACCATTCCGTTCGACTTAGGTTCTGAAGCAAGAAAATTAAAGCGATGCGCACAATGCTGATTTTGAAGAAAAGTCAAGAGAGAACGAGAATATCATCTCAAAGGTACGGTGTTCTTAGTGCTTGTTGACATTTCGTTAGCTTCTTTCGTTAGCGTATATTTAGAAGACAACGAAACGTAGTAAACGTACCAGGACTAAACGTAATGATTCAGACGGTGATAACGAAGATGAAGAGAAGGATGAAGATGTAGAAATTGATCACAAAGGTGTGTGAAGTTCATGAAATCCCTGCGTGGTTAATTTCCATTTGAGTGTCCATTCTAAATAGAAGATCGTGAGATCTATAATAGAATATGGTTTGTTACTTCAAACCCATCTCCTCCAAAATACAGAGTGCCCTATCTTTCGGGGTAAAAGTTGCCACACTGCTACAGTATTATGAATGTGATAACACTATAGGGATAATGATAATCTAGCGACAGTTGTAATATTCATAGATAGAACTGTCTTAGATGGTACTAAGCAGTACACCTTTTATTGAAGCACTTTTGTGTAGCTACGCCAGAGCAGGGGCGGGCCCATTTTCTGTTTTTTCTCTTTTTTTTTAGAATACGAGGACTACTGTGTCAACTTACACTATGTAATTCTTCAGCCGTGCTAAGCAGTGCCGACCGAAAAATCCATGTTGGTGATGATTTCCGAGCACATGTGAATGAACCTCAGAGGGTTTGTTCTGCTAATTTGTGTTTTCATTCGATTCGATTTTTCCTATCTAAAGGAGTAGATTGCTTTGAACATAGTATTGATGTATACTGTACTTCCATTGAGGGTTTCCTTGAATTACTTTGTTTATCGAAGGGTGTACCTACTGCCAGAGACAACCGAATACAGAGTCTTCTATATTTCTTCATGAAAGGCTAGCCGCTGTGTAGCAAATCATCCTCTTATCCACACAGCAGAATGTGGAGACATATTGGGAACGGCTTGACGCACCTACTATAACACCTGGATAGAAAACAACAGAAAATAAGATAGAAATTACAGCTGGAGGGGTTTTGCGCTACAGCTTACTCGACTTCTTTGTAAGACGAGCCATCTAAATTACGTTTTGCGAGTTATACGTTAAAATATGTTTCCGTTGGTGTGTTTCTTTTCCATTGGATAGAACGCATTTCAAGTGTGGTGTCCACTACCTGATATTGATGAAATAAGTCTTAATCAGTACTGTGAATATGCCGCTGAGAAGTACAGACATGCACAAGACCAGGTTTTTGTTCATGTGTTGCTCATCTTTTTCTTTTACTTTGTTGTATAGCCACTTGTTTGCAGTTAGTCCTAACTTTGAGAGAACACTCTTAACTTAATTTTAATCTACCATAATACTTTGATAGTAATACTATAACACTTTGATAGAAAACAGCAGAAAATAAGATATTAAAGCAATAAAAATAACATTTAAATAGAAGGATGTCAGCTGATGGGAGGTCGGTTACATAGTTCTTCCTTCTGTCTCATTTTGGCTTACTTGGATTGCTCGTCTTCACTGGTTGTGCAAGCCCCAGCATAATTTCCATAATTGTTCGTTTGGCCACTGTTTTGTTCCGTACTCCCAGGGTTAGCATAGGCGATGCCTTCTCCACCTCGTCACCACCCCAGGCGGTCACCGCATTTGTGGATGAGAGGGATATTTTCCACCACGTGACTAGCTTTGTATCAGGACGGTGATAGATCCTGGTACTGGTTTACTCTTAGCTGAGCTTTTCGATAGAGACATGGGACTCCTCAGATTGGGAGGACCTGCCGTAGTAATGAACTGCCCTGCTCTACACCGCAGCCCGACACCTAGGAACAGCTTCAAGTAACGATGAGGTGATAAACCGCTAGGTGGTTGATGGACAACATCGAATTTAATTTAGCTAACTAACAGCAGTACTAATTTGAAAAAATAATGATAGAAGCAGTGGCCCTGCTATCTGTTATGTGATTGAAACCAGTTGTGCAAAGCTGTGTTCAGTGTGATTGAAATCTTGGTTTACAGTTTCTTTGTTTGGTTATGGAGGTGTCTGGCCGAATGTGACCTTTCCAGACTCTGAGGAAGGCGAAATCCGCCGAAACGTTAGCTTGTTCGTGAATAAAGAATAATAACACCTCGCATTTGCTCAATAAAAATACGAAGAATTACTTGATCAATGCCGAGGTTAATAGAAAGTCGGTCGTGGGAGAAACCAGTTGGGTTTCAAAACTTTTGAATAGACAACTACATCATCATACGTACATGTTAAACTAAGATATGACGAAGTTCTTGCTGTCGTTGTTTCTCCATTGGGTTTAGCAAAGCGTAAAGGATTACTTACCATAAGCGATTGTTGATATGCGCGAAAATTAGTTTCACCTTATTACAGGCACTTTATCTTCAGCAAAAATCGTACTTTGGCTTTAACGTTGCTCAAAAGAAAGTGAGGAGACGTCGACCTATCAATGAGGAATGGAGTGAAGACGATCGCGCTCTATTTAAGCAAGTATTGCTCATGTTTGGAAAAAGATTCGATAAAATTCGCCAAATGGTAGTTCTCCACTCCTTCGCTTATGTAAAAGAAGGTTCGGTGTACTAAATCGATTTTTTCTAAGATGCCATATCAATCTGTGTCTTCAATTATCCAGTTTTACTACAATACTAGGGGAGACACCGACTATAAGAGTGTAATCGACACTAGAATGGCAGAAGGCGACGATTGGTGAGATTTCTCCTTTTTCTACTACTAGATGTGTCAGAATTCTACATAGGATTGGCTTTAACAGAGCAGAAGAAATGGGCTTCTTGCGTGGTGAAAGATTTTGAATTCGCTATTATAGTGGCTTGAAAGCCATAGTCGGCTGAATGTTAGCTGTGCAATTGTTTCTGTTTATTATTGTTATGCTCTCAGTGTAAACCAGATGCGAAGGTGCTTGATTTAGTGAGTCAGTTAAAAACGAGGTGCACTACTTTTATGTTTCATTATTTTACATGGCTATTAGTAACATATTGTTGTGCGGATATCACCACTTCTTCCAATCAATTGTTCGTTTCCTCGCATCCGTCGTCTGTTAAGATCCTCGGATTTGTGTGTGGTTTCGACTGCTGCTTAAAGATTTCTGCCTTTTCATAGAATGTCGTTGAATGCTGGTTTAATCGATTCTGTCTGGAATCCTGCAATACCAGGGCTAGAGTGTGGCCACTTGGATTGTAGGAAGTAAACTGTTTCCAGACAAGTCTCGTACCAATTTCTCGATCTCAGAGGAATACGAGGGTCGGTGGGCCCTGTGCAGGTCGAACCATTCTCGTGCTTGTGATGAGTGGCATCAATACTACTGCGTTATCTCCCCACGAAAGAGAATGGTAGATTTCTTCGATCTAAAATTTTAATGAGGAAGTATTTGAGATAAGTAACTGTTGGAAAAGAAAGGATACAAAGGGCTGAATAGCGAGATAAAGGTAACTGAAAATAGGAGTTGATTTTGGCTATTTGATCTTTGGGTGGAGACTAGATTAGACAACTTCTCTTTACACTTTGCGCTTTATAAAATCACATTCTGTTTAGTGCTGACGATCAACACAATGAGACAAATGTGTGCAGTAATTGTGGCGAAGAATGTCGAGAAGTGCATGTCCTCGATGATATACAACTGTTTTGTGTGTTGAGCGCACTTCAGGTAAGTAGTGGAACATTTCTTTTTTCCATATCATGCAGTTTATTTTCGCAGGTTTTTGGGAAAACATCGTCCATGCAGTTGTTTGTCCACAATAAAAGAAATTCGTCAGAGAAGGCGAAAGTGTCCTAGTGGTATGGCGATTCTCGCTTAAATTAATCTAGAGCATTTAGCAAGGTATTTTCGTTTCCAGACATGCTAGACATAGAGCATAGTTTTGTTGAAATGTCCAGCTCTGTTGGTCTCAAATTCGTGTCGAATAACGGTAATGTTATTGATGGGATGGAAATTGTTGAAATACCAAAAAACGAAATGCCATGAGGAGATGAAGTGACCTTCTTCCTATTTGGGAGATCTATTCATTTCGGCGTTTTTATTCATCAAAGTGCCTTTGATTCTACTGGTATTCTGTTTCCTTTAGAGCAGTGATGTGTGAGTTAGCTAAAGTTCGTGCTCGTGCTATTTGTCTTGAACACTCCATGAGTTCACAGCAGTCCGAAGGTCTCACAGATGGATTGGAATCTTGTAGGTAGGTCGTCTTGCTTAAACTTGGTCTTGTTTTTCTTTATTTCTACCTACTCGAGCATTCCACTTTTTCTTTACATCGCGTTATGGATAACATTCAGTTCTAGATTTTCGGCTGAATCCTTGACGTTGAATTCCTATTTTATGCGGGAAAACCCTTTCTATAGGTTGTATATATTTACCTTTTCTGGTGAATATAACAGTGTGTTTCAGGTATCTTACGATCAATGACAAGAAAGATGAGAAGCGATTTTCGATGAAACTGTATAAAATAAAAAGGTGCGAGTCGCGGCGGAGTGAAGTGGAGCGAATGGTTGCATTCTGTTGTGGGTTTATATTCTGCATGACCACTATTATCAGAATATATTTAACTTTTTATGTTATCCGGTTTGAATCTCTTGAAAGCCTCTATCTATACGAATCTCCTAGGAACACATTTTCATTGTTATCACTTGTTCCATTAATCGTCGACTTAAATGGCCTCAGTGAATTCCGTATTTCTTCGTTCTGCTTTAAAGAGTAGTGAGTATAGTTAGCCTCCTGATCACGAAAATCAACGTATTTTTCTTCAGAGATCCTCGTGAAAAAATCCGACCATTGGATAGTAGTTGTTCCTGCTAGACGCTTAGCATGGTATGGAGATAAGATGCATCCTGTCTTGTTGGCTTACCTGATTCTTGGTAGTTTGGTAAAACGGCAGCGTCTCCGATATTTTAACGCCAACGTAGATCGGAACTTCAAATTCTCTCTCTCTGTCTCTCTCTCTCTCTCACTTGCATTATGCTAGATACTTGTAGCATTACGCTGTCTATTGCACTTCCTGTCAAACCAAATCTTTTCTCGTCCTGATTAAGCGTCAAAGTTTATGATATGTGTGCTAACCTAGGAAGAATTGTAAGGTCGGAGAGTTGAGAGTTGTGCTCGGAGTGCTGCAGCTTTTCGTGTTCGATACGTTTACCGATGTTGTTGTAGACATTCAGAGCGGAGCTCTTTTTCACTTCCAACAGTGGAATTAAGTCTCTCATCATGTTGACTTGTCTTGTCAGGTACACATAGGTGGAACATTTAGAAATAAAGGAATCCATTCTATGCAAGTGTATTTTTCTAAAGTTCAACTGAGGACGATTTTTTAAATACGCACTATCGTAACCAGCCAGTATTCATCCAGCTCGGCTAGTACTTGATTTTATAAGAACCATATAGTATCAGCAAGGCGAAAGTGGTGTAGATGCCAGTTATCATTTCACTTTCACTTTCAACCATCGTGGCTTGATATAGAGGTAGGTGAACATAGCTTTCGAAATGCTTTTTCCGGACACTGGGTAGCGATCATCTTAATATGGCAGCTGTCAAAGTCTTGCCGTTTGTTGCTGGTGCTGTTACCAACCACTCTAGTTTCGTCCAATACTGCTGGTTTTATCTCTGCAAAGACTTGTTCTATCACTTCACTGAAGAATCTTGCAATTTTGATCATTGTGACTGTTTGTGACTTATGCTATGTTGGTTCATCAACTCGATATCCAGAGACAGAGGTTTTTTGGTGATTTTGAAGCTCTTGGCTTTCTATCAGTATCGTAGAGTTATTGTTTTATGCAAGATTCATGACAGCTGCTTCTAATCTTTAGAGCAAGCCCTCTACATCCACGAGTTACTATGGAATTCCTAGTCAACGTGATATAATCCAAAGGACGTGGTATGATGCTCTTCATGCGCCAAATTGCCGTTGAAATTGCCAACGATGACCTTATAAAAGATCTCTGCGGAAATTCATAGAGAATGAAGCGACTTTATCTTCAAACATCCTGATGTTCGAGGAAAGAAGACGAGCATTGTCAAGGCAGCAACTAGTATGCATCCTTCTAACGATCAGTTTTCGATTCGCACCGCTATATGTTAAGAAAGTTCAATGTTCATAGCTAAACAGCAACAGTTCGACAACTCTATATTCTCTAATGAATATTTCTTCTCTCAAATCGGAGGCGTATTGAATACTATATTGTTATAGTTCCCAAGATCGACTTTCTCTTAACCTCGGCATTGGAATATGAATGTGTCGTTTTCTTGCTCAGCAATCGCGAGGTTTTTAAACAGCATACATTTACTTCCATAAAGAAAACACAATACAATACAACGCTAGCTGACGTTTCGGCAGTATCGCCTTCTTCAGAGCCTGGAAGGGTATACTGATATACAATCTACTAGGCCAAACGCTTCAATAACACTTACAAAAAGACGAAGAACTCTCCGGTAATTACACAATTAACAACTTCTCGAAAAACCCACCGCTTTTTCGTGACTTCCAATGAGGAAGTTTAGAACAGCTGATTATAGTCGCATGTGGTTGACGACTGCACCATCCCACATCAAAAATCGATGCGAACGTACGAGATCAGGTCGCGTATGATCTCCGGGCATTCATCCCTGC
>UYYA01003839.1:297524-323861 GCA_900624975.1 Angiostrongylus costaricensis | reverse complement strand
ATACGCGACCTGATCTCGTACGTTCGCATCGATTTTTGATGTGGGATGGTGCAGTCGTCAACCACATGCGACTATAATCAGCTGTTCTAAACTTCCTCATTGGAAGTCACGAAAAAGCGGTGGGTTTTTCGAGAAGTTGTTGATTGTGTAATTGCCGGAGAGTTCTTCGTCTTTTTGTAAGTGTTATTGAAGCGTTTGGCCTAGTAGATTGTATATCAGTATACCCTTCCAGGCTCTGAAGAAGGCGATACTGCCGAAACGTCAGCTAGCGTTGTATTGTATTGTGTTTTCTTTATGGAAGTAAATGTATGCTGTTTAAAAACCTCGCGATTGCTGAGCAAGAAAACGACACATTCATATTCCAATGCCGAGGTTAAGAGAAAGTCGATCTTGGGAACTATCAGCGATTGAATTTTTTATTCATTTGATTTTATAAACTGGCCTTCTTAAGCTGATGTGAGGCTGGTGTGGGTCTTCGTTGCCGTTGTCGTTGTTGTTGTCGTTGCAGTTGGACCTATACCAACCTCGCACCAGGTTAAAAAGACCAGTTTATAAGATCATATAAATAAATATGCCAACGGTCTTTGCCGAGGTTCATAAAAAATCGGTCTTTTGAGAAATTGAATTATTTCATTTACAGTCACTATTTTGTATCCTTGGGACTACGGATATGCAGTTCATATGTGATACGCAATCGACAACTAAATGATGACGGCAACTTCGTTCTTTAGTGAGCGAGATTTCTTCGTCACACAAAGGAGTCCCACAAGAAACAAATGTATGCGAAAATGCATAGAATAACCTAAAGAATGCGTAAAAAACAGAAAGCACCGTAAGGCCTCGCGAAACAGAGTGAAAAAACCGAACTATGGAGAAGAAAGAAAGACAAGGATGTGGAGCCACTCGTTTTTCTATACGCGTGAGAAGACCAGTTTATAAGATCATATAAATAAATATGCCAACGGTCTTTGCCGAGGTTCATAAAAAATCGGTCTTTTGAGAAATTGAATTATTTCATTTACAGTCACTATTTTGTATCCTTGGGACTACGGATATGCAGTTCATATGTGATACGCAATCGACAACTAAATGATGACGGCAACTTCGTTCTTTAGTGAGCGAGATTTCTTCGTCACACAAAGGAGTCCCACAAGAAACAAATGTATGCGAAAATGCATAGAATAACCTAAAGAATGCGTAAAAAACAGAAAGCACCGTAAGGCCTCGCGAAACAGAGTGAAAAAACCGAACTATGGAGAAGAAAGAAAGACAAGGATGTGGAGCCACTCGTTTTTCTATACGCGTGAGTGAAAATCCACTCACAACAAGTGCGCCAAAAAATTACACGTCAAATAGTGTGGTTGTTGTTACAGTTACAGCTTTGTACAATTACACGTTGTTTCCTTATGGTTTCGGTTTTTGAATTTTCTTCTCCGTGGCTCAGTTAGATCCATCTCTTTTTTTACCAGGTCGCTCTGACATGTATGACGAACGCGTGGCGGTTGTACAGTGTTAATGTGTAGGAATAGCAGCCTCATTGCTTAAAAATCAAAATATCTTCGAGTCTGATTGAAATGGTCAAAGTGCAAACATCTACATGCCAAATTAGCCACGTGCTGGAAGACAGCTGTCGTCAAACAAGAAGAAGACAACGTTGTATTGGCTGTCATAATAATTTATTTGCAAGGTGACTGAGAAACAGCTACCTATTTTAAAATTATTGCAAATCATTTTTTAATCATAATTTGTGCAAGAAGTGAATAAAAGAAAAAAGCGTATAGTATTGCGTTTTATTTAAAATATAGGTCCAGTAATGGCCATCAGCTTCTCAAGCAACTCAGGAGGTGCATCAACTAATTTCACCAGGATCTCTTGTAGTATGGAAGGCATAATACCTCGTTATCACTCTTCAACATCATCTAATGTTCAGAAGACCGACTTTCTATAAACCTCGGCATAGATAGCTGGTATATTTATTTATATGACCTTATAAACTGATCTCATTTAGCAAATGCGAGGTTGGTATAGGTCTTCTTGTCGTTGTCGCTGTTGTTTTTGCTGTTGGTGTTGTTTGTTGATGGCTGTTTCGGCGATTTCGCCTTCCTCAGAGCCGTGATATTGTGAGTGGGACTGACTTGCATTTGCTAGACAGAATCGGCTTATAAGATCATATAAATAAATATATCACCTAGTGTTGTTGGCTTCCTAAAGTAGACTTGCTTCCTTAACCAATCAAAAAAGTAAGAAGTGGCAGGGTCTCAAGTCAGGTTATCTAGCTGCCATTCGTGCAGCTCACGACGACTCTTCGTCTTTAAGACTAATGGGTATTCTGCAATTTACGAGCAACAATATCATAATTTGGAGTAGCACCGTCTTACATGAAAACCAACTCTTCAGTATTCTCACAAGTGTCATTCTCGAGCACATACGAGGTTATTGGTAAAAACTTTATTCAACAGTAGCTAACGTTTCGGCTGTTTCGCTATCATTAGAGTCTTGAAAGATCACATCGATGGGCAATCTTCCCAACCAACCACTTTCATAACAACAGGAAAAAATTCCATAACCACACTTGCTACTAATATTGGGTCCAGGTATCATAGTAACCAAACCCACTTATTTCGAGGTAACCCTGCCTACGATCGCCTTTATTCTACGAGGACTTCAAGATCGACTTTGTTACAAAGCTAGGCCGGAAGACCAGACGTCTGTAACAAAATTTGGAAAGCTGCTAAGCGACGTCAAAACCACGTTTCGCTGGATATGGAAAGTCGGAATTATTTCATTAAGCCAGAACAACGACGCACACATCTTATCTATAACAAGCATATTCTAATGCTGCTATTGTAATGAATAGAGATTCCTACAAACTGAGATATGCTGGTTTCAGTTGAAAGCGAAGTTGATTAATTCCAGGCCATCAGAAGGACGAGTCATGTCGAGTCCATAAATCATTCAACTACTCATCATCGTTGCTGGATAGGAAAAGTGAATCGTGATCTTTATCACTATTATTAGGTTTGTGCAGTACTGATAAATAAAGCTATTGGCGTTGGTCAATCCCTGAGGGATGCGCTATGCATTCGACTTCATTAAATAACGTTGGAGGTGATTGAACGCATATCTGACTTTTACAATGACTGGCGGTGGCTAACTGGTGTATCGAGCCAGTGCTGCTATCCTCCCAGACCAATTTGGTACCAATTCGCCTACCACGAAGTGTTGGAAGGCTTGGTGGACTATGGGTACGTGGATCAATTCCACGTGTATGTCGCAGTGGCGCCTCCAACCACTGCGCCACAAGCGCCCTAAAGTACTGATAATTAAGCAGAATGAAGCACGAAATATGCAAAGTTGAAGTACACTTCATAGGATTTTTGGCTCATTACTACTATTTGAAACCTAATGGGGCGTTGATGTTAGGCGTTGTGAAAAGTGAACGGATATGAAGGGTTAAATACTCGACACAGATATAAACAGTATGGTTCACTAAAATCTGACTGGTGCCGAACAATATCCATATTGCATCCGGTTTTCTTAAAAAATCCTTAATGCAACTTGCGTTTGAACACAAATAATTTCAGCAACACTGCATATTCTACTCCATAGGGCAATTCCATCTTGACAAACGAGCTGGTGGCGTATGTATACCCGACTGCGCTGATTAAGAAGTCAGAGATGTTCTAGTACGCAATTGCAAGACTCGTCGCTGCGTTCCGTTGGAGCCGGTCTATTCTCGCAATGCTCGTCACCAAGTTCCCTGAAAAAACGGCTCCTAAAACAGAATAAGATCGAAAGAATAAGAATAAAATCTGTTAGCACAGAAGGAACTAAAACTTGGTATCGATAACTATTTCACCTCTTGTTTTCTCTCTCATGAGCGCAACCATGAAAACTGTTGCCTGGTTGTTCTCGTTTAAAGCTCTTCAAGATCGACTTCATATCCTTCAAATAAAAAACATCCAGAGAAAATAAAACGAACTTCGTAAAGCACTTCATATCCTAACGTAAAATCTTTTCTCAGAACCTAATGCAAGTTCTACTCAATCCAGGATTTGGCATTAAGAAACTGCTAACATCAGTGTGTTCAGTGTATAAAATAAAAAAACATTCTATAATACTGAGATATTTGCAAAACTCCGAACCGTAGCTGTCTGCGGTGGGGAACGAACGCGCTATTTTCCTTTTCGGGGAGTAACGCCTTCACCACCACACTATGCGGGTCCTTCGTTTCGCCTGTCTCTCAGCTAGTTCTATTTATCTTTTGCCACCAGCAATCCCCGTCAACGGGATTGATCTGGAGAGCCCAAATCGGCGCTGAGTCCAGTTAAGCTGAGGCTTTAGTTGTAATCACAATCTTAACCTTTTTATTTACTGCCTATTCTTTTTAACGGCAGGATATGTTGCGAAATATAACTTCTATAATACTGAGATATTTTGGCAAAAGACCGATAGAACTAGCTGAGACAGGCGAAACGAAGGACCCGCATGGTGTGGTGGTGAATGCGTTACTTCCCGGAAAGGACAATAGCGCGTTTGTTCCCCACCGCAAACATCTGAGGCCCGGAGTTTTGCAAATATCTCAGCATTATAGAAGTTATATTTCGCAACATACCCTACCGTTAAAAAGAATGGGCAGTAAATAAAAAGGTAAAGAAAACATAGTTATTACGGAAACTATAAAAAACGAATGTAGCCGAACTGAAAAGGCATATAGACACAAAATTAGCCCTCAGTAATGAAGTCATCACTGAAACGATCCCCACAAAGGCACAAATAGAATTAAATAAAGAAAGCGATGCGAACAAAGAATGTGTTATGTTCTACACCACCTAAGCTGTGTTTTATAAGTATCAAACCCAACACCTGCTCAGAGGAACAGTAGAAATTAAGGCAGAGAGCGAGAGAGGGAGAGAGAGGAAAAGGGGGAGAGAGGGAAAGATTCTTGCTGGAGAAACCCATCAAGAAGAGATTAAAAAAACACTACAGTTTCATGTCTAGCCGTTTATGTTTTTTACAGCTTATTGACTGTTTTGCCGAGGGTATCCTTGAGAAAGGATCTCTTGCACTTACTTCTGTATAAAATTTCATAATCGTTACTCATCGTTTAAAAATTCTACCCCTAACATAACTTCACTACGAAACGGAAAATGCAGCCAAATTCACATCTTGAAATAGCCCACTTGTTTCTTACATACTTAGGCGTACTATATTTTAACGAAACTTGCGATGCGATGCAGTATCTGTATAGCGAACGGTACACTTTCTTCATCTTCGAATAATACAAAAGCGAAGCGATGGGAGTTCTTCTCGACTAATCTCACGTGTTCAACTGGTCCAACCTAAGCCGAATCTATTGAAAATCCTAGGGGCCCAATTCCACAGTGAAAGAAGTGTTTCATGGACTTGATAAACATTTCACCATACGCAATATACTGCTGGCTTTAAAGCTTCATAAAAAGAAACATTGATTGCTATGCAGAAAGAGCTAAACCATCTTGTCGGAAGTTTAGAAACATCAAGAGCCACTCGGCACCATAAGACGATCAAGACACAACAAAGGTGTAGTAAACAAAAATTTGCTATAAGTGTCATGCTAAGGTGCATAACAACAGTGGGTGTCCGTATGGATTAGAATACTTCGAGTTCTGTGTACTTCATTTTAACGAGTATTCTTCCATTATAAGCAGTTACCTGTAAAATATGGGTACAAATGTTAGAAAACAGACCTGCGTAAACAGCTCTTCTAATATATCAGATGTCACACGTGGGGAAAAGTTGGAAACATAACACGTGCGATGGAGAAGCTTTGCCATCTGCGTAAAGGTAACTACAAAAATATAAATATAGGATGTAGTAAATTGGTAAATGTTCACTATGTAACTAACAGTTGACATCGAACAGTTATCGCGGTGTGAAAACGGATGCGTCCGTGTGTAAGTTTTTACTGAAGAAAACTTAAGACATAGTAAGGCTTCCACAAAATGTTACATTAATCAAAGTGAAATTTGATGTATATACATACATATGTAGGTCTATGCGCACACACGTATATGCGTATTACGTATAATATATATATGTATATATATATATATATATATATATACATTACTGTCCAGTCTTTTTAACGGCAGGGTATATATTGCGAAATAAAAAAAGGCTTCAGCTTAACTGGGTTCGTTGCCTATTTGGGTTCCCCAGATCAATCCCGCTGACGGGTGATTTCTGATGGGAAAAAATCGATAGAACTTGCTGAGAGACAGGCGAAAGGATGGACCCGCATGGTGTGGCGGTGAACGCGTTACTCCCCGGAAAGGACAATACCGCGTTCGTTCCCCACTGCAGACACCTACGGTCCATAGTTTTGCAAATATCTCAGCAACACTGTGGTTGTACTTCGCTTAGTACCCTGCCGTGAAAACTGTAGCAAGCAGAAAATAAAAAGCGAAACACAGCAATAGTTATTAGATTCGACATCGCCCAAGGAAAGCCATTTCTGCACGTCCGAACCAAAAAAAGCAAGTATTGAAACAATTACTAGTTTTTCCCATAGAACACGAAAAGCTTGTTCTTCCTTGTACATACCCAGTACCACGCTTCCGTTGTCCTGAAAGTCGCACCATGCTCCATGGCAACTAATCGATATTCTTTACAAGGCGGACCTTCTGTCATGTACTGAACCCTAAAACGCGAAATCAACAGATGAGTGCAGCCGAATAGCAGTTGAAATCTAGCAAAAATCGCACATGAGTTGCGTGCAATCGTACATAGACAGCATTTCTGCGATGAGCTGTCATAATAAACTTGTCATAACTGACATTATACAGCTTGATTTTATGTGGTGATCACTGGAAGGACTACGCCGAATTTTTCGTCGAGTTCGTTGTACACAGGAACCAAAGTGGCGGGACGCTTTGCACCCAAGAAGTAGTTGGATCTTTCATGTTTCCTCCTGTATAACTATTTCTACTCATTTCTCGCTCATTTCACCTACTATTTTTTGTGCTTTGTGTGATATGCTCTTGTACACATCTTTTCATACTCTGGTGATACATCCAACTCTTGGGTCTAATATAAACAAAACTCGTCTACAATTTAAGCAAATGGAAAGTGATAATCCCATATTGATGGAGATTTAGGATAAAACAACAGTAAAGTTATGTATTGTTGCAGAGCTGCTAATTTGGCATTCAGGGATCCCACTTTATCGCTTTAGACGAAATCTAAAAAGGAAGTTTGGATTCTAGAGGATTCTACTTCAACTTTTGATGTTCACTATGGGAAAAGTTCTGCTCGTTTGAAAATTGAAAGCTGGATAATGTCAGGTTACACAAGAGCGACATACGACTCAGTTTAGGATATAAATGAGCAACGAAACATATATAGGGAAATGATAGAGACCGAAAGAAGTACGATAACCTAAAGTGAGGGAGAAGGCGCCTTACTATGACATTTGGGAAATCCTATTCGATTAGTGTTAAATGATCACCATCTGCATTCGAAGTCCGTGCATTTCCTCAACAAACAAGCGGTCATCGATATGTAAGTCATCTATGTTAGGACCGCTTTCTTCAGAAAACAGTTGACCTGTGTAAAGAAAGCCATAATAAGGCCATACATTATAAATAACTAGTCTGAAAAAATTTTTTAAGATACAGTAGAATTATTTTAGTACGAGATTGTGTCTATTAAGAATTGAGCTAACTTCTCCTTTCCACCATTTTTGCGGGATCGCCTTCGGGACCAGTGGCGCGCATTTCATTCTGGAGCTCGTGTAACTGACGTCTAAGTGATCGAAGCTCTTCACGAATAACCGGTTAAGCAAATCGCAGCTATAGAGTTTGCAAATCATAATAATGCGTAGAACCATGTCAATAATCAAAACGACTGAAAAATTATAATCGCCCGGCTTAATTCTAAAACGACGACGTGGAAGAAAAAAGACCGCTGACGGGTAATTAAAAGCGAAATAATACCGATGGTGGTCGACGTCGACGAGAAAGCTCATTCATAAAGGATTTCTCGATAACATATCGAATATCCCTATCGCATCTAGGATTTATAGGATTCCATGAAGCTAGGGTGCTACGGTGTTTTTCCAACAAAGCCTATGAAAGCAAACCGCTCATTGGCGCCGCGCGGTGTTCATCAGTAAAAAGGCTGGTTCCATTTCGCTAACTACTTAGTTACCAATGGCTTTTCCCAACAAGCTTGAATGTGTGTATGAATTGTTGATGTCACACGAATTTGATGAATAACTTTTATTTGGCTAATGGTTCGACGTCTTCGTCTTCATCAGAGCCGCTGATCCGAGTCGGTGGTCCACAGTTGTTCTTCTTCCCGATATGGCATCTTCGTAATCGCGCCGAGACGGATCTTCTCGTCAGTGGAACAGGCACGAATGGCATGCTCCCCGGCAGTGCTCTTTTGTACAGTTTCAACTTTTACAGTGCAAGCTTAACAGTTTTGACAGTGTTCAGATGGACGTATGAAATAGAGGTTGTTGGGGAACTCGGACACGATCCATATCTTTGCAGGAAATATTACTTCCGGAATCAAAAGTGCTCGAAGCAAACGATGCCAAATGCCAACAATAAACATACCTGGTATCAGCTAGACATGCTTGCGTCCCTTGTTCACTTCTCATTATTTTTGAGGGGAAATAATCACGAGTAAAACTTGTTGAATGGATTTCTATATACGGATAACACGACCGACTCAGGTTATTCATAGCTGCATACAACTTCACTTCGAAAATCGAAACATGGATTCTGTTAAAATGTTGGCATAAATACTATAATGCTGTCCCAATACGTCAACGACGAAACAAGAGGGAATCGAGCGAAACAAAACAAGTAGGCAAAATCACGAGGATATAGCATACTGAAAACAAGAAGGATAGCACTCAGCGTTCGCTTGCCGACTTGCTTGACTGGTGACGCTTCGAGAATTTTCTCGGCATGACCAGAAACGGGGCTTGACAGATTAAGACGCCAGATTCAACTTTTGCGCGGGAGCCTTCATCGCGCGGTTCACATAACCACACGAATGGACACAATGTGGACACTTGCCGAGAGGATTTCTCACAGATTTGTTAGTCATCGGTTGCCTGGCTGCTCGTAAGAACAAACCTGATTAAACAATTTTACTAAATAATGTGGTATGCTTCCTTGATAGCTCGGATAGGCCTTGATGTTAACAATGTTTTCAAAATGCAGCCTACCAATCCAGGATCTCCACTTCGTAATTTTGTCGCAAGGCATCGTAATCAATTTTGATCCGATCTAAAAATTCACCCTCAGCGCCATCGAGGTGGGGCGAAGTTTAGGAGAGTTTCACACAAACGCTTCTCATTTCGCCGAAAGTGCATTGATGCAGCACATGGGGTTGTTTTGTAAGGATTTATCTCGCGATCATCCAATCAAAGTTGCTCGCAGGTAGGTGCTAAGCAAAATTTCTTATCTACGTACCTAAAAGTTTTACTAGTTCTTAATTTTCCTTAGAAACGCAACCACCAGAAGCCGAAGGGGCCATCAGGAATGCTTATTTTGGCATTTGGCACTCTTTGTTCCAACGGATCGAGAAGCAGAAATAACATTTTTAGCATCGTCTCCGAGTTTCGCAACAAGCTTTTATTCTTAACACAGCACTAAGTTATGTAACTCATATAACATGTGTGTGGTGTAGCTAAAAGATTTCGCTCTCGTTCACAGATAAGCCAGAAGTGTTTAATGTTATTTTCTGCGGAAATCAAGTGTATGATAGAAGCGACCGTATTCTGGCTGAAAATTCCATTTGGGAACACGTGAACAGTAGGATAACCAGGACCTTATTCACGCTATAGAAATCGTCCAGGGACATGGTTTTTTCTTCTAGCAGGCCTAGAGAAGCCTCCATTTCGTTGCCACTAGGGATAGCTGCATGCCGCGCCAAATTCACGGATTGTTTCTTCTGCTCTCTTCCTGTGCGCACTCTGATGGGTGTTCGAAACATGCTTCTCGCAAGTATACTTTCTCCTTGTGATGGGTGAGAAGAGAGGTAATGAATTAGAACGTTCTTCTTAGTCGGCTTTCGGCACCATTTGTTCATGTGGTCGTTTTTTCTGTTCATCGACAAAATGGGCCTTGATGTTAACAATTCGTTATCTTTCGTTCGCAATTGTCTCTTTTTTCGCATGTTTTAACACCTCTGCTCTTTCTTCCGTTTCTACACTGTTGTATTTAGCGTTATATTTTCATCAGAACTTTACCGTAATGTTACTTACCACTCTAGCTACGAGGTTGTACGATACTGATCATAGTCACATTTTGCACCTCCAGAATGTTTCTTTCATTTCTATGTGCCAAAGGTTCCACGGGCTTCCTTGTATATGTCACTTCTACCGTAAGATGACAGCGGTGTACCACCACGGTGTACCGCTATTATGTTCTGCACCTTCAGAAGCGTAGTTTTACCCTAATCCGCTTTCAGGATAGACTTTCTATTAACCTCGGCATTGGAATATGAATGCGTCGTTTTCCTGTTCAGCAATCGCGAGGTTTTTAAACAGAATACATTTACTTCCATAGAAAAACACAATACAATACAACGGTAGCTGACGTTTCGGCAGTATCACCTTCTTCAGAGCCTGGAAGGGCATACTGATCTACAATCTACTAGGCCAAACGCTTCAATAACGCTTACAAAAAGGCGAAAATCTGTATGGTAATTACATGATCAACAGCTTCTCGAAAAACTCACCGCTTATTACGTGGCTTCCAATGAGGAAGTTTAGAACAGCTGATTATAGTCGCATGTGGTTGATGACTGCACCATCCCACATCAGAAATTGCTGCAAACACAGGGGTAAAGGTCGCGTATGACCTGTGGGCATTCATCCCTGATATTCATTGTAGGGTTTTTGGCATTTATCCAAAAAGCCTCAAGAAGTTTTCGCGCTGGTGTTTTGGGCTCCTGTGCAAGGATGTTGACTTTTACTTCAAAATCGTCTCCGCTATGCTTTTGTATACATTGCGTGCCTAGTGGGGTGCTTCGTCTTAGTTTTGTTTGCCATCTAGGTGTTCTTATACGGATACACAAAGGTCTGCCCGTTTCGCCAATATATTCATCTCCGCAATTATTACAAGAGATCAGGTATATCGTACCTGAACTCATTCAATCACCGTCCCTGCCGTAAGGGCAAATTACGCAATTTGTTGTTTCACACAGACGGTCATACAGGCGGTTACGAACTAATTGACGACGCAGAGTAGCGGGTGGTATTTCAACTATAGCTACCGATTCCTCTAGACCTGCCCTTCTTAAGCATCGTTTTATAGTTACGCTTACTTCATCGCCTATAAAAGGCAACTTAAACGGGATTTTCTTTTGGCCAAGTGTTTCGCGTGGGCTCGACGCTCTCCTTCTAAACTTATTTCGTGGGGTTACTATTTCGTAGCCATTGGAGATGGCTATTTGCCGAGCCAAGTCGCGCGACTCTTCCTTTAGTTCTCTGGTAGTGCACACAGAGGTGGCTGTTCGAAACATCTTTCTCACAATCGCCCTCTTTGTGTGTGAAGGGTGGGAAGAAAGAAAATGAACGAGGATGTTCTTCTTACTTGGCTTTCGAGACCACTTTGTCAGGTAACCGCTACTTGATAAGTTCATTTGAACGTTCAAAAACGGAAGCCAGTTTTTTCTCGGTTTCTCTCGGGTGAACATTATGTACTCGGACTGCTCGTTCAATAATTCAAAGCATTTGTCCATCTCCTCCTGCGTAGAGAAGACGATAAAACAATCATCTACATATCTGCAGTAGAGTAGTGGACGGTGATCGAGGACAGGGGCTTCTATCTTAGACATAAACACAATGGCAAAGCTTGGTGCCAATCGCTGTCCCATTGCCAACCCCCTTATTTGCGCGAAATATTTCCCAGACCATCTGAAAATCGAGCAGCTTAGGCACTCCTTTAAGAGAGCCATTAGCTGCTGGATGGACAAGCCATGCATATTTATTCTTCCTTCATGTTCAACAAGAAGTTTGAAGATGGCTTGCATTGCGGAGTCCTTCGACACGTTGGTGTACAGCGCGACAACGTCGAAAGACTCCATCACGTGCGCATTATTAGGAGACGCGTTACGTAGACGTTCTAGGAGCATTTGGGTGTTTGTGAGTTGAGCTGGAATGTGGTTAAGCAACTGGGTAAATATCAGGCTTAAAAGGCCAGGTTATTCTATCCGTTGGCCCGTCTACACAGCTGTTGATCGGTCTAACCTTAAATGATGACGGATTGGTTGACGAATGATCATCAGGTGATACCAACTTGTGTTTTAATAAGTAGGTGTAGGACGGGACATGTTGGTCTATCAATTTTAAAGTGCGAAATAACCCATGATTTTAAACCCGCAGCCTTTGCCACACTGACCCGTTGATTGTTTAGTTTTCGGTATTGACTTTTATATTCCTTTTCATAGGATGAGCGATAGAGGGCAGCATCACTAAGATGTTCCTCTGTTATCTCAACATCCAGCTGGCGAGAAATAACTACGAACTCTCCCCCTTATCACTAACAGACAATCTTCTTGTTTTAGAGTTTATTAATTCTCTAATTTCTCGCATGCCACATTTTTGTGCCGCTGTAAAGTTAGAGATAAACTTTCTATCGCGGTAGTGATTAAGAGTCTTGAGAATGCCGTCCGAAAACGCGGAATTTTATGTCCGCTCCATCTTTAGGGTCCTGCTGTCTAAAAAACGTTTTAGGGAAAGGAGATGGTGATTGTGCCGCCGCCTCTTAATTTTTATCTCTATTTGATGTTTCTTGGTTGGCCTGATAGCGGAATCGATCTTGAAGTTCATAAGGTTGCATGCTATCCTACGCAGGATCGTTTTAGAAATGGGGTGTGATGGTGCAAAACTTGGGCCCAATTCTAATAGCGAACGCGCATTCTCAGGTATTGTTATGCCCCCAATCACGGTGACCCTAGATTTTCTTGGTGCATTATCATCCCCATTTTGACTATTATCAGAAGCGTAAGAAATTCGTTTGCGGTTGTTTCTTGAAGCTGAGACATGTGAATTACCCAAAAGATTTTCGAATTTTCGTTGTAAGGTTATTTTGGCATTCTAATAAAATCGCATATCAATATTGACCCACCAACTATTCTCCTCCAAAGGCGCTCCTTCAAATACAAAGCACAAAAATGTTCCTTCGTTGCACACTTCTTCATTCTGGCAAACACCTCGTTGTGCTTGCTTCGTAGTGCAGCTCGAAGTAGTTCCATTTCGATGCCTCGTACTTGTTGGCTGTCCTCTGGCTGACCGCATATCTCGTGAAGTCGCTTTCGTTTTATAAACTTCGGCACGACTCGATATTGAAAACAGCGACGGAGAAAGTTGATTTGCTGTCTAGCTAAGAGAATCTTCTGTCTTAGTGACAATGCTTCCTTCACAAGTCGAAAATATTTTGTTGGTACATCTTGTAATAGTTCCCAGGATCGACTTTCTATTAGCCTCGGCATCGGAATATGAATGTGTCGTTTTCTTGTGTTCAGCAATCGCGAGGTTTTTAAACAGCATACATTTACTTCCATAGAGAAACACAATACAATACAACACTAGCTGACGTTTCGGCGGTATCGCCCTCTTCAGAGCCTGGAAGAGTACACTGGTATTGTATTGTTTTTTTTGTATGGAAGTAAATGCATGCTGTTTAAAAAACTCGCGATAGCTGAACAAGAAAACAACGGATTCTTATCCGCTTTGTTCTTCTCTTTCTTTTAGCCAAAACATCGCAGATGATCGTCGGACAAAGACCGGATTTAGTTAGGAGATACAAGGCACTTTGAGTGCTCATAGTACGCTCCTAATGACGTTGATAACTATTTCATTTTGCCTACGTAGCACCCAGTTTTCTGCAATATGGAGTCGAAAATGTAGGATCGAGACTGGTTTTGCTTTGTTTCCTTCACCGCGTCCTACCCTTTGATGCCCTCCAACCACCCATTTCATCCTGCTCACCTGTGGAGCTATGTCGTTCATCATGTGAAGGCCTTGATCTTGAAACACACCTGCAGCATGCACAAGGATCTATTTCTCTGAGCATGAGTTGAGGATGAATTCCTTTCTTGCCGGTGCTGTCCTCTTTAAGGTCAACCATCTCACTTGGCCCAATAAATTCGGTCACTTTTTCCTTATTGTTGGAAATTGTTGTTATGAGGACAATGTCACAATCGAAAAGAGAACGGTTATGGTAGATCGTGCTTAAGTGGCTGAGGTGACGTCACTGAAAATCACCTCTCAAATTGATACATAGAAAATATCACAACTGCTGTATGTGGACTAATGACCACATTGCTAACACAAACGATAAGGTTTTGGTAGGGGTTCCGTCATTAAAATGTCCTAGTCTTTCGCTTATGTACTGTCCTATTCTAACGATAATGAGGTAGAGTAGAGTTCACATTAAAGCGGTCGTCAACTTGTCTATCTCAAAGGAATTCGTCTGTGTCTCGAAAGAGTGCTAAAGAAGGAGGGATTCATTGTTAGGTGGAATTTTGCTTCATTGATGAAGCTTGAGGGAATTTAGCAGCTATCGATTTGTTGTTTTAACACAAAAACACACGACCGCGTGACGTGGTTGTTTAGTACTCTTCAGTGGTTTTTTGCCGCACTGGTTTCCTATCGGTAGCTTTTGAAACGCAGATACAAAGTCAGAAAAGGCTCATAAAAGGTTTCTTTTTCTAGTATCGAAGTTGAAGCTACAATGCAAAATAGAGAATGTGACATATAAAGTGGTGTAGAGATGTCCCAATTGAACATTGGGGTTTCAGACTGACGAAGAGCTCTTCGTAGGACAAAATGGTGATAAGATCGTCGAAGAGACTTTTTTAGAGTGACTCAATGCTCACTGATCATGCGCTTTGCGGTGCAGAAAGGCCTCATCTGAACTTTGGGATGCGATTCAACACAGTTTGTCTTCCAAAAGTATTATCAATTCTTATAAAATTTTTATTTTACATTTGTTTTACAACGTACAATTTACAATTCACAACTCACGCATATGCCGCACCTATACTCTATATTATGTAATCTAACAATAATGACAATAACACGTTTAAATCCGTGCCTGCAAACTAAATCGAAGGAGCTCACTCAGAGATCGTTCAATTAAGCAGTTTCTCATTGCGTATTGTTAAGCAGTACTATTAAGCAGAATTTCCGAAAGCTGTTACAACCTTGACTTTAAACCTGCAATTCTTGTGTTCTGTTCACAGCATTATCTCCACATTGGACATTGTATCGGTAATTTACGCATTGTGCTATGTCTGCTGAAGCTTTCCTAACAGTCGTGTTGTTGGGACAGCTCGTTGATATAGGAATACCAAGTAGTTAGGACAATTCGGCCGGAATTAGCTGCTCGCCTTTATGTACGCCAGGCAGGACTTCTTGTGATTACCAGTCACAATGCTGGACACCTCAAACTTGGGTAATTAAACCGTTTATCATAATTATACAACAATCATAACAATACAACTCCACAATTAATGCAACAATGATACGGGTTATGAGTAGGCGCAGCCTGATCACTGGTGTTCAGGTTGCTTATGAGTGAAGAGATTGGAATATGACTTTTACTACATGAGATGAAGGTGAGGCACGAATGCGGTGACTTGGGCAGCATTGCTGTGACATGAGCTAGCTAACCGTGGAGCCGTTTATATACCTTTGCGCTGGGCGTAGTCAGATTACAGTAGATGGCGTCGGGCTACAGTAGACAGAAAGACGGGTGCTGGAAACATTTCTCAAGCCTCGCGATCTGATAGGGCGATATTCAAAGCCTAGGACCGTAAGTGCAGATATTTTACGAGATAGGCGCCAGCGAAATGTTAGACATACGGCTATCAGATCGTCATGGAGAAAAGATCATGGGAGAGGCATTTGAAATGTTTGGAAAGGTTATAATTGATTTACATAGAGAATATTCCAATATTCGTGAAGAATGTTCTCTATACGTGTTACCTATAGCGGTTCCACATTGTGCTAAAGTTTCTAGCAAATGCTAGAGCATATTTATGATTGTCCACTTGGTAATCCTTCTATGAAAATGAAAACATGTCGCCACTTGTTCAACTGTAGCCATGAAAAACTCCCTTTAGTTGTAACTTTCAATCATCTACAATTTTGATGAGTTGGAAGATTCGTCGTGGACTGTACACCGCATAACAATGTCCTTCTTCTTCTCTTTGCTTTGCAACTTCCTATTCAGAACAAGACCGTCATTCCTGTGGACATGTGATATTACGTAATGAGGCATTCTTCTTCTTCGAAATACTCTTTACTTCAGAATGACAAAATAATTGCTGTCTGGTCATTTTGTCCTACAACGTAGTTCATCTCATATCTTGTCGCCAGAATATAGAAGCCTTTATCGACTCCATAACTAAACACTTAGACCATACCGAACTTAATTACGATTACACAGGCTGAGAAATGACTGCTTTGGGCCGCTTATTAAGAAAGAAGTACTGTTTCATATTACGCTATGTCTACTGTTCAACAAATCAATTCCTCTCGAAAAAGCTTTACATAGTAAAATCTTTTTGTAATCATTATTATTTAAAAGCACCGCCTTTCACAAATCCTATTAGCAAGAACATAGTAGCACAAAGTTGGGGACTACGTGAAATCATTTCATTAACTTGTTGTCTGCACATGTTATTCCCGCACAGGAAAAATGATGAGAAACTGATGTCGATTAAATCAGAATGTTTTAACTTTTACTTTCCACCTATTCATTTCATGGCATGGCACGTTGTGAAATACAACTATTGTGATGCTGAGATACGAGCAGAACTCGGAACCCCCGTTGGACTTCGAGTCCCCGACTACCTTTACCAGGGGCTCATATCCTATCGACCATACCAACCGAAGTCCTCGCTTTGAGTTTCTCACAGCTATGTTTCTACTCTAGTGGCGCTATCAGCAACCACTCGTCAACGAGTGCAATCTGTACTAATCCCATCAATGGCATTAAAGGAAGCTGACGAGAGAGGTAGAGAGCGACTCTGCTACATTCCCCACTTCACTGTCCATATTGGCCAAGCAATTAATGAATTACATGTCGTCCTGCTGATCGAAGAGTGATTTGTGCGTGCGCCAGTAAAAATTCCATTTCTACCTATCGCATGGAAGAGTAGATTAGTGCGTTCCGTTTGCTTAAGGGGTTCGTTGAGCCCCATATCCTTTTTCTATGGTCTTGGTAAAGAAAAAAACTGACTGCCGGACCGATGGTCTTCCTTCTGTTCTTCTGAAATACCGAGGAATGCATTCCCTAACTGCTCTTGCCTATAGCTTGCCGCCCATACACATTACGTGCCGGGTTCATCATATTTCTCACAATTTGACGTAAAAAAGGCTTGTTTCATTTTCGATCGTTGAGGTAGGCGGGAACTTCGGAATTCACTTTTCAGTTGCGTGAAACCGGATGCTCTTAGTATCGCCCTTTCCACTCCTCGTTCAATATCGCTGAGTGATCTTTCATTTAGCTTACGCAAGTTTGTGACGCATACGTTAAAGCACGCAGAATCATGTAATTCGAAAGGTGGCACGGTGTCGGGTGTTCTTAGTTCTATTCACTATCCCCGATGCTCTTGAAAGCTCCCCAAGCCGCTCGTTTCCTTCTGCTCAACTCTTGAGCATAGTCGTTCATCATATTGATTTACAGATCTAGGTAGACGTAACTGGAGCACTCAGAGATATTCGTTTTCGCTGAGCGTGAGTGGGGCACATGAAATCGATCCGTTGCTCATGAACATCGTAATTTTGAGGTTTCAAAACATGCATCCTTATCCATCTAATGTCTTAATACTTGGCGGCATACAAGAACGGGATTGTAACTCCAATAACCCCTTAAGTGTAACTGAGCGATGGCTATCAGGCACAGACCTATGAACCTTCTCATCTCGTCAACAGTTTTCACTTACAACAACACAATCTTCGCTACAGCTTGTCTATTCGTCTTCCTAGCGACCAACTTTCATATTTTGACCACAGGTAAGACTGGTTCTGTGCGCTTCTGTTCTCTACCCGTACCAGTCTGCCTTTTATGGAAAGTAATTATTCTGGCCTTACATTGCGTGACCACTCTCTACAATAAACCATTAATGAACATCTTTCTTTCTCCTATTCACTTTCTTCATTTTCTACCTTTAGCCTGGAAACAGCAGGCTTCACGATATGCCCCTTCTCTTAAACTTTTTCATCGTTACTCCCGATACCATAGCGATAGAGACTAAAGTTAACGTCGTCGTCATCTGATATGGCTCAAAGCTATAGTATTTATTAGCTCCTGACCAGCGGAATTAATCCAGAGCAGTAAACAAGGAGATTCGTTGAAACGACTAAAGTCGATTGACTCAAGGCGAAGGTGAGTGCTAAAAGCGAGAGGAGGCAAAAAGAGCGACTGAGGCCATTCAGAGATCACTCATGTTTGCTGGAGGGCGGTTGCACCTTTCAACAAGTATTCCTCAGCTTGTAATGTTGTTTTCAACCAGAGATCTTTGAAAAAGGTGTTTTCTATTCTACATCGATAAAAATTGGATTGTTCACTACTGGCTTTTATTTGAGCCTAGAATGAAAACTGTATTTTAGAAACGTTATCACTTTTCTACAGAGTGACATATCAAAGTCAGTCCCACAACCGCCTCAGGTTTCCACTCAAGGCCTGTGTTTACACTTTTATGAAAAAGATATAAAGTCCATTTATTCACCAGTAAGTTATTGTCTATCATTTTCCAAGATGGAGGCTATCCTATGGAATGGTCAGATATAGGAAATACCGAGATAGAGTATGAGCCAGTATTGAATAAATCCTATAATCAACAATCTCGTGTCTGCACAAGAAGAATAAACTAATTTATTGAGATAAACTCAATACAAGTCATAAAACACGTCTGTATGATAACGATAATGCGCTTGGTAGGTGAAATATAGTAAAATGCTGCATATAATATCAAAATTACATCTCTGGATGGATAAAGCAACGTCTCTTCTATAACTCTATGGTGTTTCTAACCCCATAAGTCCTCTACCTATGGAACACTAGATCAACTACTGCCGAAAAACCACTTCTGTTACCTACCCCTTATTTTTTTACTTCAAACAGCCTGCCTTTGCATCTACTGCCCGGATACCAGCAGTTATTGTATTTAAGTGTTACGCAGCATCCATCGTATACGGAAGCCTTCTAACTTTTTCCATGTGAGTACCGTTGCTGGTTGAGAATCTTCGTCTTCTTTATGAATGCCGTTAAATCTAGTAAAATCGATTCTCTCTGTAGTACTAGAATAACCGGGCTAGAGCGTTACCGCTTGGATTACTGGGGCCAACTCTTCTCAGTGCAGTCCACGTTAACGTATCAGGTCGAGTGTTTTTGGGGACAGATGGCTGTTGGTGACGTTCGAACTGTCAGCTTTCATAGCGCTAACGTGAAGGTGTTGAATGAACCGATCATACTCCTCGTCGATGTTATTGACAACGGAATCTTCCCGACGGCCAACTGATGAGCTGAATCAATTTCAATTTATGCTGGTTTCTAAACTTCACTATTTGAAATTAGCGCTTTTGTCTCCTTTTCGCGAGTAATAAAATCTTGCGCGAAGGAAGCGGTTATCTGATTTCGCGTGGAATTTTATGACAACAGCCACATCGGTAAGGCAAAATTTTCGACTGACTATTACGTGGAGTATCGCATTACGGCAGAAGGAAATGAGCGGCTTGTGGAGCTTTCAAGAGCATCGAGGATCTAGTGAGGAGAACAAAGAACACCCGACTCCGTGCTCAACTTTTCGACTTAGCGGTACTTCCTGCTTTAATGTATGCGTCAGAAACTTGTTCGCTGCTTAAGCAGTACGAAAGGTCACTCAGCGTTATTAAACACGCAGTCGAAAGGACGATGCTAGGAGCATCCCGTGTCACACCAGTAAGAGAAAGGATCCAAAGCTCGGACCTGCGTCGATGATCAAAAACTAAAGATGTCATTCTGTACGTCAAACGGTCGAGGATAAGGTGGGCTGTACACCTAATGCGTATGAGTGACACCTGATGGGCAAGAGCCGTTAGTGGCTGAATTACTTGGGATGTCAAACGTACTGCGGGAAGAGCTCCGATCCAATTGTCAGAGTTCTTCACGAAACTCCTGCAAGAAAAGTGTGATGCTCCACGACTTCCTAGAGCGGGCAAAACTTACTGGGACACTCATGCACGCGGCAGGGAAAAATAGAAGATTTACTGGCTCCCGCTCGAGTCACTCGACGACCAACGGGTCTACAGGTGATGAAGGTGATGGCACTATGGTAGTCTCCATTGGGATACTCCCACGTCCAGCATTCAGAGTGAGGCTTCTGGAATTTAGGGTTACCACGAATGGTTTTTGTCGTCATTATATACTCAGACAACTGTTCACGCTACTTGGTAAGTCCTAATTCGTGAGTTCCAATGTGGTTTTTCAGACATTCTTTTAGGTCCAATCTTAGCGTTAAGTTCTGCAAAGGTGACCTTAAAGAATGTGTGGCATTTTTTGTAGAAGTTAAGGGCATATAGAACGACTCCACTTCGTCTTTGCCATAGCTTGACGTCGGCGCGTAGACGACGAAGGTTGTGAAAGATGGTATCTGTCAAAGATGGTATTGGTCCACATCTCTACAACCGCAAACGATCGATCCGAATTATTAGTTGTTCGAATAAATCGATGTTCACGGCCAACTCGTAATGACGATAACACCGACGCCGCCGACTACTCTACCCTCGCATGTTCTGAAGGCCAGTTCTTCTCCGGTGTCATATACTATTAAATTGGAAGCGCCATCTCTCAGCCAAACCCGATGACATCGTGCCTTACGTTTCTTCACCGCATCATCATACACCCTCTATCGAGGACTCAGATGAAATTGAGCATGCATTGTAAGTATGGATAATCCTTCAAGATTTATGCAGCATAGAATGGCCTTAGGATTTTAGCAGCCTCTCCGTACTCATCGCACCCAACGCTGCCGTAATGGAAGCTCTTTCGGGGTCGGTAAAATGAGGCCCATTTGCTTTATTACGCTTAACATCTGATGCCCATGCACAGCTTGCTGGGCTCTGAACGTAGAGTCTGGGTATGCCTATTGATAGCTTGACAGTCTCTCCCAGAGTAGGCGGAGTAGGGTTTCAAATAAAAATAAACAAACATAATTGCAGCGTAACACCACTTTTATACTCGTAACTTAGGGATGATAGATAACTCAAAGTGCACATAGAATTTAGTGCCAACATAGCTTCACACATTTGAAACTGTCATTTCGATGCATGGATCGACGGTGGTCTACATAGCGTAACCAACTACAGAATCCTCAGACGAACTCTTTTAACACTCTACACGCCATAGCGTTGCAAATCGCATCGCTATTTCTTTTACGGGAAGTGGACCACGAAAAATCTGTCAGAATGATTATTTATCTCTTATGAATAATCAATAGAAGAAATCACAGTTTCAAACCGTATCTAAAATCCAAACAAAATTACTCACCCAGAACCAATCATAATGAGGAAGCAATGTACAAAAAAATTCCATAAAACGCGTTTTGGCGCCAAGATTTTAAGAATAATAAAACCGTAGAGTAAATAACGACAATAAATCCACAGTATAATAAAGCATATACAACAGGGTTACAGAACACTAACTCATAGCTTCAAAGATTCTAGCCTTTTTGCGCGATATGAATATTGAACTTCACAGCCGGTAGGTTTTCTATCGTGGCTGTAACCTCTGCTTGCACGTTGAGATTTGCCAAAGCACCTCTCACAGCACCGCACGGAAATGCGACCAGCGCACCGGATTCACGAACAAACTGTCGACCCTCTGCCAGTGAGCGCAGTGTACAAAACTTGTTGTCTTGCACGACATAGACACCCTAGAAAATCAACATTACTACTGTGACTGCTGATTAACAATCATCAACATTTTACAAGAGACAAAACGAAAAGTGTACCCTGTGATTAGTCCTCAGATTATCCACCTGTTTGCCAAACACGGCCGACCAGAATTCTTTACAAATAAATCTCACGACCTAAAACAAATCGTGGGTTATTTCTGGGATCAAGCAACCAATTTTGTCTATTCAGACAAAAAGCTGATTGGTCGCAACTTAGAGACTATATATAATACAAGATAAAGGATAAAGCTCCCGAAATTTATCTACCTTTGATGGTTGCGCCATGCATTCCACTTTGATAAGCATCGTTAGAAGTGATAGAATGCACATTTGGTCTCACAAAACGATTTGAAGTAGCTTACCGATTTATTGCTGCAATGCTACAGATTCTTCGGAGTAATAAGGCAGGATGGCGCAGAGGTTAGTAATGCAGTCCATAAGCAAGCAAGGTAGCACGGCTCGACCCCTCGACTACGCTCTTGCCCAATCCACGTGAGGAACGCTCAAGCCCCGCTATGTCCACGATTGCATGCAAAATCGACTCTATCAGCACTCCATGGCACTCAAAAAGGAGATAAAATTCTCATGAAGCAGTTGCAACAACACGCGTAATATTCTAAGAACTTTGTGGATGACGAATTCGAGGAAAACGAATCGAATGCAAGAAGTACGGGATCCTGCAAAGCGGATGTGATGGCGTATCATATAATATAGAAAAAACATATACATATATGCGCATCCGGGCCAACCAAGCCTCTTATCACTCCAGGGGTCGGGAAATTGGTACCGGACTTGTCCGGGAAAAAACCACACTGCAATCCAAACGGGAGCGCACCAGCCCGGTAATCTCAGGAATCCAGGGAGAATTGCTTGCCCAGCATTCTACGGCATTCAAGATTAAATGAAAATGCTCAAGCAGCAAACGAATCCACACGTAAAAGTTGGAAGATCCTCGTGGACAATGAACGCAAGGAAACGAATCGAACAAGAGAAGTGCTGAGATCCGCACAGCAGACGTGAAAACGGGTCATATAAAATAAATAAGAAGAATATGCAGAAAGTTTTCTATATACGGATATAATATATGCTTTCTACGTTTACATATATATATACATATGTATATATATATATATACATATACATACGTATATCCTCCTAACGGTTTACCGCCTCATCGTGGCTGAGAGGTGTTCCTGGGTATCGGGCCGCGATGTACGGAGGAGGGATTCATTCCCCGGCAAGGACTCCCAAGCTGAAGAGTTCGGATTTTCCATCAGGAAGACCAGCTAAGAGTAAAAAAATATCAGGATCCACCACCGTTCTGATATCAAAGTAGTTGCATGGTGGCAAATCTCCCTCTGATCCAAAACGGCGGTGACTTCCTGTGGTGGTGATGACCTGGGGCAGACTTTGGGCAGGCTGATCTTAGGGAAATTCCAGAGATTCTCCAGAGAAACATGATGGCTAAACCATAAAAACTCCGAGAATTGGAAAGTATACTGCGGCCCGCACAACCAGTAAGGACGTGACGTCCAAGTATTCAAGTAGGTAGTAACTAAGCAAATAGATCAAACACAATGAAAAATGCTAACCTCAAGCTCAGTCAGAAATTTTGGGGCTTCTTTGGAAACATACTCGACCATCACGTATCCTACGCGATAACCCATCGATTCTAACTGCGTCACGTAGGAGTTCTGGAAATAATGAACACATAAAAAATAAATACTATTATTTTGAACGACACTCTCGATGTCTGCAATAAGAACATACGTGAGCAAATGCCAATTGAATCAACGAGTTGTACTTGTCGAGCTCCGTTGAATCAACACACGTGTCGGCTATCTGACATGCTTTTCTTTAACCATTTAGTCAATTGTAATCCTTTTTGAATATCTCAATTTTTCACGAGTATCCACTAGAACCGTCATTCCTCAAAATAAATCACTAGGAACATATCTAGTGGTTCGAGAGCATTTAAAGTATAACACAGACCTTAAAATTAGGCAACATTAAGCGAATCAAGGTTAAACAAGGTACTAAACTCCTTATAAAGGAAAACAGTAAATGACTGGTCTAGAAATGAAATGAGAAACAATGAAAAAGGACACATTTGAATGCTCAAAGTTTGAGGAAAAGAAACAGAATACCTTTTCCCAGTCTCGTTTCGCAGCATTCCGACGTTCTTCACTCTCCTTCGCATAGTTGATGATTTCGGTGTGTAATAGATCGAAGGGAAACTCCGTTTGGCTCATAACTAGTGGGCTTTGATGGAGTGGAAAACTCCATTTTCGGGTAAAATAAACGCGCTCCAATGAGAATTTCGCGACATAGGAACTCGGACGTGCAGGTTTTGTGGAAGACCTGTGAGAATCCGTCGTGAAGTTCGCAGTAGCATCTTGATTTAAATACTTGTCAGCTTGCGAATCGACTGAGTTTCGAAACTTCTTCATGAAGTTAGTAGTAAAGGTTTAGCCTTGCATCAAATAGTGGGTGGTGGAAACGATAGGACGATAATAACTGTTCAGGAGCCATCGAACTATTAACTCTCTAGCTAGTCCACGGACAACCCTCATTTAAGAGGTCCTCAGTTGATCCCAGTCCTAATCGCGAAATTTACTAGCGAGTTCTTTTCGTGGTTGTGCTGGTGGGTATGCAGACTGTGTTCTGTACGTTAATTCTATAAATGTAACCAATTGGGTACGAACCATATAAAAGGTGGCCAGGCATCGCATCGAATGGATAAGTTCGTTGTGTGTTCCGGATTATCAACGTAGATGATGAGCATTTATTACCAGAAATTTCCTTGACACCGAAAGAATCTTGACACAACAGCATTCGGTAAGGAAATACGGAAGAGCTGCTAATGTATCTTATGCCTCGACTAAACACCTATTTCAACCTGATCACTGAGAAGATTGTCCACCACTCGAATCTCCTCAAAACCCAGGTTACCTTCTGAAATGAATGTGTGATCCTAACGGTTCTCTCTCATATATCATCTCAGCTTCCCAGGTAGAAGAGGCTTGTCATCTGACAAATACAGTAGCCCAGTTTTCCACACTAGCAAAATGCAAGCTACCTGACAGTGAAAAACCAGCATGATCGTTCTGTCCTTAACCACCGCGGAATATGCCCACTTTCTGTTATCCACGGGGTTTTCTGAGTCCTTATTAACGGGACACATACATCGTACGAAGGGCAACCATGTAAGAGAGCTTTTCGAAAAGTGCTCAGTACGGGTGACCGCATAAACACCATAAGGAAACCCAAAGAAATTTTACAAAGTGTCCGACTTTTGTCGTCCTAAAGGTTCTAAATTTAGATGAGAAAGAATCGCTCGTAGAAATTTTGTGTAGCACTAGTTTCAGTATTTAATATACAAAGACGTTTCATCAACCTGACTACAACTTGAAAAACTGAGATTTCACCGCTTTGAAACGACTTCACCCTTCACGTAAAGAAGGGTTTCGAGTAAACGCCAATTTCGCGAACGACATAGGAAAACTGGAAACACAGAAGTAATAGTGGACAACTAGCATTCTTTGCTTTGCTGATAACCTTATTCGAAAAGATGAAGTATTAGCTAACGCAACGAATACCGAACGACTTCAACAACACATATCGAAAAGCGGGTCGTAGTTAGACTCCAGAGAATACTGTTATTGAAAACGATTTCTATTTGGTGACTCACTCGGGCTCAATGAAACAACTTTTTTCAGTTGCTTCAGCTCTGTTCAAATGGTTTAAAAAACCTACATGATGAACGACAAGCATCCTTAACTGAACAAGAAGAACAAACGGCTTGAGGAACACAAACGAACAGAAAGCGAACAGCGACGAACACTTGGCTCCATGCCTAGTTTTGCGATTCCATTAACATAGGAAAAGCATAAAGCTCTCGACGTTCGTCAAACTCTGAGGGATACACCATGCATTCGACTTCATCAGGAATCTCTGCAGGTGATTGAATGGATATCTGGTCCTTACAACCACATGCGGTGGCCTGCCGATGTATCGAGCCAGTGCTGCTATCCTCCCAAACAAGTCGTACCAATTTGCCGAGTCCGGAGGGATGGAAGGCTTTGTGAGCCTTGAGCGTGTGGATCGATCGATCCCATGAGTGTTGCAGGGCACCTCCGACCACTGCTCCACTCGCGTCCCTCCCTTAACATGCACCTTAGAAAACCTGGGTTGTTGTGCAAGCGGAGCGAACTATGCTCGGGGTTATCCAATACGCTGTTGATGGGATGATTCCAAAAATACCGCGTAAAGTGTATGTGAAGTGGAATCCAATGTTTTCACTTATGTTGACGGTTAAGTACCAGAGGTGTTCCAATATATATATATATATATATATATATATATATATATATATAATATATATAT
>UYYA01003839.1:59057-297031 GCA_900624975.1 Angiostrongylus costaricensis | reverse complement strand
ATATATATATATATATATAATATATATATATATATATAATATATATATATATATATAACGGTAGCAGATGGGTAGAGCTTTCAGTGACAACGTTCTTCCGAAGAGTGCAGTTGGAACGAACCGTCTATACTGTTGGGTTTCTTCATGATGTCCGTGGAAGAAGAACATGATGCATTTCGTGTATTTCAAAGAGCACAATCTTCTTGACAACTCCGGGCCAGCATAGGGACAAGTGGGGACCGCTTGTGAAAGAACGAGTACGAGTGTTACCTAATAATCAAGTTTTGAAAGGTATGATCTCTCTAGGCGATCAAATTTGGCATGTTCGCTGGGCTCATTTCTCCACTGCGTTTTAATTAGTGTTCTAAAATGTCGTACAGAGATTTTCCTTCCAATGCAACAACTGACTTATTAACTCTGGTCAAACTATTGCATGCTTAATCAAAATCGCTTGAAACCCCGTATCCTCATCCTGCCATAAGGTTTCAGGACGATTATCGACAACCGCTCATTCTTGTTATGTAGGCATTCCTAATTGCATCGAGTCCAATCTTCTAGAATGGAGAAACGCTCGAGCAATGCAACCGCACTCGAAGCTCCCGCGTTCAGTGCTCCATTCTACCGGATTCAATTTGATG
Source organism: Angiostrongylus costaricensis (assembly GCA_900624975.1). Lineage (NCBI taxonomy): Eukaryota > Metazoa > Nematoda > Chromadorea > Rhabditida > Metastrongylidae > Angiostrongylus > Angiostrongylus costaricensis. The sequence goes on along the minus strand of UYYA01003839.1, from coordinate 296,393 downwards.
GGTCTACGATAAGCATATAGGAAGAATGAACGATTATGGACAATCCACTTGAGCCGTAGCTGCTCTGAAAAAGGAATGGCAGCGAGTAAAGTTTTCATCAGCCTCGTGTTAGCGTACCAATGAAGAAATACATAGTTTATTATCATTATTTTTCACAAAAAAGCGGAATAATATTCTGCCTAAATATTCCTTCGTAAATGCCTTCTTTTGCATTGATTCGTATACTCTGCGATTGGACGTATAAGCCTTTATTTCCCAAATTTATCAGATTTCCGTCATTGACATTTTCAGTGGTTCACTTGAGATTTTCTTATGGTAAGTTTAGAACCAGCTCAGCGAAAGTCGGTTCTAAAAATTATGTCCTATCATGTATCACCTGTGTCACCTGTGGTCCCGTTGATCGTCGAGTGACTCGAGCGGGCGCCTGAAAATCTCCCATTTTTCCCTTTCGCATGCAAGAGTAGCCCAGTGGGTTCTGCTCGTCCTAGGGATTCGTCGAGCATCACATCTTTCTTCCAGGCTCTTCGTGAAGAACTCTTACCATCGGTTCCGCGGTCTTCTTACAGTGCGTTTAACAATCCCGAGGAAGCCAGTCACTAACGGCTCTTGTCCATCGGTTGTCTATTATTCTATTACTATTATTACTATTATTATTATCACTACTATTATATTATTGTTATTATTATATTTTTATTATATTATTGTTGTTATTGTTATTATCACTATTATTGTCATTATTATTATTACATAATTCTGATGGCTAATTCATAGACCGTCATTATAAAATAAGATAGTATTAGGTGTTCATTTATTCAGGAACCTTTCCGATTCATGTAGTGCCGCGCTATATGAGGTCGTTTCACATGTGAGGTATAATAAAACGCAACCCTATTCAACCTGCCTGTGTCTGACTTCCTCCACAGCCTTTCCGAAGCATGTCAGCCAAGTCACCTCATTACTAAAAGAGCTCGTTTATATCGCAAAATAAAGTACTCTGTCATTGTTTGATTGTTGCTGCTTCCAGCTCATGCGAGAATGAGCATAGTTCGCAAATATTTGCAGCTGTGCTCAAAGTGGCGTTTGTGTGCGGACAGCTTCGAAGGTCATGCGCCTTGTTGCTGCACTATTCTTTGGCCTGTTCTTTATTTCTCCTTCATTGGCCTTAATCGGAGCCGGCTATGAGCAGTTGGTCAGTCAGACAATTTTCACTTGCATTTTAAAAATGCTTCATGGATGAGAAAATGTCTGGCAGCATTGACTGGCGAATGTGAAAGAGATATAAACTTGTAGTTCTAGCCTATTCTCGAAACTTTCCTATTGCGATGCCCAGTATTTCAGTTTACCAATCTCCGTCGATTCACAGTCATACGTGAAACGTTTTGCTCATTATTAAACTCGCGATAGTTACTGTGCCATGTTCTTTTCACAGGTTCAGCCATCACTAAATAATAGCGAACCTCATTTTTAGGATTTTCATTGATTGCGTTCTTGATTCAGTGTTGTTACTACGATCACTTATCCGTTTGAGAAGATGTTGAAATCACTACTGAGGGCGTTTCCATTCTTCTTTCCGTGTATCCGTTCGGCAGCGGTTTTAAAAGAATCCAACCACCAGCGTGCAGCGGTGTGCTACGCTTTAGGAACGGTAAATATAGGTTTGGCCAGTGGAACAACGACAACGACAAGCCAGTGGAAGCTTTAGCGCCTAACGGCGAAATATGGAACTGCAACTAACGAATAAACATCGGAGCAGTTAGTACCAACAATGAGTTAAGATCTACCCATTGCACCTTCGAGATCCACAAGCTCTTCATGTGGACCTCCATCTTTTGTGGATCTGTAAACCCCATGCCAACGCAGCACCACAAGTTTTCATATTTCATCCATCGCTGCTGTATAGTCTCCATCGTTTATTTTTATATTTCGCAAGTGTGCGATATTTATTATCTACAACCTAGACCTGGTACTTGCATACTTTTAAGAACACCACAGAGCAAAAAATGATGGCAGTAATTCCAGCAAATGTTATCTTCGGCAATAGCACCTTTTTGGAAGACCAAGTATTGGATAAGAAATATGCTTTCTGTTCTTCACTCATAAAAGATTTTACAAACTGTTTCCAGACGAATGATGTGCTTCGTTTCACCGAAAGCGAGTCGTCCTATCTGTCTCCGTACGTAGCGCGTCGACTGCCGTTTCCAAGACTCACGTTAAACTCCTCCATTATTGAACAAATGAAACTGACACCTTTAGTCAAGTACTGATCAAATCCCTATGTACACACCATCTTCTCAACTGTATGATTTTAGACCTATAAATAAATTGTTCTGTTGGTTATATTTGAGAACACTTGTTTATCCTAAATTTTTCAAGAATATTTCGTTCGGCAAAAACGGTGAAGCTACAATTCCTCATCTAATGCGGAGTTCCGGAAACGGCAATTATATCCTCTGGATGATTATGCTGTTATAAATCTCGGTGTCTTCTATCTAGACGACTAAGTGTAGAATTGACATGTATTGACAGTATTTGAGATGATAAATCAATTGCGAACAACGCTTTTCCCTCGTGTAATTGATTTGAGCACATCCTCCTGAGATGTCAGAGGCAATGCAAACTGAGTATGAAGTTCCCAAGATCGACTTTCTCTTAACCTCGGCATTGGAATATGAATGTGTCGTTTTCTTGTTCAGCAATCGCGAGGTTTTTAAACAGCATACATTTACTTCCATAAAAACACAATACAATACAACGCTAGCTGACGTTTCGGCAGTATCGCCTTCTTCAGAGCCTGGAAGGGTATGCTGATATACAATCTACTAGGCCAAACGCTTCAATAACACTTACACAAAGACGAAGAACTCTCCGGTAATTACACAATCAACAACTTCTCGAAAAACCCACCGCTTTTTCGTGACTTCCAATGAGGAAGTTTAGAACAGCTGATTATAGTCGCATGTGGTTGACGACTGCACCATCCCACATCAAAAATCGATGCGAACGTACGAGATCAGGTCGCGTATGATCTCCGGGCATTCGTCCCTGCTATTCATTGTAGGGCTTTTGGCATTTATCCAAAAAGCCTCAAGGAGTTTTCGCGCTGGTGTTTTAGACTCCTGTGCAAGGATATTGACTTTCACTTCAAAATCGTCTCCGCTATGCTTTTGTATCCTATGCGTGCCTAGTGGGGTGCTTCGTCTTAATTTTCGTTTGCCATCTAGGTGTTCTTTTATACGGATACACAAAGGTCTGCCCGTTTCGCCAATATATTCATCTCCGCAATTGTTACACGAGATCAGGTATATCGTACCTGAACTCATGCAATCACCGTCCCTGCCGTAAGGGCAAATTACGCAATTTGTTGTTTCACACAGACGGTCATACAGGCGGTTGCGAACTAATTGGCGACGTAGAGTAGTCGGTGGTATCTCAACTATCGCTACCGATTCCTCTAGATCTGCCCTTCTTAAGCATCGTTTTATAGCTGCGCTTACTTCATCGCTTATAAAAGGCAACATAAGTAAGTATAATAAGTATGAGTATGAAGTGTTGATAGAAACTGTCCGCTATGAAGCAAATTATTGATGTAGAGAAAGACACCAGTCACTTTTTTTACCTACCATGCCAAGCTGATATAACCTCGAGGAACAAGCAAAGATTATGTGGATTTTTCTTGAAATCACTATATTAACTTTCTATTTAGTGCTTATTATTATTTTTCACAGCATGGTATGATATGAAAGACAACCACTATGTGGCCTAAGATATTCGCAAAACACCAAACTAAATGGAACCCACGATTACACTTTCCGGGGGCTTACGTGTTGCTCACTGCACCACTGTCCTCGCTTTACCCTTCTCTCAAACAGTTTTCTACCCAACGGTGCCATCAGCAATCACCCCTCTACGGGAATGAGCTAGGAAGCACAATAGGCATTGAACCCAGTTAAGCTGAGGCTGTGGTCGAAATCACAATGTTAACTTCCTACCTACTTCCTCTTGTTATTCTTCATGGCAGGATATGATGCGAAATACAATCGCAATGCTGTTGAGATATGAAGCAAGTGAGCTTCGAACCCGCGATTACCACTTCCGGAGGCTCACGTATACATCGCACAGTCGAGACCTTAGCTTTGCCTTTCTCATAGTCATAGAAACATATAAATCATATTAGCATTATTGCCAAAGACAACATATATACACGCCAATATTTTGAAAATAGTAATAACCATGAACTGTAAGCAAATTAAGAATAGGTGTGAATCATATATACTACAGATAAGGTTCATTTGAAACTGAACAACATGAATGCACAGCTTATCATTGAGAGGAAGTACACTGATTATTCATACGGAGGTTAAATGAAAGTTGGTTTACAACAGCATTACTCCGTTATGTGCAAAGCTATCGAATATCGACTGCTGGAGGGTGGATTGTTCGTTGGAAAACAAATGAATCTAGACAGGCGGTCGGTATTATCAACAACTTTTCTGTATAAAAGGGCATCGCTTAGTGAGGATGCTTCATTTGAGCGGTGGTACACTGAAGATTCGACAAGATACGAGGACGAAGATGCCACATCGCGAAAACGAACGACTGTAAACTATCGGCTCGGATCATCGCCTCTGAAGAAGCAAACGTCGAAACGCTAGCCCAATAAATGTTTCCTAGCAAACTCGTGTTAGCTTATTAATTAAAAGAAGCATATGGATTGCGTAGTTCTTCGTATTTTTTTTGAGCAAACGCGAGGTGTTATTGTTCTTTATTCACGAATAAGCTGACGTTTCGGCAGATTTCGCCTTCCTTAGAGCCTGGAAAGGTCAAGTTGACAGCAATCTACTCGGCCAGACGCCTCCATAACCAAACAAAGAAACTCTAAGCCAAGATTTCAATCACGTTGAACACAGTTTTGCACACTCACCGCTTCCTATGAGGTTTCCACTAAGTATGTCACGTAGAGACCACCCGCACAGAACTCACGTGGAAGTATAATGTGCCCCTCACATCAGAAAAGCAGTTTTATATACTGCCCTATATCACGCGTGATAATGAGGCATTCTTCCCTGCGGTTCATTTTCGGATTTCTGGAATTAATCCAGAATGCTGATTACATATTGAATCCATATTGATCCATATGGATTTAATATATAATATTTATATATTATATATTAAATATTATATTGCATTATTATTATTTATAATATAATATAATATTATATTATTATAAATATTATTATTATATTATATTATATTATTATTTATATATTATACATTATATATTATTATTTATATTATATATTTATACATATTTAATCCATATTGATTACTTATACCGTGGTTAAGCGAAAATGGCTTATAATATGTAGACTCTACTGGTAATACAAAACTGAACCATTTGAATGATTACTTTATTACCAACATAAAACTAAAGTACATGGACGCATAGTTTATAGGAAACGTGAAAGATTTATTGACTGGCAAGGTAAAGCTGAACCATATAAATGCACACCTGACTGGTCGCCGCTGAGCTTATTGGGTAAACGAAGGGATGGAAAACAAGAGACTAGGTACAAAACAGTCCGTGAAATTGGGTTGAGAAGCAAAAATCAATATGATAGTGAAAAACTACAGCTTGCATTGGTAAAATAATGACAGTTGAGCGCCTAATAGGAGAAAGTAGTACAGGAACACTATACCAAATGCATGCCTGGATATTGATTGCTTATTGCGAGGCGCTTCTCAGTTTCAATTTTCCTCCTGCCATGGTCTTCTTCGCTAAGATTATGGAACAACTTTTCATTGGAATTACTTACCTGGATACTTATTTGGTTTAGCCCTAAAACCCGATAGTAATACAGCCGAGTTCCTTAAAACAGAAAGTCATAAATTACATCTAGTTCTTGCAACTCACATGATATCTCACCACCAGAAAGGGAAAATCCTAGACTAGTGGAGGACCTCCCGCCATGATCATCACTCCCAAAATGGAAAAAAAACCGAAGAGATCATCGTAAAAATCGCTCGATACGCTTGTTGAATGTATTCCACAGGCGGTTCATGAAGGTTATTCTTTTGCGCGTATTGAAGACCTTGGATGAGACACAACCAATTGAGCAACAGGATTCCGACAAGTATTCTGCCGTATCGGCTGTATCCAAACCGCATGACAGGTTAAAGGAGTTTGTTGAGAATATTACCTGTCTATAGTTCTGACTTTGTTGACATCGACTTCGCGTAGATGGAGTGGACCCGTTCTACATTAAGCGCTGTGGATGACTGCTATCGTGAATCTGACACAAAAATATAACTTTTCCATCAACCGTTTGCGGTGGCATTATACTGTACAAGGAAGTCGCTCAACTGCGACGAAAAGTGCATATGTATTGATGGCAAATACTTTGAGTTCCTAATTTTGCTGATGAGATCATCTTTTCAAGGAATACCAGTGAAGAAGAAGGGATACTCAATGAGATATTCAAGTGTGTTCATTTCAATGAAAAAAATTCCTGAGATAAAAAAATCCTCTCTACTAACTCTGGATGAAATTTCGAATGAAAACTTACAACAAGGCAATACGAACCCTAGCAACGACTTTTTAACACCTTTTGTCCTTTCACACTCATGTTGAGCATAGTACAAAAGAGAAGAAAGAGAAACGGCGATTCGACATTGTGCATAGGGGAAGCGAAGGCGATCGCACATTTCCCAAACTCGCTGTTATAACTAAACGTGCTAACATAATAGAAGATAAAAGTAACGACCAAATAACTAGACAAGAACAACCACATACCTAATAATGAAAGATATAAAGAGCATTAAACATACAATGGCATAGATTCTGTGAGCATTTAGACATCACTCGTCGAATACTACAGTGTTAATGGAAAGGACGACTCGTCTCCCTTAAGATGAAATCTGTCGTTCCTAATCTTCTGGTAAAATGTACCATTACACAAACAATTACCCCGATTTGTGAGGCGACGTAAAAGGCGAAGAGAATCGGGGAAACAACTACACTACTGACCACTGTCCCAGACAGCACGCTTACGTAGTTAAGTATTAGTGCTCTAAATCTTTAGAAGGAATTTAAATGTACTTAAAAAAACACAGCAGACAGTGTATAAGCAATGAGAAACCTCACGTTTTGTGTTAGTCTTGATCACTTTCACATCACATCAACCAACGCTGACAGAAGCGCGTTTGGTGACGCTTCTGAATCGTAATGTTTGGTGACTAGGTTCACCAGGTGCTTTGACTCAATGTAATCTTCACTGAGTTTCACCCAGCATTTCCTACAAAAACCGTGGAAAATATGCAAAGGAATTCAAAGAAACTAAACTTTAGAAGAATAAAAGATAGAGGACAGGAATAGTGAAATGGAATCCCTACTAATTTCTCACGCAAAATATTCTAAATTACCATGTACTTGTTTAAGGAAGAAGGAACAGTGAGCGTTTACGGTCCCAATAACACGTTTTCCAAGGAAGGTTCCGCCATTTAGTATGAATGTAATGGTATGCATTTGTTTTTAGATAAAATCTATTCCTCTCTGCAGAGGTTAGAGACTTCTTTTGTACATTTAGCCACCTCCACATTAAAAGTTGCTGCTAATCTTCTCGGATAACCAGATTTATTGTAACAGAGTTGTTAACAAAAGGAACATAGCAAGAAACTAGGAAAAAAAATGTGTGGTTAAGGTAGCCACAATGATAGTACCTACTGGAATCCTCCTTAAGCTTCTTGATTTGAGATTTATGATTATATCCCTCGCTGCAAGTTACTGACTTGGTAACACAAGGTCGCTACGAAACTCTATTATAACTAGTGTTTCGGGAACATTCATCGCCAAACGAAATGGTTGTTTTTTCCTTCTATTTTGGTAATAATCCATTCTGCAGCAGTTGAATTGGTATTAGCTGAACATAGGGCTTGATTTGTAACAAGCTCTTGTAAGCTTATCAATAGACGGAAACGCTGATTATCCACGCCGAGATTCCACGAAAGTCGGAATTAAAAAGATAGTAGTAACTGTTCGACCAACCCCACATGTAGAGTCTTAATGCTTACAAAAATGTTAAGCTGATTCTCGTTGTCATTGAGAAAAGGATGACGAAAGATGACTCTTTCCATACTAGTCGCCGCAGTAATATTCAGTGGATCCAAAAAAGAATGTGTTACTGCAGGCTATAAATATCTAGTTCTTCTACGACCGATTTTTAAACATAGCCCGTGATAAGATCGTAGGAATCGACTGGTTCATAGCAATTGAGCATAAATTTGCCTTGAACACTTGGCCGTCGCTCATCAACAGATAGAGTTCTGGGACATACTACTGAGCTTCACCACTCATCCGTTACCTCAGCATCATCCAAACAATATTGTTCTTCAGGGCCAACGAGACGGTTTGATGATCACCATTTACGAGGAACGTACAGCTCTACAGTTCTACCAGCGTCATATTGCATAACAATTTAATTGCCAAATATCTTTTAATTCTCATCCTAATATCCCAGTATCAAAAGATATTTGACAATTAAGTTGCTATACAAAACGACTCTGGTGAAACTGTAGAGCTGTACGTTCCTCGCAAATGTTCAGCATCAAACCGTCACATTGGCCCTAAGGATCATTCCACTATTCAAATATCGTTCTTCATCTTCCGAATCACTATCTCCAGAGCCACTATTTGGGACGAGTGAAGTGGTTCCCCTGTTGTCTTCTGCATCGTCACGGACGTGCTCATCGTTTCTATTTTCAAGAAAACGGTCGAGAATCGCTTCACAGCAATCATTTGCCGATATGACGCCACTAAAAGTTAAACTGTCGAACAGTTTCAAACTTCATATACTACGTCGTAGTAGACGGAATACTGCCATTGAACATTAGAAAAACGCACCGGCGATTAACATAAAAGAATTAAAGCGAGAATCTAGGAAAAGGCAAGAAAACAGCTGAAAATAGATATCTCATTCACTGTTTGCGATTCCCACATATCACCTTCGCATGCATGCTTTACCACCCGTTTAGGGGCTCAAACGTTATCCAACCACTCTTTTTCATTCCTCTTCTAATCGCAGGGATGGACCTTGATTGCCTAAACAAACGTAGCATAAGAAAATACATTAAAAGTGGCGAACTTCTGCAGACTGTGTTGGCACAACGGTCGAATAGTGAGCACCTTCCGAACTAATATATACACAAATATATACGTATATATATGTATGTATGTACATGCTCTAAAAATGTACACATATATATACGTACATATGTATACATATGTACAAATAATGAAAACACTTTTAAACACTCACCGCGTTGTTCGTTGCAAACTTTCCAGTTATTTAGTGAGGACCAACCGCACAGAGTCTTATATAGGCGGCGAATGTGGCTGACTCAGGACAAAAAATCATCCTGAGGTACGGTGCGAGGTCATGCATGATCGCAGGGCACTCGATGCGATTCATCTTTGGATTTTTGGAATTCATCCAAAACGCTTCAAGGGTTTTAGGAAAACACTCTCAGACGCCAACTAGTTCGTAACCGCCCGCATGACCGTCTATGCTTACTTACCTGGATACTTGGACGACCCGTCTTTAAGAGTAGTGGGGCCCCAGCACATTTGCCATTCGTTTCTTTCTCTTGCAGTCGTCGCCTATGGTCTATGCACAACGCAGAATTGCATTATATACGCTGACGGTAGAGAGGGTGATTGCATGAGTTCTGATACGGGTTCTCTAAGGTTGATCTCCCGTAAAGCTTGCTGGAACGAATACACTGTGCATCCGTGTAGAAGAGTACCCAGTTAGTAAACTTAAAGCTGAACAGAACACTCCACTAGGCACGCAAAGGGCACGAAAGCACAACGTTGAAGATCTCGAAGTGAAAGACGCTATCATCGCACACTAATCCAATACACCAGCACGAAAAACTTTTGGAGCGTTTCGGATAAATCCTCCAAATCCAGAAATGAATCGCATGGAGGAATCTCTCGTTATCACGCGTGACCTCGCGCCGTACGTCAGGCTGATTATTTGACCTGAGCAAGGCAAATTCCTCGGCCACGTACGACTCTGTGCTGGTGGCCCTTCCCAAATAACTGGAAGACTTATCACAAACGAAACGATGAGTGTTTGAAGGAAGTTGTTTACTATGCAAATGCTATTGAAAAAATTTAAGTGTCTTGTCTGCAAAGGTTATGAAAGTGTTTGGCTGAGTGGACTGCATGTTAACCTTAGCTTTCCAGGTTGTGAAGAAGGCGAAACCGCCAAAACCTCAGCGCTTATGAATAAATGGATGCTACAATAACAATGTAGCGTTTGCTCATCCAGAGAAACAGTGAATTATTGACCAACATCGAGGTTAAAAGAAAATCGATCTTGGGGATTGGACTTTAACGTGGAAAGAAAGAAGCCTAATGACTAACATATGGTGTCGTTATCGTACCATTTGCACTTAATATGAAAGCAATAGTAGTAGTAGTATAGCTGCAGTAGCGACGTACTACTTACCTGTTTTTACCTGTCTTGGAAACTCAGATTTCCATCATGTTGCACACTACATTAGATCCAAAGGGTAGTCCAGTTCAACAACATCTCGTTGACGAGTTCATCGTCGAATTCGAGACAAGTCCGCAATACATATTTCGTTTACGACTACTTTTGAGTACTGTAGGATTCGGGGATCTAACCTTATTCCCGGTCCAGGGTCTCCATTTCTGGTGCTACTGTTCTTCTTCCCCTTGTTTTGTTGCTGTAATACCAATGTACGAGGATTTTGTCTCAGCACTGTATGAAATTGGTTTCTTTCTTAATGTCGTGGAGGCTGAATAATTCCTTCCATATCCCTTGGCGTTGACAATGTCGACCTTCCTCTCCTAGAAGTTTGAATTTCGTAGTGGACATTTGTCGTCACGAATGTTTGCCAGCATCGTACTGTTGTTTGAGAGGAAGAAGACGTTTTTGAAGGATGTACGGTGGTCAGAGCGCCTATGATTCACTCATCGATGTTTGCTTGAATTCTGCGATGGCGAACGTAAGGACGTTGTCGATGGAACAACTTAATGAGCTTCTTTACAATGAGTCACGTCTTGACTCTTTGATTGACAGTCTTCCCCAGGTATCGTTTTGACACACTCGAGTACATTTAAATTTGTAATGCCTTAACTACTTATTCGGCAGACCTTGGCCAGGCGGCTGACCCCGGGATCCCAAAGAACCACAGCGGCTCAGCCGGTAACTCTCCAAAGATGAAAAGAGAAGAAATGGAAACTGTGCTGGCGCCCGTACAATGGAGACGGGCCGTCCAAGTATCCAAGTATCTACGTATTTGCCAAAAAGGGGCGTGTGACACAGTGGTCGGAGGCACCCTGTAATACACATGAATTCGATCCCCGCCCATCTGGCCCACCAAGCCTTCCATCCCTCCGAGGTCGGCAAATTACTACCGGGCTTTTCTAGGAAGTTAGCAGCACTGACTCTATAGATCAGTAGGCCACCGCGAGTCATTGTATGGGCCAGATATGAATTCAGTTACCTCTAACGATGCTTAAAGAAATCAAATGCATGGTGTATCCCTCAGGGATTGATTATGCCGAAAGCTTTATCGTTCAATTTTATCCCTTATTTATTTACAACCCAGCTCGACATCGTTCTTATTCGGTGGTAACTTTTTGTTTTGTCTCATTCCTGTGTTCTCATATGGAGTGAAATCCGTAGAGGATTGATGGGAACTGGCTTTAATCTGCTTATGGTGTTTTGTGTTTGTACTCTCACGCCGTTTATGGAGAAGTAGAAACTCAAAATTGAGTCTGCACTTACAAGCAGCCATCATGAAGTTGGTTACTTTTTCAAGCACATAATAAGCAAATCAATTTCATCATATTAATTCACTAGCAGTCTTTATAACTAATCGTAGTCATAGTAAGGATAAAAGAATGGAGCTCTCGGCATTGATCAGTTCCTTAGGGATTAGCCATGCATTCGAAAGTATCGTTGGGAGGTGATTGAATGCCTATCTGGCCTTTACAATGACTCGCGGTGACCTGCCCGTGTATCTTGCCAGTGTTGCTTTCTTCCCAGCCAAGTCTGGTACAAATTTGTCGACTCCAGAGTATGGAAGACTTGGTGAAACCGGAGCGCGAGGAGAGATCCCGTGTGTATTGTACTCAAAATAGCCAGTCATAATAAGTATCTGTGTAGTAACTGTGAAGGTATCATCCATGATTCATTTACAACCTCTGTTCTGCTAAGTCAGTTTCTGCTCTCTCTTTCAATAAACAAGAGTATGCGGACTTTTTTCCTTCACTGGCTAGTTTCAACGAAGCCCGTTTATTCGTAAGCAGAAATTTTACGATTTCGCTCCTGTGGAGTTTAGCTTCATTACTAGTTTGTGTCCTCTTGAGTGTAAGTGTTTACCACAAATGGTTGTGAACATAAGAATTGATAGAGATGTAGATCCGTTGCTTGCCAACTGAACGTGAAGCTGGTCTTGCTCAAAACAAATCACTTGCTGAGTGGAATTTAGCACAGGAGCCGAAGCTGGATCAGTTGCGCATGCAGGTACGCTTTGTTTCGTTTTTTGCCTTTCCTATTGTGACTGCATACACTTACTAGGTGAAAACACTTCATGAACAAGCCGTCGCTCTGAGGACTGAAACTGAAACGCTAAAAGCAAGACTAGGTGGGAAACGCGAAACGAAAATCAAACCTGCACATCGTTGAAGTTTTTTTTTTAATTGTTACGAACTGGCATGAACTCAAAGTTTTTCCAGATGAAATTTCCTCTTCTAAATCGCTTGATACTACAAGCAATTTGCTTCAGGTTGCAGCACAAGAAGCAGATGATGATGCAGAGGTAGGGAAATCATATTTCCAGTAACTGTTTCTGCTTATAAACCAGTGATTGCATTTGTTCTTTGCCATCTTGATGTAATTTAATTTAGGGAACTACTAAAGCCTTTCTATCCGGAGCAATATCAGCTGAACAATTCTTGAAAGATTTGCTCGAAAAGAAAACGCTGGCTCACTTACGGTTAGTCAAGTCCTTTTATGTTCTTAATTTAATACTACTATGCACTGATTGCAGGAAGGTGAAATCAGATCGTTTGCTTACGATATTACGTGATCAACAATATGCTCAAACTGCACCGCCTGTACCTCAACGTATTGGCGCGCCTTATCCAGAAATTCCCATACTTAATAGACACTCATATTATTAAGGTATTGCATGTATGATCTAAAAGTCGTTTTAATTGGCCAAGGCTTATTTAAGTATTTGTACATAATTGCCCTTAATGCTTCTAGCCAAGCACCTAAGCATTAGATAGGTTGGCATTCTTGTTCGGGTTGTACGCTAAACGTGTGTAGTACCGCAGTACCGTGATTTGTAATCCCGACATGCTGTTCTGTGAAGCCGACCGTTATGTCCTACTTTGATGTAAAGAGTTTTAAATACATCTTTATCTTATATTTAACAGTTCTGTGCTTGTATATTCATTACTGTCTCCCTGGTTCTCCCTGCAAATGCCTATTTTCATGAATGTGTTATTAAAATATGCCTACATCTGTAGTAGCAACAATTCTTTTAGGTAAAGTATAATCTTCAGATGCAATCTTGTAGCCATCTTTTACGCAGAATTCTAAGCCGTCGATTGTCCACTCTTCGAGAAATGGCTGGTGCTCAGGATCCCGAAGTTCTTTATGAACCAAAATTTCCGGATACCAGAGAGTATCCTGAGTAAGTTTTTTCTGTGAAGATGCCTTGATTCTGTAGTGCTAAAGTTCCGCACAGCTATAGAGTCTAAAGCAGCAGATGGACTTACGATATTTTATTTTCCTAATTTATAAACTAACACATGCTTAATATGAATTTTACTTGGGTAACGTTCCGGCGCCTTCACCTTCTTCAGAGTCCGGATCTTTTGTTCACAGGCGTTTATTCATCCGACGTTATTCTTCGCACACAGCGGTTCGATTCCAGTGGAGCGGAGCGGCGCTCGAAATAAAAGTAGATGACTACTTCCATTTTTGGAGTGTCCGAACCGCCATACACGATCACATTATAGGTTCCCGAGAAGGCAAAGGCCCGAAACGCTAACCGAATAAAGTTTTATACCAACGTCATGTTAGCCTATCAAGGAAAAAAGTACATTTGTTAGCTATATCGGGATTAAAAGGAAGGTGGTTTACATGATTTGAGAGCAAGTTCATAGGGTTTAGTGGTTTTTGTTTTTATCTTTTTTTATCGAAGCAGACGACAAGTGGTGTGCGCCTTTTCTTACTCAAAAGAATGAACATCATAGAAGAACTCTAGCCTATGCAATGTGTTGTTTAAAGATGTTTCATTACTCTGTTTCACAGTAGTTACTCGAACGCGAACACAAGTGTCACGTTATCTTTAGGTATGATTTATTGAACGTACGGATTCAGGGATATGACTTCACTTACATTGAGAAATTTCAAGGCTATATTGACAGGATGGCTCGGAGGTTTAATTTCAAGGTTGTTGAAAGGTATAGCCCACTTAATTGTGTGAGTTGTTTTGCTCTTCTTGCTGCAGTTATCAATTTGGCTCCGATTGTAGCTATGCGGTAGCAGCGCAAACACAACGTGTGGTAGTCTACAAGCCGAATAGCACAATCGTGGACAACGAAGTAAAACTAGCTCTATATGATCGGTATATTTCATCAGTCTACGTTTAACAAATGGATTCGTGTATTTTCTGAAAGTGGTATGAATCTGTTTGTACTTCGCCTTTGTTTCTGGTTAAATTTTAGAGTTGTTCGACTCAGTAATGTGGCAGCACCACGCCTTCAACTGTTTATTACACTTGTGGAAACTCACATACCTGTTGGAGTTACTGTAAGTGATCCTAATGTTTCAGTATTTTTCGTGAAAACTGGATAGAGCTTATAAGCTATCCGTTGTGATCCTTTGTCTTATTCGGTTTTACATCTCCGCTAATGAGCATCTCACTTTTTTCTTTCGGAACGAGAATATTTGTTAAATGACAGTCGACGGTGTAGGTGAAGTGAGCTGTGGTTGTAGATGGGAGTACAATCTTGTAGAGCTTCAATAGGCAAAGTATTTGTAAAGAACAGCGAACTTCTTTTGGTATACCAGATTGCATAAACAAAGGAATTTTAGTAGTAGTAAACATCCATTAGGAAAGGGCACGTGTGGTGCAGTGCTCGGAGGTGCCCTTCAATACACATGGGATCGATTCACTCGCCCATGATCCACCAAGCCTTCCATCCCTCCGGGGTAGGCAAATTGGTACCAGACTTCTCTGGGAGGATAACAGCACTGACTCGATGCATCGTTTAACTACCGCGAGTCATTGTAAAGGCCAGATATGCATTCATTCACCTCCAAACAAACTTAGTGAAGTCGAATACATGCCCTATCTCTAAAAGATTGATCAAAGCCGACAGCTTCGCCCTTTTTTATCCAGTAGGAAGCTTCGCCTAGTAGCATTGTGTTGTTTGGGATAGTTTACTTCTTTCGCGAGCTGTAAGAAGATTCTTAAAACTCTCACTAGCGCATAGTGTATCATACCTCAATTTTCTGAGCGTGGAACTGTGCCTCATTTTTCATGACGCATGTCACGAGACCATTTGATGATTTATATGGTCTCTCATACCTTCCCAACGCAGAGATGTGCAATTCCATCTTCATTGTCTACAACCTGCTACTTTCGGTACGGAGCCAGTTAGTCGGCGTGAAATTCAGAGACAGTATTCTTTTCATGTTTGTACATATCTGCATTTATGTATATATCTATATATATCATACTTTATACTGTTCCTATTTCCTGCCCTCCATCAACAGTCGGTAGTTTGACGAAGAAACTAGCTCGACAGTGTTCTTTACTAAATTATTAGGTGCAGAATGTAAATTTTCATAGAATAAGTGTACCAGAACATAAATTGTGTGTCAAGGAACAGCGTTGTGAAGACCATGGAAGAATCGCCTCATGTATGACTCATGTGATGAGCTCTTCTTTTCTCACCTCATGAACATTATTATACATCTTTTCTCTTTTATGATTGATTGACGTGTAGGTAACGTTGTGGAGGATGCTATGGCTGACTTATTGTAAATTTTAGGTTACGTTTAAACAACATGAAAACGCCGATGAAGATTATCGTTATATACCGGATTTACTACTAAAGCAGAAGCAAGAAGAGCTCAAGTCTCTCGACAATCCCATAGTTAGGAGGAATCTAGGCTGGGAATAGCGTACTGCTTGTTTTCGTTGTGTTGTTCTGAGTTACCGATATTGATTTGTATTTGTTCCGAAGTGCTTGATGATGTGTCATAAAGAGCGTTTGAAGAATAAAAATCTAAAAGCAGTTGTTCTATCTGACGCATGGTTTTTTTTCATAAGAGTACCGCTAAGTTTCTGCTTACAACATCAGTCGTTTGCTGCTTTGTTAATGAGAGAACGCAAGGTTGTTATAGTATTTATTCGTCCGCAAAAGTTGACATCTGTTCAGTCTCGGCTTCAAAGCCTGGAGCCTGTAGATGTCAAATTGACAAGCATTTTACCGAGCCAAGTACATTCATAATCTCAGCGCAATAGGGATTAGTACGTAAATTTTAATTCAGGTAGTAAAGAGCTTCTTTTAAATACACCACTTTGGTCTTTGTAAGTTTTCCAGTTCTTTGACGGCGACTAACTGAACAGTCTTACATGGGCAGGGAATGTGGCTGGCCAAGTTCAAAACAACCATCGTTACTGCGTGCTTTGGGGCTTGCGGTGTTGTGCTATTGTTATTCCTTCTACCCAGATTTTCTTCAGATTTGGTCCTCTCTGCGTCTTACCTCGTCTTCCCTTAGTTTACGTAGATATTTAATGGTCCAAGAAACGATCCAGCGTCTCGTTCCGTACGAGCTTGTAGACATCGGAGCAAATCTTGGCCATCCTTCTTATAAAGAGGACTTGGAGGACGTTTTAAAGCGTGCAAGACAGGCTGGTAGGTCTTCCTTACTATTAGAGATACCCTTTATTAGAATTTTTAAGTAGGTGGAGTAGAATTACTAGGCAGGTAGTGAATCTTATTAGACAAGTCTTTGTTTTTCGCTCCGAAGACATTTTTCTCTTGCTATTTTTTAGGAGAGCGATTTAACATCACGAGCCTTCCTATTTTTTCTTCACAAAATTGGCAGAGCACTCTATAAAAACTGTAAAGAGAGATGTCATGATGGTTCCTATGGGCTCCTATTAAATGAATTGCGTATCCAGGCTGGGAAATGTTTCTTCGTTTTCAATCGATTAGTGAGTTAAAACGAGGGATAAAAGCTACTCTTTATAAGATGTTATGGCTCTTCTACCCATTAATACCTTGTATGATGGACTGGATGCCTTAGAGTACTTCACTTGCTCTGCGACTACACTTTACCTAGTCCTGCTTTCATCTGTTTGACCCTACTTCACACCTTATGCGAATTCTAGCGCCTCGTTCATTCGTTTCGTCGCTTACATTCGACATTCGCGAAGACATTTGGATTTGTGGGTAAGTTCGGTTGCTATTAGAGCAGTCTCCCTCATGTTTGTAGTTGAATTTCGGTCGAGTTTATTTTGTATGGAAGGCTGAGATAGTTTTACTAAGGCGCTCCTGGGTCTCCATCGCAGAGGCAGTAGTCGGCCTTTATGGATTGAAGGAAGCTTTTTCCATATAAATATGCAACAACTTCCTAGCCGAAAGTATGGGAGGCTTGGTCGGGGAGGGGTCGAACCAGCGACCATGCGTATGTTACACTGTGTCACTGACCACTGCATTTCTCTGGTTACCTCAAAGCGTTGTTACACATAACGCTGCGTTTGAATATTACTTTTTCGCTTTTATGAAAGACAGTCCGTAACAGTTACTCTCGATAATGACTCGTTCCTTCTTTGTGATCATTACTCATTTTGACAACAATGTATTCAAGCAGGTTTTTTTGGTTTGTACTTTACTCTCCAATTCGCTGCTTGAGTTTTGAGACTCGGAAAGCCGGGAAATGGTGCATATACTTTAGAGGTAAAAGGAGAACTGTGTGAATTGCATGCATTCTTTCTTTGATTAGGTTACACGAGGTCGATATATAATCTTTATTCGGCTATTGTTTATCTGGCTACTATCAACACCCAGCATCCTGGATCGAAGAACATCGCCGAATGAGTATGGCTCATTCGAGGGATGGCCCACCAAGGAAGATCCGGTTCGATAAGAAGAGGTCATGTCGAGAGTATGATCAAATGTGGACCATCGACTTGTGTTATCGTTTCTGATGAAGACGAAGACGTCGAAACGTTAGCCGAATAAAGATTTTATGCCAACCTCATGTAAGCTCATCAGAGAAAGAATAGATATTGATTAGTCGCGCCAAGGTTGAACGAAAGTCGGTTTTGAAATATTGTATAAGGTCTAGTTCTGTAGTTATGCCTCTCTCTTGTCTAGATGTGGTCTATAATTTTCTTTTAACACTGGTAGTTGCCACAGGAACTGTTTAGATTCTTTTGTTTCAAGTAGTTTGATTTACTAGTGCTGTTAAATTTTTTTACATTTGTCAATGACTGTTTGAAAAATTCCCTCAATTTGTGTTTTTGATGGGCTTCTGTCCCGCTTCCTGGCAGGCTTCTTATATCGGTAAACCCCGAAAGATTGTTTACGTTCAATATACATTCATTCATTCTTCTCTATAGTTCTAAATAGAGCCGATTGCATAGAACATCCGGAAAGGATAGATCAGTATCTGACGCTTTATAATCTATAAGCTTCGAGGTGACAAAATGTAGAAATTAATTACGCGCAGTTACTTTATTTCGATATGGCGAGAAGAAATCATTAAAGACTACACATTGGCAAACTAAACTTTGTTCAGTCGACTTGCCTACTTTGTTCTGTGTTGGTAAATTTCTGGCACAACTAGTAAGACTGAAGCGATTCTGCATGGCAGAGCTAATGACCGGGTCAGAAGTCATATATTGCCTTTGGCTTGAAATTTCAGTTAGATTTCACGTACTGTTCAAAAGTATGTGGTTGACCTCTGCATGTATCATTGTACTGTGTACACTTTTATTAGTAATCGCCTATATTTTAAGTAGGGGCTTTAGGGGCTTCTGTGAACGAGGTGCTCGTCAAGGCTCCATTCTTATTCTCTGTGCTTATCACTGTATTCTTTCACTGATAAGCCAGCGCGAGATTCATTACAAAGGAGAAAACATTATTGGTTAATGTCTCGACGCCATTACCTTTATCAGAGTCTTACTGAGCTGGGTAGATTGTCCACAGTCGTCCCTTCCTCTTCCGATGTGGTCGTTCGTGATCGCATCTAGTCGACTTCAATAAAGCACCCCTTGAATGGAGTAATCTCATTCGGAAACCGTGGGAACGTTAGTCCAATAAGGTTTTATCAACCTAGTGTTAGTTTATCAGTGAAGGAATGCATACTGAATAGTTACGCTGGGGTTAAACGTTGGTTGGTTTCTAAAATATCGCCACGCTCTGTGCTCTCTATTCAATTCGTATTTACTGTTATTTACTGTTTCCTGGATTTATTGAACTTCTATCGTCTTCCTTAGTTTACTTCACAATCAATTCCTTTGCATGAAAAAACTTTTGATGTTTTTGAGAGTTTTCATGGTGGGCGTCTAATGATAGATCATCGACGTTTTTGGAGGGAATTGTGGCGTATTGCCTGAAAGGGAAGTGTCCATGGCTTGTAAAAAAGAAGGATAAAGCTCTCTGCATTGATCAATCCCTGAATGATGCGCTATGCATTGACTTTATTTGGAGGTGACAGAATGTATATCTGGCCTTTTCAAGTACTCGCGGTGACCTACCGATGTAGCGAGATGTGTGTTGCAGGGCGCCTCTGAGCACTGCGCCACACGCGCACCTTCATTGTATTAATGTTTGTTAAAAGTGTTTATACGAGAATATACATTCTATCGCTTTTAACACTTAGAATGTCGCCCGGCATGAATTGTATCAATTCGTTCTATTTAGGGTTGTTTGTTTTTGCCTGAGAAGCTGCCCCTCTGATTACAATATTGGATTCGTAGCTTCATAAACACATATATCGTATCCTAGAAGAACTTCCTATAAAACCTGTTTTATGTACTTAACACAAGGCTTAATACTCAAATCCGTGCCACGGCTTCGTGGTCGAGCTTCCCTTCGTAAGCTCGTCCACGAATGCTATCTTCTAATGTTAAGTGGAGGATGGTTTCTTAATGATGAGCGATAGTTCCAAAATTTCTCCAAAGCAGAACAGTGATTAGCGTAGAACTAGTGTCTTAAATGTTATCATAAGTAACTCCCACGACCGACTTTCTATTAACCTCGGCATTGATCAAGTAATTCTTCGTATTTTTGTTGAGCAAACGCGAGGTGTTATTATTCTTTATTCACAAATGAGCTGACGTTTCGGCGGATTTCGCCTTCCTCAGAGCCTGGAAAGGTCAAGTTGACAGCAATCTACTTGGCCAGACGCCTCCATAACCAAACAAAGAAACTCTAAACCAAGATTTCAATCACATTGAACACAGCTTTGCACACTCACCGCTTTCTATGAGGTCTCCACTAAGTATGTCACGTAGAGACCAACCGCACAGAAATCACATGGAAGTATAATGTACCCCACGCATCAGAATAGCAGTCTTATATACTGCCCTACATCACGCGTGATAATAAGGCATTCTTCCCTGCGGTTCATTTTCGGATTTCTGGAATTAATCCAGAGTGCCTCGAGAGTTTTTCGCGCCTGTGTTCTTGATTCGCGTGCAAGGGTCGTGACACATACTTCAAAGTCCTCCCCGTTATGTCTCTGGGTCCTATGCGTGCCTAGCGGAGTATTTGGTCTATGTTTGCCGGCTAGGTGTTCTTTTATGCGGACACAGAGGGGTCTGCCCGTTTCGCCAATGTATTCGTCACCGCACGTCTTACAGGAGATCAGATAAACTATACCCGAGCTCATGCAATCACCGTCTCTCCCACTGGGGCAAATTATGCAGTTTTGAGTTGCACATAGACGGTCATATNCGCTTCTTTTACAAGTCGGAAGTATCTTGCTGGTACATCTTTCAGTAACTCCCACGACCGACTTTCTATTAACCTCGGCATTGATCAAGTAATTCTTCGTATTTTTGTTGAGCAAACGCGAGGTGTTATTATTCTTTATTCACAAATGAGCTGACGTTTCGGCGGATTTCGCCTTCCTCAGAGCCTGGAAAGGTCAAGTTGACAGCAATCTACTTGGCCAGACGCCTCCATAACCAAACAAAGAAACTCTAAACCAAGATTTCAATCACATTGAACACAGCTTTGCACACTCACCGCTTTCTATGAGGTCTCCACTAAGTATGTCACGTAGAGACCAACCGCACAGAAATCACATGGAAGTATAATGTACCCCACGCATCAGAATAGCAGTCTTATATACTGCCCTACATCACGCGTGATAATAAGGCATTCTTCCCTGCGGTTCATTTTCGGATTTCTGGAATTAATCCAGAGTGCCTCGAGAGTTTTTCGCGCCTGTGTTCTTGATTCGCGTGCAAGGGTCGTGACACATACTTCAAAGTCCTCCCCGTTATGTCTCTGGGTCCTATGCGTGCCTAGCGGAGTATTTGGTCTATGTTTGCCGGCTAGGTGTTCTTTTATGCGGACACAGAGGGGTCTGCCCGTTTCGCCAATGTATTCGTCACCGCACGTCTTACAGGAGATCAGATAAACTATACCCGAGCTCATGCAATCACCGTCTCTCCCACTGGGGCAAATTATGCAGTTTTGAGTTGCACATAGACGGTCATATAGGCGGTTTCGAACTAGCTGGCGCTTAAGATTACTCGGTGGTATTTCAACTACGCGTACCGAATTCTCTAGACCCGCCCTTCTTAAGCAGCGTTTTATGCCTTATTATCACGCGTGATGTAGGGCAGTATATAAGACTGCTATTCTGATGCGTGGGGTACATTATACTTCCATGTGATTTCTGTGCGGTTGGTCTCTACGTGACATACTTAGTGGAGACCTCATAGAAAGCGGTGAGTGTGCAAAGCTGTGTTCAATGTGATTGAAATCTTGGTTTAGAGTTTCTTTGTTTGGTTATGGAGGCGTCTGGCCAAGTAGATTGCTGTCAACTTGACCTTTCCAGGCTCTGAGGAAGGCGAAATCCGCCGAAACGTCAGCTCATTTGTGAATAAAGAATAATAACACCTCGCGTTTGCTCAACAAAAATACGAAGAATTACTTGTTATCATAAGGCTTCGTAGGAATCAGCGGATCCAATGGTAAAGTATACATACCTTCTTCGCTTTTTATGGCTGATTTTTGTTTGAATCAGGAATTTCAAAACTGATGATCACTGGAACCTCGGAGAAGGTCAGTAAGGAATGCATGGTACTGGCTGAAACGATGCCTGGTTTCCTCTATTTTACAGCAGGTATCTCTCCTTTTATTTTTTCCTTTCCTATTTCTTACTTCTTTTCCAGGAGTACATCCTCATGATGCGAAAGACTTTGGTGAAAATTCTATCGACACCTTGAGGTCTCTTCAGGTGCGAAAAATTCGGAAGATTGGAAGAAATCTTCCCATTCTTAGATATATTTATGCAATACTTGTAGTTTTAGGAACATCATCAGTGTGTCGCCGTTGGCGAATGTGGTTTAGACTTCAACAGGAATTTTTCTCCACAACAAGTTCAAATAAGTGTTTTCAAGAAACAGGTACAATTGTCTCCTTTTTATGTGTACGCATCACCCGCTAACTATCGACCTGTTGATTGTCGAGGGCCTCGAGTGGGTGGCGGTAAGCCTTCCATTTCTCTCCGTTCTTTGCAAGAGTAGTCCATTGCGTTCTGCTCCCTCTAGGGCTCATTGAGTGAGCATCATATTTTCCTTCCGGTGGTTTCGTGGAGACTGGTGAGAATTCCAGTTGCAAGCGTGTCCTATCTATCAGTTGTGGTTAAGATGAGTTACGTGCCCCTCCCATCTCATTTTCGAATATTTTAGTGTTTACAGTGACGTCTGTTATCCTTGAAGTATCGCCTTTTGTCTAACTTCTCCTTAATTCGATGCTGACATCGTTAAAGAACGGTGATATTAAGGTTACGAATTTTTAATATACCTGAGGAAGAATCTATATCCATTGAGTAGAACGGCCGTCGTTATTCAGAACTTTCATCATTGCTTTCTCTTAAGTGTGTCAAATTCTTTCTTTAATCGGTGAAATTTATTTAGAGGGCTCTGGTGTACTCATATTACTTCAATGAATTTTCACTTTTTCTTCAAGCACGAGGTTGTAGCATTTATTAATACACAATAGCTGACGTTTCTGCGGTTTAATCTTCCTCGGAGCCGTTTTATTATTTGTAGGTTATCCAGATATTTGGTGAAGACCAGCAGCACAGAGAAACCAGTGAACTTTGTTATCGTGTGGATGTAGTCTATCGTACTGAATCGTCCTGGAAACACTACTTCCTCACATGGCTGCCCTTCGTCTAGTGTTCTGCCGATCCTGTTTAGGATGGAACGAGTGAAAAGTTTATAGACGACAGACAGTAAGCAGATTGGATATAATTGTCAATATTGTGCAGGTCATCTTTCTTGATCAATAGCATGGTCTTTCTGGCCTTCCACTGACTAGGACCCTTGCATTCAGACAGGTAACATGTGAAGAGCCGAGCCAGTGTGTTTACAAGGACAGGCGTAAGGTTCTTCAGGTGTTCAGATCTTACCCGGACCAGGTCTTCGATTCTTCATCGACGAAATAGGATGTCGGATTTTGAGAAGAACGAATCGGTGGAACTTTATATCCATCCTCCTTTGCTTCGTATGACGGCAAGAGGACGTGGCAACTGAGAGATCCGAGTAGTAATCGCAAGCGTTTTTTTCCACTGTCTTTCTGGAAGCTGTAACTATTCCATCTGGGCGTTGGAGTACAATTATCTTGGTTTTGTGACTGGCGAAGTTTCGATCGGCTTTGCGAATGCTTTTCCCAGCCTCTGCAGCTTCGACAATAACTACTGTTCTTCTCTCTTTAAGATCTTCTTTTATCGGCTGTCTGCATTGTTTCGCAAGTTCGGATGTGAGTTAGCGGTGGCCATAGCTTGTGTGATTCTTCCACGTTGACGTATCAGCTTGACTGTTTCTAGAAACAGACGTCGCTTGGTGTCTTTCGAGCATTCACCATTTCTAGCACTAATGTGAAGTGTTGAGTGAGTTATTGAATAAGCCAGTCGTATTTCTCATTGAGGTTATCAAAAATGGGATTTTACCAGGAGCCGACTAATAAACAGTAAATTCCAGTTTGTGGTGGTTTCGGGACTTCGTTGTTTGAATTTAGCAGCTTTTTCTCCTTTTCAAATTGTGCACGAAGGTGGTGGTCTGAGCCCATGTAGAATTTTGGGATAACAGCGACATCGGTTAGGCAAAACCTTCGCGTCTTCTCGTCTCAGCCGCTCCGATGAAGTTGTACTTCATCCTTTTTGTCTGCATGGTCAGGTCCCTTAGATGCAAGTGAACGCGCACTGCACATAGAGATAGTCACCTTAGTCCATCGAGGTTTAGACAGCCTATAATGTCTCTGAGATTTTAGCAGCCCCTCCGTTCTAGTGCTACCTAATGCTGCTGTATTAGAGCCTTTTTTTGGTAAGGGAATGAAGCCCACTTATTTTTCTGTGCTTGGCGTTTGATACCCACATGTAATTTGCTGAGCTACGAACGTAAGGGCTGGGCATGCTCATGGGTAGCTTGCCAGTCTGTTCCAGAATATGCGGGGGTTTTATTTGTTGGAGACGACTCCTAAGCTCGTCCCGTGTACTTCCTAGTCACTTTGTTTCAGGCTTTTAGTCGAATTCGCTCGTGGAATAGAATCCGCATAGACGGGAACACACCCACGCAGCATGCATGCATGAATATGTCTTCGTAGACACAGAAGGAATTCAAATTGGTGTAGCGGAAACATGAATTCCATACGCTGGAGCCATCAGAAGCATAGAGTGGTATTTAGTCCTTGGTTATCCCCCTGTCCTCTACCTTGGGAAGCACCACGTTTCACGACTAACCGGGAGGTGGTCTTTACGTGAGGGAGATTGTATTCATGTTTACGTGCAGTATTTGTTATCTGATGAAATGAACATATTTTCTAGGTGGAACTAGCATGCGAATTGAAAAAACCACTGTTCATCCATGAGCGGGAAGCCCACAATGATATGGTTGACATTTTAACTAAAGCAGACGAGAGGTAGTTCATTTTTGTTCGTCAAAATCATTTTTCGCCAATGCAGTAGCGCTCTAAGTTGATTAGGTTACCTCCAGCTGTGGTGCACTGTTTCACTGGCACGGAAGATGAGGCGAAAAAGTACGTAGAAATGGGATTGTATATAGGTTTAACAGGTATGACTAAGATGAATTCACTGTTGTAATTTTTAAGCTTTGAGTTCACATTCTTCTAACCTGTTAAGTTTTACACATTTTTATGTATTTTATGCATGTAAAATCTTAAGGATTTTTGTGGAAAGACCGGCAACAGAATGGTGTCCAAGCTGCCCTTCGTAATGGTTCTATACCTCTCGATCGACTTCTTATTGAAACTGATGCTCCGTTCATGTACCCGAAAATTAGTGACAAAAAGTTGCCGATGTCCGTGAAAGAGGCTTTCAGTGTTCCAACAAAGCAGTTACATAAAGTGAGCGATTTTTATGACGAGAATGAGCTTTTGTGTACGTTTTTGAGTGTGTCGTTTTTCCCGATTTTGAAATTTTGACTACGATCTGTTCTTCCACCTGTACTATGTAGATTGTTCTTAATGTAATCACTTTTTTATTTACTTCCTAATCGTTCTCCATGGTAGGATATGGTGTGAAGTATAAACACAATGATGCTGAGATATTTGCAAAACCCCGCACCGCAGGTGTCTACGGTAGTGATCGAACACGCTATTACTCTTTCCGGGGGCTAATGTGTTCACCACCACTCCACGCGAGTCCATCGTTTCGCGTTCTTCTCATCCGTGTTTCATAGACGCTATCAGCACTGACCAGATATGTTCTCCGCAGATCAATCCTGTTGACAGGCGATTGCTGATGGAAGTGGTAGGTAGAAAACTACCTGAGAGAAGGGTAAAACGAAGGACCAGTTTGGTGTGGTGGTGTACGCGTTAGCTCCCGGAAAATGTAATAGCTCGTTCGATCCCACCGCAGGCACCTGCTGCTCGGAGTTTTGCAAATATCTTAGCATCGTTGTGATCCCATTGATCTTAATGTTGTCCCAACTAATACCTGAGTTCAAATAAGTACAGGAATTTCGGGCGTGTGAGTCATATATGACTCATACCCGGCTGTAAATATTTTAGTCTTCCAGTTTAAGCAGAGGTGTCTCAGCATATAATGAGCTTTAGTAATTTGAAAAGAAACTGTTAGAATATACAGATCTTTGTCGCAAGACAAAAGTTTTGCTATGCTACCAGAGTGATGATCTAATCTTCGAATTGTTCGTAAATATATTTTTGCCTTTCTTGTACCCTCCAATACAACGTTTGGTGGTGCAAATTTCGTCAGAGAGTGTAAAAAGCTGCATATCTTCCGAATGCTTCAAAAAATTTGAGTTTTTAACAACTTTAAGGTGGGGATGAAAACTCGGAGAAATCCTTTAGAAGCCGTGTCCTTAGAAGGATAGAAGAAAGTATCGCAGAAATTTTCAACTCTTCAGTTTTAGAAGTACCGTGTTTTCCAAAAACTTCTCGGTTGTTGTTGAAAAATTTTATTTATTGTGTTTTAATTTAGTTTGCGTCTTTTGACCGCAATGAACCATGCGCGCTAGCCGCTATTTGTGAAATGATCGCTGCATTCATGGATATCGATCCAAGAGAGGTATGTTCACGCGTTGATTCTTCAATTGACAATTGATTTGTGTTGTTTTACAGGTTGCTGAAGCTACAACAGCAAACGCCAAGCAAGTTTATGGACTAAATTAGGTGTTCTGGGTGAAATCTGTCTAATAAATGGTTTCATATGTTCCCCATTCCTGTTTATCTGTTTCGTCAGTTTGTGCCATTTCTTTCTCTTTTCTACTGCGTCAGTCGTCTTATGTCCTATGGGGCTTCTATTATCTATTTGGAAATTGCTTTATGGTTTTGCTATTAAGAAATTGCTGGTTCTTACGTTGTGTCGTTGACAGGTACCATGAATTTGTTAGTGGAACATTCGTTTAATGGAGCTCGTCAACGAAACTTGTTAAGATTCATGCTCAACTGTAAGGTACAGTTAAAACTGCTTAGAAAACCCTACACTACCGTTTAAGAGGTCCTCTTCAGGTTTTTAAATTCGGAGAGTTTGTACTAAAAAGTGGCATGAAGTCTCCAATTTATATTGACTTGCGAGAGTGCTTTGGATATGCTGATCTAATGGTTAGTTTAGCTTCTTGAAATTTTAAAAAAGAATTGGCATATTATGGCTTATCCGATTATGGTGAGTTTTGCGATATTTGTTGTGAAAGTAACTATTGTTTGTGTGAAATCATTGACAAATACGTGGTCATATGCATTGACATGGATATATACACGATGTGAGTTTGGCGTATGGATTGACTTAAATTTGTGATGCTTCTGGCGATATTCTCGCAAGAAGTTTTTTTGTCATATTTTTTGTATTCAGCCGACAATTCATCAAACATATGTTGTGCCAGACTTGATCTTTCGAAAACTATTCTCTACACGTAATAAAGGATAAAGTGCTCTCGGTGTTGGTCAATTCCTTAGAGATGCGCCATGAATTCGGCTTCATTAAGGATCGTTTGGAGGTGATTGAATGCATATTTGCCCTTTACAATGACTCGCGGTCTCCTACCGATGTATCGAGCCAGTGTTGCTATCCTCTTAGACAAGTCTGGTACCAATTCGAACACCTTGTAGAGATAGAAGGCTTGATGAGTCAGTGGTGCGGGCATCGATCTCTTGTGTGTTGTAGGGCGTCTCCCGCCTCTACGCAACACGCGCTCTACACGCAGTAATTTGCAAAAACTTTCGAACGAGTTTGGTCCCTCGGCTTCTATTCGAATGGCGGGTTCTAACATGTCTTCTATGTTTGAACACTGAAATGGGAGGCTTTAGTGTACTTCATCGTCACGGCAGGACAGTATATCATTAATGCGACTTCTATAAACGTATCTGTGCTACGGAGTAGTACTGTTCTTGTAGAGAGTGTGCATCATTGAGTGTGAGCAATGCATCTCTTTGGACACACTGCAAATTTTCAGCACTTATTCTCATAACCTTTCACTGATGTTGCAAACATTGTGCTCAAAAAGTTATACGATTCTTATAGTCACCTCTAGCCATATAACGTGGACAGTGTGAAGTTTAAGTATACTTACAACATTATATACGAGTTATATTTCGCAACTTACCCTGCCATTAAAAAGAAAAAGGCAGTAAATAAAAGGGTTAAGAAACTTACAAGCGTTGGTATTCTACAAACTTGGACTTATGCACAATTCCCACGTTTTGGATATTGATAGAACATTTTGGGTATCGGACTGCGATAAACAGTGGGGAATTCATCCCTGGTAGGGTTTCCTAAGCTTAGAAGGAGTCCGGCGTTTCCATCAGGAAGCCTAGCTAATAGTAAACCAATACCAGGATCCACCACCGTCCTGATGTCAAAGTCGCGTGGTGGCGAATCTCCTTCTGATCCACGAGGGCTGCGGCTGCCTGTGGCGGTGAAGACCTGGGGGGGCAGACTTTGGCCAGGCTGATCTCGGGACTGCAGGGAACCATAACGGTTTAACCAGCAAGTCTCCGAAAAATGGAGATTATGCCGGGGCCCACATAACTAGTGAGGACGTGCCATTCAAGTATTCAAGTAAGTAATGGACCATTTTAAACAATAATGCTTATTGTGGCGGCTGAACGTAGTATTGCGAGTTATTTGTGGAGGACGTCATGTTAATATTACTAGTATAATTGATTTCCAGCAACATTTTACCACTCGGATTCTGTTTGACTTTCCTTTGCTTAACTAATCTTACTGCTGCTTGTATACCGATGATGTGTATTCCTCGATCCAACGGTTTGTCTATAAATCCAGTGATAACCGAAACCCATAAATTTGAGCTGTCGTATTCCATGTTTATGGTCCCTATGTAACATGCATGACCGAAATGGGACTTTTCCTCTAAATAGCGCATAGATCTCGTCAGTGCACACCTCCCTGCTGGTTTCTGGACTCCGTTGTAGTTCATATTGGCAAGATAAATGGACTCATGTTGAAATACTGCTCTTATTTGTCATACCGATTATATGTGTTCGTTGTTATTCCATTATCTGCCACGTGTAGGTGGGACAAAAGCCTTTCGAGTCTTTACCTTGATCGACGACCGTCACACCCAAAAATAGAAGTGCATGATAGGAAGCAAAATTTGAAATACTTCAGTAATCCTTCATCCTGAGCTGTTTAATAGTTTTGCATATACCAAGGAATTTCATCTTTTAAACAGCTGTTGGTTGTTATATTTTATCCTTTTTTACTCGGAAAGGGTAACCGTGGTTCGATCTGGACCATGATCCGAGTTTTGCGAAGATCTCAGCATCCTTTTTTTGTCCGTATTCATTGACTTCTTACAAATAGGTTTAAAATATCAACCACAAATAGTTTGTAAAAAAATAAATTCGATCTATACATACAAGCAGCAGTTCATCAGCTTAAAGTTGACTACCGTGGATGATTCAGCGCTCACGAAACCTCAGAACACCGTTGTCCCTATCCCCCAATTAACTTTCTTCAGATTTTTCAACAGAAACCTCTGGTCTTTTCTCCCAGTAAATTGAAAATGAATATCAATTCTTGTGCCACCATCAATCGAACTTCGGTTTTTGATTAGTAGTTTATTGTTCCCTAATTTTCGCTAGAACGATAAGTCATAGTTACTGTATGTATCACCGAATATTAAAAACACCTATGTACACCTTCGCTATCTTACAAAACCAAAACCTGAGACCAAGGGATTGGATGGTACATGAGTGCTCATCACACACGAGAATTAGATATGTTCAGAAAAACATTAAGAGATACCTAGGTGATATAAGGAAACGAAACAAAGACAGAACATCGGAATAGAACATGGCCACTTCTAGAAGCAGATCGAACCACATGCATTGAGTTCAACGCACACTGAGTGCGGGAGAAGTTAAGTGTCGTTTCATGTGGCTGACACACAAAATTAGGCATATTCACTGATTGGCTAGGGTGTCCAAAGCATGATTTCACTTAATGGCAATAGAACGCTAATTTGTTGTAGTATGCGGGCTTGTTACTTGTTCATCCAAATAATTATGCGATAATTAAAGGTGTTGAGGGGCTGGAAACGCGACAGTGTTACAAAAGAAAATTTTCTTATCGGTTTTTATTTATGCATTTAAGTTCTTATTTATTTGTAACACTATCCTAGACGACTTATTCTGCGGATCTTGGGCTTCTTTCACTTGATTGTTTTCCTGACTTGGACCATCCACGAGGGCAACACTCGGTCGGATTAGCTGCTCCCCTTGCTCATGCCACGCGGGCTTTCCATGACTGGGAGGCATATGTTGGGCGCCTCAAACTTGGGTAATTAAACCTCCATGTAAATATTGCTTATAATGATGGGACTTAATTTCGAAATACATGTGCAATAAGTTACAGGTAAGGTGGTCCAGTGGGCAGTAGTAGAATGGCTAACAAGTTGCATTAACAATGACACATGATGTTATTCAGCAGGTTGATGAGCGCATTAGATATAGCTAGGAAATATTGTATTGCTATGACTACACTACAACAACGTTAGGATTTACGCGCTCACAGTGCAGGAATGTGATAGCGTTTAGTAGAGTATCTGTGAACATTGCGAGTATTTAGGATAATTGCTACCTCAACAACACGTATTAGATGTGAGTCACTGATAACCTTAACTTACTGATAATGCAAAAGCTTAAGATTTTAGTTCACAACAATTTTGCACATGCGAATGGAAGGAGTTTTGAAGGAAATATTAAGTGCGAAAGCAAAATGAAGGGGTAGGGCAACGGAGAGCTCCAATGCGTCGTCAGAAGCCAAATGGTCGCGCTAAGAGGTGTTGCTAGATCCGAGCGAGTGGCGTGGGTCGCGGGGTTACGTCACGGGTCGCAAGGTGTCGCCCCTAAACAATGCGCCGTGCCTGGTGTTATGCCCGGTGGTGTGGTGTATCTGATGGTTATAGTTACTGTACTTGCTGGCGTGCCCGATGGCTAGGATGTGATGTGAATGTAGGGTACTCAGCGCCATCAGAACGCATAAAGAATAAAGTTGAAATAGAGAACATTGTTTTCTATTAGTTAATGTTTATTCGACTTGTCGACAATGTGTGAATTTTTTAAAGCTTCATTTTTGTTTTAAGCCTTATTTGAAATTCAGATTTTCAAAACAAGGCAGGGTTTTATCTTGACGGGGAATAAAAACTTATAGTTGATTAAAAAATTTAGGACATGATAGTTGGCTATAATTAAGTCCTTCCCAACGGTTTGCCGCCTCATCGTGGATGGAATGTGCTCCTGGGTGTCGGGCTGCGATGTGCACCATGGGTATCACAACCCTGGCAGGGTCTCCCAAGCTGAGAATGAATTCGGCATTTACATCAGGATGCCCAGCTAAGGGCAACACCAATGCCAGGATCCACCACCGTCCTGGTATCAAATTAGTCGCATGGTGGTAAATCTCCTTCTGATTCACAAAGGCGGCGACTGCCTGCGGTGGTGACGACCTGTGGCGGACTTTGGCCAGGTTGAGTCCGGGACTCCATGGAAGCACTATGGCTAAACAGGCAAAACTCCGAAAAATGGAAAAGGTGCTGGGGGCCGCACAGCCGGTGAGGACGGGCGGTCCAATTGTAGAATTATACGAATGCGTCGTTTCCTTGTTCAGTAATCGCGAGGTTGTTAAACAGCATACATTTAACTCTTTTATTTACTGCCTTTTTCTTCTTAATGGTAGGGTATGTTTCGAATTATAACTCGTATGAAATGCTGAGATATTTGCAAAACTCCGGACCACAGGTGTATGCAGTGGGAACGAACACGCGCTGTTGTCCTTACCGGGGAGCAGCGCACTTCACCACTACACCATCCGGATGAACAACAAGGACAACAACGCGTGTTCGTTCCCCACTGCATACACCTGTGGTCCGGAGTTTTGCAAATATCTCAGCATTTCATACGAGCATACATTTACTTCCATAGAAAAACACAGTGCAATACAGTAGCAGCTGACGTTTCGGCAGTATCGCCTTCTTCATACGAGAGGTACGCGACCTGACCCTGTATGTTCGCATCAATTTCTGATGTGGGATAATGCAGTCATCAACCATATGAGACTATAATCAGCTGTTCTAGTCTTCCTCATTGGAAGTCACGTAAAAAGCGGTGGGTTTTTCGAGAAGCTGTGGATCATGTAATTACCATAGAGTTTTTTGTCTTTTTGTAAGTGTTATTGAAGCGTTTGGCCTAGTAAATTGTATATCAGTATACCCTTCCAGACTTTGAAGAAGGCGATACTGCCGAAACGTCAACTACTTTTGTATTGTATTATTTTTTATGGAAGTAAATATATACTGTTTAACAACCTCGCGATTGCTGAACAAGAAAACGATGCATTCATATTCAAATGCCGAGGTTAATAGAAAGTCGAACCTGGGAACTGTACAAGTATAATTAAATCAGCAGTGAGTTGTCTAATAGTGTAGCGCCGTTCAACTTCAATGACGTTGAAGCCGGTGTGGTTCGATTAATTTTGCTTCGGAACCCAAGCTGAACACAGTTCTGTAAATTGTGGCTACATTTGGGATGTGTTTGTGAGGAAGTTTACCAAATAGAGGATGTGTTGTGGTGACCATTATGAGTAGATTTACCGATCTCTGCTGTAAAATAAGGACTGTTACATACCAAAATTGAGATTATTGGAGGTCTAATGCTGATGTTGCATGTTGTAGCAAGAGATAAGTGGACATAGGTGTGGTGTGTTAGCTAACCACCGTTTTGCAAACAATTCACGACCGAAGAGACATATTCTTCTAAATTGGACAACTAATCGAACTGGCAGGAGTTACGGTTGAATATACATGCCTTACGAATGTGTAAACTGACAATCGCTTCGTGCCGCTCAAAGATGGTCGGCTGCCATCAGTACATCAGTGATCCTCTAAGGGTAGGCCTTCCACAACTGGAGATTCTGCTCAATCCGTAGCGACTACACTTAGGTAGGATTTGCTAATTGACCGAAAGCGTCCCTATACTGATAATTGGCGTCTAAATACTTTTCCTCATTGATAAGCTAAGACGAGTTTAGCAAAAGAGCGCAACTGGAACGAAAGTTGGACAATTTCACTTGTCAGTGCACTATATAGCACGGTTGTTGATACTGATTTTCCGTTGATAATCTTTCGCTTTTCTCCATCGTGCAGCAATTTATTACATTAGTTAGCAGAAAAAGAAGTATTTCTCAAGCAATCAGTGGAAGTCGATTCGGATCAGCATGTCTCTGGAAAGACGCCCAAACGTCGGCCGAATGAATTCTTGAGGCTGAAGAGAATAAATTATGCAGCCTAACGTAATCGGAGCTATGTGATAGTGTTGAAGTGGGAAGGTAAGAGGGACGTAATTATGATATCCGCAGTTCACTGCGCAACGGTTACAACTAACTGACCAAGACCACTGGTTATTGAACTCCACATATAATTTAAGCTATTTTTAATCCGGCATTTTCACGAAATGACACGAGGGATAAAACATTTACCTTTTTTCAAAACCGACTTTCCATGAACCTCGGTATCACTAATCAATATGTATTCTTTCCTTGATGAGCTTACACGAGGTTGATAATGATGTTTATATCTTTCTACTTCTGTTCAGCAAGCACGAGGTGCTATTTTATTTCTTTATTTACGCACAAGCTGACGTTTCGGCGGATTTCGCCTTCCTCAGAGCCTGGAAGGGTCAAGTTGACAGCAATCCACTCGGCCAAACACCTCCATAACCAAACAGAGAAAACGCTAAACCAAGATTTCAATCACGTTGAACACAGCTTTGCACACTCACCGCTTTCTATGAGGTTTCCACTAAGTATGTCACGTAGAGACCAACCGCAAAGAAATCACATGGAAGCGTAATGTGCCTCTACCCATCAGAATAACAGGTTTGTATACTGTCCAATATAAACATATAAACCTGTTATATATATAAACCTTGTATATACATACGCTTCCATGTGAATTCTGTGCGGT
Source organism: Angiostrongylus costaricensis (assembly GCA_900624975.1). NCBI lineage: Eukaryota > Metazoa > Nematoda > Chromadorea > Rhabditida > Metastrongylidae > Angiostrongylus > Angiostrongylus costaricensis. Next base: position 262,121 of record UYYA01003839.1, on the reverse strand, counting down.
CGGTCTTCACGCGGCATACTCAGTGGAAGACTCATAGAAAGCGGTGAGTGTGCAGAGCCATGCTAAATGTGATTGAAATCTTGGTTTAGCGTTTTCTCTGTTTGGTTATCGAGGTGTTTGACCGAGTGGATTGCTGTCAACTTGACCCTTCCAGGCTCTGAGGAAGGCGAAATCCTCCGAACGTCAGCTTGTGCGTAAATAAAGAAATAAAATAGCACCTCGTGCTTGCTGAACAGAAGTAGAAAGATATACTAAATCAATGCCGAGGTTAATAGAAAGTCGGACTTGGGAATGATGTTTATTTTCGGCTAACGTTTCGACGTCTTCGTCTTCCTCAGAGCCGATGATCCGAGTCCATGGTTCTCGCTTGTTATTCGTCTCTACGTGGCAGCTTCGCCTTCGCGTCGAGTCAGGTCTTCTTCAGTGAGCCATCTCCTCGAATGAGGCATCCTTACTCAGTGATCCCCTTTTATACATGATGCCGATGGTGAATATAATGGTAATGTCCGGCGATAACAACTTGTTTTTCTTCCGGACATAATCATCGCGCACACCGTGCTTACCTTTTTGTCAGGTCTTCGAACTCCACTGCAATTTTTACTAGGCGAACGAACAGCTTTTGAAATCCTTCTATTCCTTTTCAACAAGTAATATTAGATATAAAATTGAACAAGGATTTCAGTAGTATTTCAGCCATGGCCGGCCTGGTGGTAGGGTACAATTAATTTTTTCATTTATTTGCCACTGTAGAGAGCTGGAAGTTCAGCAGTGGTGATATCGTTCATTGAACGGATTACCCAACCCACAGAAAAGGTAGTTCGACCCTGTACCAGATCCGCTAATCCTCCAGTTCCTTCAGGATCGGAGAATTAGTATCAGAACTGTCTGGAACAGGTTCACTTCTTTCAGTCCACTTGGGGACGTCCAAGCACGGATATCTCAGGATTCTAGGTCCATCCTTCTGAAAACGATTGAGAAACCTATTTCCATCGCTTCTCGGTCTACATATCTCTAGTAAGATGAATTATCCCCTATCAATCTAAAGAATGCAGAAAATACTTTTTAATTGAAATCCTGTCCAGTGCGTGCAACACTTTAGGATCTTGCTTCCGATGGTATCAAGTATTTGATTCAAGAGACTGATACATGTTTTGATGGTATCGTTGGTGTACCCTATGCCGCTTTGCCGTACGCAACTGTATGTCACTTTCGCTTTAGTGTTCAGGATATTTCATATGGTTTTAAGACGGGAATTTGAAATGCCATGCTTCATCCGCTTTTCAGTTGGTGTCTTTTCGTTGCAAGAAGCCGCTTATTATTATTAGAAAAGAGGCGAAAACGTATGGTACCAAGAAATTAATTGAAGGTGTTTATGATAAAGGTGCTAAAGTGATCATCATCGAGGACGTTGTAACAACTGGAGGAAGTATTAGAGAGGTAAGTTCCAACAACTTTGAGGATTAACACATGTATGAAACGTACTCTCCATGCTTACTTGCAATTAGTTATTTTTCTTAAGAATCGTCTACATATTTGGATTAAAAGCTGTACATATACATATAGCTGTACATATAGGTCGTAAGCACTTTACGCGCTGAAAGTCTCGTAGTTGAGGACGTATTCTGCATTCTTGACCGTGAACAAGGTGCTGCAGCGAAACTTAAGGAGGACGGGATCACGCTGCACAGATATGTAGTCTCGGTTTTTCCATCCAAGAAATTATTCTTATTCAGTAGTCTGGATTTTTAATCACATTGCATTTTGTGAATATGTGGTAAACAGTGTTGAAATATTCACCGAATCATCAGCGTAATATTGCCAATATGTCCAGAAACGATTGAAGGCATGATTGATTTGAGTTTAATTATCGTAGAACTTACAATCGTGAGTTTTGGCAAGTCCTTGACGTTTTTATAAGGACCATTTCGATGGTTTGGCTTCTGCAGGTGACTAACATCTATCATTATAGTGAAGTCATCGTTTATTGCTTTCATTTTCAGTCTTCTTAATATGGAGGCCGTAATCTGTTTCCTCCGATCTGTTGGCGTTATTAATGCTGAAACTTGTTCAGATATTATTGCAGTTAGTTTCAAAATAAGAACTTAAACATATAAATCTCTCTTTATTGAAGGACTATACTTTCCTAGGCACTAAATCTCAGCTACAAGGAGGTAACGCTTTTACAGATATCTTCGGAAATGGAAGACCTAGCGAGTCTTCCAGTTCAGAACTTGGTAGGAGCACTTGTTTGTTGCTATGCTGTTTTTTTTCTCAGAATTTCTAAGATAGTTGAACACTTAGGCACGTTTACCTCTGCATGAACGCGCGAAAGAAGCTGTCTGTTCTTTGAATAAAAAAATTTTCTCGTTAATACTCAAGAAGAACTCTAATCTTTGTCTTGCAGTGGACTATACTGAAGCAGACAAGATTATTCAGGTGAAAATTCTTCCATTTTAGATCATAGACTCATAGACATAGAACATCCAGCCATAGACTTTTACTGTAGTAGGTTGATGAGTAAATTTTAATAAACAAGTCATCCTTTGACTAGTAATTGTATTGAAAACTTGTAGTTGAGACTCGCCTGTCTTGGCGGTGATTGTCCTCGTATAATTCCAACGAAGTGCTTAAAATTACAGCTGGTTGAGAAAGCAGGTCCATTTGTCATAGCCATCAAAGTGCATGCTGACGCAATCGTGGACTTCTCCAAAGACTTCACTGCACGATTAGTCCGGCTGGCTAAGGACCACGAATTTTTCATTTTCGAAGACAGGTATTCAAAAGGTGTCATAATTCTTTAAAAATTCTAGGTTAGTTCATTTTTTTAGGAAATTCGGCGATACAGGAAACACTAATCTTCTTCAGCTGAAAGGAGCTCTTCATGTGGCCGAATGGGCTGATTTGGTCACAGTTTATGCGACGCAAGGTTTTGAGTCAATAGGACCAGCTTTTCGTCAGGTAGTTTCATCTCGAATTCTCGTTTCATTTTTAACGAAGTAGCACGGTTTACCTAGATTCAGAAGGTATATTAATGGTTTATCTCTGCCCTGCTTTTTATTCTCTGAGAAGAATAGTAACTGAGCATATTAATGTTTTTGGGAATTAGTTTTTGAATTTAGCGGCTTTTTCTCCTTTTGACGATGAATGAAAACTTGCACGAAGGAGGCGATCGTCTGATCCCGTGTAAAATTTTGGGACAACAGCGACATGGGTAAGGGGAAACCTTCGATTTATTATGTGGTTTGTTTCGTTGTGACTTTCTCCATTGGAAGACTCCCACCTACAGCGTTGAGGGTGGGGCTTCTGGAATTGCGAGTTACTATGAATCATTGGTCGCCATGATAAACTCAGACAGCCGCTCATCCTGTTCGTTCCATTCTAATCCGTGTGTCCCAATGTGACGTTGTTCAGACCTTCTTGTTTCAGTCTTAGCGTTAAAATCTCCAATGAAGACCTTGAAGAATGTATTGTATTCTCTGCAGAACTCCTCCAAGTCCATGTGGAAGGCTTAGACTTCTTTTTTGTCATTGTTTGATGTCGGCGCGTAAACGACGAAGATTGTCAAAGCCGTAATTGATCCATAGCTTTTTAATCGTAAACGTCCGATTCGTGTTGTTAGTTGTTCGAATGAATCGATGTTCATGGACAAACTCGTGTTGACGAGAACGCCGACGCAGGCGACTCCACTACTGTCGCATGTTCCGAAGGACAGTTCTTCTCCGGTGTCATACACGGCGTTGAATGGGTGGCGTCGTCTCGTCTCAACCAGTTCGATGACGTGTACCTTACCCTTCTTGCTTGCATGATCAAGTCTTCTATCGAGTATTTAAGTGCGAGTGTGCGGGCATTGTAGGTATAGATCGTCATCTTAGTTCTTTGCGATTTAGGCAGCCTAGAATGGCTTTGAGATTTCAGCAGTCTCTCCGTACTCGTTCTACCCTACGCTGCCGCATCGTGGGCTCTTTCGGGGTCAGGAGAATGAGGGCTCTTTATTTTACTGTGTTAAATCTTTTGGTAGGGCGAATGCGGCCCAGATATGCATTCAGTCACCTCCAACGATACTTAATGCAGTGGAATGCATGGCGTATTCCTCAGTGATGGATCAACGCCGAAAACTTTATCCTTTTTATTCTTTTAGCCTTTTGATACCTACGTATAGCTTACTGATCTCGGAATATAGGGGTTGATTATACTCAGAGGTAGCTTGCCAATCTCTTCCAGAGTAGACAAGAAACTTATTTGTTGGAGGCAACTCGTAACCGCCTCCCTTGTACTTCCGTTTCACGTGATTGCAGGGTTTAGCCGAATCGACTCGTAGAATACAATTCACATAAAAAAGAACATTACTACGCTCATATGCATGAATACGCCCTCATAAATACAGAAGGTATGTGCCAAATCGGCACAGCACAAAGGGAGTACCATTTCCTGGATCCACCTGGGTTTCAGAGAAGCAAAGTTCCGTTTTGGTTCGCGATCCGGCACCTAGCGACGCACCAGGTTGTCACCAGCAAGAGTTCCCTTTATGGGGGTGATCTGTAGCTTAAGCACTCGTACGAGGGTAATATGAAAGTCGGTTTTCGTTGAGGTTCTGCAATTTGTAAATGCTATTCAAATATTGCAAATTCCAAGAAATACAGGTTAGAAAATAGACTTTTTGAGCAAGACTTTTGTGAAATGCACACTATGTGTGGGGCTAGCTCTTTTCTGAAAAATAGTGTTGGTGATATTATGTATGAAACTGTTGCAGTTAAAAAAATGTGCAAGTCTCCTTAATTTTCTACCGTCTGATCGCTGCGAAAGAAGCAAGCATGTACGAAAAAATCTTTTTATGGAAAATTATATATAGGAACTATATATAATTCTTATAAACTTTTTATGTACTACTCTTGGTCCAAAATACATGCTGGGTTGGCCATTGATTTAATACAGAAAATTGAGCAAAACAACTTGCGAAACCAAGCAAAACACTAGAAAATGGACCATGCATGGTCCATACAGTCGCAAATGTGTCAAATTCAAAGAAATGACTAGAAAAACTTAGCATCCAGTGAGCAGTTAGTTTAAACTATGTATGTTCATATGTTTCTGAATACAAAAATAGTCACTTTTTGAGCCTCCTGCCATTTAGGTTGTCCTGGATCCTGCATACCGCTTGAGTGGGATTTTGCTTATCGCACAGCTTAGCACGAAGGGCTCTCTCACTTCTCTTCCTGGCTATACCCAAGGTGGATACTATGTTTACTTTATTTTCGAGGCATACATTACAAAAGAATCTATAGCGGTAACTGAGATGGGTGAAGCCAACCAAGATGTGGTTTGTGGTTTCATCTGCCAAGCTCGTGTTTCATCTCATCCACACATGCTTCACTGGACTCCTGGTAAGCACATTGACATAATCGTCTGTAAAACATTTTATAGAAAATAGCAAAAGTTGTCAACTAGTTATACTAAGGCAAATACGAAGCTGATGCAAAACAACTTAGGTGTGAACCTGGACGCCACCTCAGATAATGCTGGACAACAGTGGAGAGATCTCGATGAGGTTATTCGTTTGCAGAGATAGTAACACAACTCAATATCACTCGTAAATGTTGTTAAATTTAAATTAATTAAATGACGTCGTATAAGTTAGTAGTAGTTCTAACTGTAGCAGCACCAAGATTTTATAATTGCGTAAAGAGGCCTGTATCCACTGCCTGTTTCAAGCTCAATTTTGTACGCTGTCAGCTATTCGCAATGCTTTGATGATTACGCATTTGCACAGACGTGTTTTTGTTTAACAGATTTATACCTTCAGGCAATTATACGCCAACAAAACGACATAGTGATCGTTGGTAGAGGAGTAACTTCGAGTACGAGTCCCATCCAGGAGTTGACTCGCTATAGAGAGGCGGGTTGGACAGCACTTATGGCAAAGAACTAGAGGAATCTTTGGTTTTGTTTGTTCTTTACTGTGAAGCTAGGACCTTTCAGTAAGGTTTTGCCTTTGGCACAACGACCTATTCTGGTCCTATTGTGGTTTCTTTCGGTGCTTTGACTGCCAGTTATTGTTAAATTGCTATTTTTACATGCTTTCTCCGGTAATTTGTTAGGTTTTTATTTGAAGTTCTTCATAGTTTTATTACTAATTTATGAAAAGAAAAGTTACTTGGGTCAGATAGAAATTCTCGAACTTTCATGAACATGGATTTAAGCCCTACCCGTAATGGTTATTGTTGATGTTTCCCTGCCGGGGAAGTCGATCTTTTACGGCTTTATTCTGGAAGACATCGTACGGCTAAAACTAAAATTCTTTAATAAGAAAGATATAACAGCTCTTCTTGGAAGATCGACTTTTTCCTCTAACTCTCGTGTAACAGTGATTATCGTATTCCCTGGAGTGTTTTGTGTCTTGAAATCGTTGAGACTTACCGTCCATAAAAGTGTCGTTACAGAAACGGCGTTTTGCCTTGCTATGCTTCATGGAGTCGTTCCGACGCGAACCATGAAGCATGTTCTGCAAGTTCTCACTGCGACGTAACGGACGTTTACATGCTGTCCAACATGCTTTATGTGGCGTCCAGTCCTTGCCTTCACTCGCTAGCACGCTGAAAACAGTGCAACGTGAAACGAGGACTTGCTTGATTGTTTCTTGAATTTGCTTTGTTTTAGACTACGATTATTTTATGGCTGTGGAATTCTGCTACAAGGAAAGTCCGGAAGCGAAGTCCAAGCGTGCGAAGAGTGTTACTTCATTAGTTAATGCGCATTTTTTTTTATTTTAATTTTATTTGGTCCGTCTTCACGTGTACTGTGCGGATCTCAGCACTTCTCACATCCAATTCGTTTCCTCGCATCCCTCGTCCACGAAGATCTTCCAAGTTTTTAAATATGGCTTCCGTTGCTGCTTGAGAATTTTCGTTTCATCTTGAATGTCGTAGAATGCTGGTCGAGCAATTTTTCCTGGTGTCCTGAGATGGTCGGGCTGGAGCGTTCCCATTTGGATTGTAGAGAATGGTTTTTTCCCAGAGAAGTCTGGTACCAATTTCCCGACGCGGGAAGTTGAGAGGCTTGGTTGGTCCAGAGCGGAATCAAACTAGCACCTTGCTTGTGATCTCGGACATCACTACCACTGTGCTATCTGCCACTTGTTAATGCACAGTTGAAACCTTCAAATGTGCAACAATCCTCAAACTCTTGTAATAATTTTTCTGCAAGATGCGTAAAACTAGAGAAACCTGTAATTACGGTTGGCAATCCGGGAAAATGGTGGAATTTGGTAGAGTAGGAACCGGCGATATGTGCTGCATATAGTGTAGCTCTTATAGGACTACTAGAACGTTTTTATAATCAAGTCATACCTTCAGAACTGTCGATCTCTGGCATAATGCCATCAGAAACAACAACGAATTGGAATTTGTTAGTCCGGGATCAATGGCGGCGTATTTCTAAATTCTTAATCGTAGAATTCCATTCAAAACATTGGATCTGACTGTTTAGTCTTTTTCACCGAGCGCAGAATGAGTCCTGTGTGGCCCTGCTGGTGGCGGTGGCTGTGCTCTTTCAGTGGTTACTACCACCTTTATTTAGCAGCATGTTCTCGTCGGACGTCAGTTCTGTGCTAAATGAAAAACCTTCTTTATTTTTATTATTTTTATTCATATGTGGCCGTCACATGAGTATTTTGTATCCTTTGTGAATGTCGTTGAATGCAGATCGAGTTGATTTCATTTGCAATCCTGTGATTGCTGTACTGGAGTCTTCCTAGGTTTTTACCACAGAAACGGTTGATGGTTACAGGAGTACATACTTATCAGACAGTTCTAATACCCAAACTCGATACGATACTAGGCTTGGTTGACATTCGGCGAGTCAACCAGCAACCATGCTTGCACGGTAGCTCAAAACACTGTGCACCAATATGTAAAAAATGATTCCATCGGCTTAGGCATAGTATCTGTAGAGGTAATTATCGATTAGATGCGTTAAGCATAGCAATGAACGCTATCCAGAAAAGATATTACCGAGAGCACGATGAGTCTTATATAACCCATATCAGCTAGTGTACTACCACGTTTGAGTCATGTTTGATTTATTTCAAACCGAGCGGATTAAGTGAGTTCAAAACATAACGAACAAATATAAAACAATCCCCAAGACCGACTTTCTGTTAACCTCGGCATTAATTGATAATTCAATGTTTTTCATCAATAAGCAGACACGAGGTTGTTAATATAGAATTTATTAGAACACAATTGCTGACGTCTCGGCGGTTTCGCCTTCTTCAGAGCCGTTTATTTGTTGTAAGTATTTAAGTTAGTTGGTGGATAGCCGCCGCACAGAGTAATACATGGTCGATAATTGTCAATCGTACTGAGTCGCATGCACATCCTCGTGTGGTGAATCAGCAACCGTTTTTTGGTTCTCACTGGTTCCTTCTCTAAAATCGACGAACATTAGAATCATAAAAGTTGATTAGAATTCGATAGATAAAACGGACCAATGTATTCAAATCAATCTGTCGTACTAAGTACCACTATTCCCAAATCACAAGACAACAAGAGCTCGAAGCAGAACTGTACCTTTCCATTGAATCCTGGGTTGGTTCTATTCTCAATCAATCTTTCTCCCTTCTTTTGTCTTCAGTCTCTGCTGCATCCTTATCACTCTTGCTAAACCTTTCGATTCTACCTGTCTTTATCGCTAAGACGTCCTCTTCGTTAAACATATCACCCATCGCATCTAGAAACATCATTTAAACACAGACTTTCATAAGAAAGTGAAGCCAAAACATACCCCTTTCCGGTGAACCTCTTCCACAACAGTGCGAACTCGGCTCCTCATAATCGCTCTAAACGCAGTTTGTTTTAGTTTCGTTACATAAAATGGCCTCTCTTTATTTGATGCTATAGTTGTGGAATTATTCAAGTTGTACTGAAACAGTGGAAATTACCACAAGCAGAAGTGCGCAGAAATAATGACGTAAGAAGATATTGGTGTGATAGGAAATGTAGTCTAGCAAACCACAAGTTTTTGGACCTCTAAGAAAATGTACCGCGACTCGAACCAGTTTCTTACTTACTTGGATACTTGGAAGGCCCGTCTTCACCAGTGGTGCAGGCCCCAGCATAATTTCCGTTCGTTTGTTTCAAGCGCAGTCGCCATCCATGATGATGATGGTTTGCAACGTAGTGACTTCCGCGAGGCTCATTCCGTAATTCTGAAATCGTTGCCAGGTGCAGATGGCTAACATTAGCACGAACAGGTCCACCCATCGTTTCACTGGTCTTCGAAGAGAACGCTTGCATTCTCTTGTGGTCCACTCCACTGTTAGTTTCGTCTGTTTCTCATTTGTCCTTCTTATTACGTGGACAGCTCATCCGCATTTTGCAAAATGCACATTCTCCTGGATCTAGAAGATTGGACGAGTTTCCAAGATCTAAGCTGCGCAGTCCGGCTACACGTTATCAGTGCCGATTAAATTTTAGGAGTTATAGTTGAAGTGCTTCGTGAAGGCGAGATTTCTTGACGTAGTTGAAGGATCAGCCCACGTTTCTAGTGCATAAAAGAACTCTGAGAGGATTGTTGAACCGGAAATGTGAGCGCGGAGTTTTACGTCCTTTAGTTGGCAGATAGCTTTTTTGAGTGGTCGAAATGCCCCGTTCTGCTCTCCTTCTTCTGTCTAGTTATTCGTTCATGTTACTTTCCATGTCCATTGAACGTACATGGTACACAAACGGGCTGGCTCTATCTCCGCCTTCGCACCATGGACTCTTCACGAAGCGAGTCTTCGTACTCCTTATGTGCAGTCGAATCTTTATATCTTTCTTTAAGTTTCGTTGAGTTCATTGAGCATCATCTTCGCTTTACAGGTAATCCTCAGAAAATGGCGATTTCATCCACGAAAAAAAGGTTTGATAGGAATTTTCAATCAGTACATATAATTGTGTCATCCGAATCGGGTAACTTCGTTATCTACAGCAGTCTAGCAGTAAACAGCTTTGTCGATGTTGTGCCGTCTTTCCGAACCCCTTCTATGGATATGGTGAGAGGTCGATGAAAAAGCTGTATATATGTGCTAAATTTTCTATAAGAGTAAGCCAATGATCGTACAGGCGACTCTACTCCTTCATCGACTAATACTGACAGGATTGTATTTGTTTTGACGGTGTCAAGTGCTTTCTCGTAGTTAATAAAAGCTAGAACAAGAGACAGATAATACTTCTGACAGAAAGCCTTGATCCTGGACATGGTCCGGATGTGGTCCATACAGCAAAATCCCTATTGGCCTCATCCAAGGTGATATGTGCAATGGGATAGCCATGAACAGCATGTAGACGACACTCAAGAAACATACTAGAAGATAGTTACGAAAATCCCTCGGTCACCTTTCCTGGGCAGGATGACCGCGCCCGACGTTCTCCGCTAGTCTGAGATTTCCTCTTTCTGATGGTAGTGTCATGTAAGTTGCCAGAAGTGCACGTAACTGGTGGCCTCCAAAGACTTACCGTCTCATCGTGGCGGGGAGATGTGCTTGGGTGCCGGACTACGGTGCGTAGCGGGGGATTCATTTCCACAACAGAGTCTCGCGAGCCGAGGAGTTTCAAATTTCCATCGGGAAGCGAAGGTAAGAGTATACCAATACCACAGATCACTACCGTCCTGGTTTCAGCTTTGTCGCAAGGTGACAGATCCCTCTTTGATCCACAGGAGCCTGCCACTTGATGAGGTGGTGAGGTCCTAAGAAAGGTTTCGGTTAGGTTGATCTCGGGGTTCCAGGAACCACATTGGTTAAATCAGCAGAGGTCCAGTGTCAGAACTCCACAACTACGCGCCACTGTTCACGACGTCGGGTGGTGAGACAACCGATGAGAGGCGATCAAAGCATGAATTGGACAGGGCCTCGTTGGTTGTGGAACAAACGCCTAGGCCCATGATACGCCAAAGAAGCTGCTTCTTGCTCCACACCAATAGCGCCAGAACAACCTCTTCAGATGCCGACCTTTACACTCTTTTTGAGGTCGCTGGCTTCATCAAATTCCATATGGTCGTCCCATGAGAGACGGAAAAAAAGATTAACATGCGCTAACTAAATCACGGAAACCCTGAAGTTCGTGGAGGGAAATTTTCGTCACGAAATATGTGAGGCGTTCGCTTTGTCTTAAATCCATCAATTTCTCAACTTATACGAAATCCGTTTGACTAATCTTCGTCTAAAACTTCCATGTCAAAAGAAAGCCAGCATCATCAACTGCTACCCACCAATTTCTACATCTGATGAAAGCGAATTGCACGCACTCTAAAACGAGTTGGAGAAAGTACTTCGCGACGAAAAATCCTTCCATAAATTCGTTAATGCAAACTTCAATGCTGCATTAAGAAAGCCTAGTGAAAATGAATCCATGATAGGAAAATCCGAAATAGGAAATCAAAATCAGAATGGAAGCCGTCTCATAGGACTCTGCTCGCAGGGTGTCTCTTCCGTAGTAATTACTTTTTTTGAGAACAAAGAAAGTCCTAGATGGACATGGAGGTTAATTAAGGACACAGCTCATGCGGAGATCGATCATATTCTTACAAAAAGAAAATAGTTCCTCTATGACACCAGTGGTACCTGGACTCTGCTGGATCAGAGCATCGCCATTTCTGCTATCCGCCTTTATGAACGAAGATGGGACTAATCACAATTTTAACTTAGTATTTACTGCCTACTCTTTCTAACGGCAGGGTAGATATTGCGAAATATAACTCCGATGATGCTGAGATATTTGCAAAACTCCGGACCGCAGGTGTCTGCGGTGGGGAACGAACGCGCTATTGTCCTTTCCGGTGAGCGACGTGTGCACCACCACACCATGCGGGTCCTTCGTTTCGCCTGTCTCTCAGCTAGTTCAATCGATCTTTTCCCATCAGCAATCAGCGTTAGCGGGATTGATCTGGGGAGCACAAATCGGCATTGAACCCAGTTAAGCTGAGACATGCGAAACGAAGGATCCGATTGGTGTGGTGGTAAATGCGTTACTCCCCGGAAAGGACAATAGCGCGTTCGTTCCCCACCGCAGACATCTGCGGTCCGGAGTTTGGCAAACATCTCAGTATCATTAAATATGGGACTACTACCACATCCGGTTATTATATGGAACTAATAACGAAAAAGTTCTTCACCAATTGCAATAGTGGAAAACAAAAACGATTCTTATTTTCGATAAAAATTAATAGTAGTGATGTACCATATTCCAAAGCAACCTATCAGTTACCAAATTCGTGTTATTTTCTCGTATATGCCCAAGTATAAGATTGAGCCGTTCTCGATCGAGACCGCCACCACACCTGTGTTGAATAAGTTATAGAATGAAAACGAAAAGCTGCAAGGAAACTCCAAGGAATAAAACAAAGATAGCGCCCAAAGCAGAAAAAAAGGACCCATATACGACTTCTGCCAGTCAATTTCAACCAAACGCATTAGTCATGTATTATTCATGTCGTCGCCAATGTGTTAAAAGTTAGGGACGACCGGCGAAAGAGCTTAAAAACAATGATAAAAACAATGTTATAGAACAAAACGCTAGCAGCTGCTCAAAAGATATCACCGCAACCAGCGCTTTCGATGTATTATATACGCATACATAAAAGGATAAAGCTCTTGGCGCTGATCAATCCCTAAGGGATGCGCCATGCATTCGACTTTATTAAGTATTGTTTGGAGGTGATTGAATGCATACCTGGCCTTTACAATGACTCGCGGTGGCCTACAGATGTATCGAGCCAGTGCTGCTATCGTCTCAGACAAGTCTGGTACCATTTCGACGACCCCAAAGGGATGGAAGACTTGGCGGACCACGGGCGTGGGGATCGATTCCATCTGCATTGCAGAGCGCCTCAAAAGCGAACCTTCACTAGGATGCTGAGATATCAGCGAGCAGATAGGAAGCGAGTTCGCTCCCGAGTTTCGCTCGTATCCCAGCATCTTTGTGGTTGTGTTTCACACAATACCCTCTCATGAAAGGTAATAAACAGTACATAATAGTTTAAAAAATCTTAATTAACATGTCGTCATTACTGAAATCAACCTGCACTGTCTAACCGTAAACTAACCATTTCTCAGAGTTACGCTCACAAGACCCACTCATTACGTGTCGTCAACATAAGTCAGTTGACGTTAACAAGAATCTTTGCAAAAGATAATACTGAAACACTAAAGATTACGCTTGGATGAATCAGTCATAGCAGATCAATATGTGAAGGAATTTCTCTATCCGGTTTCACAACAGTAAAATATTGACGTCGGGGTGCACCTGTGTTGCAAATGGTTGACTTTTACTCACAAAATGTGCTGAGAGTTTTGTGTCCTAGCTACTTATTACTTGCCAGTGCTTCCATATATTTTAAACATTTTATGAGTGGTCAAAAAGTCAAAGGAATAACGAGGTCGTCCCGGTTGTGAAACGAACGATTATTGATTGACTCACTGTTCTCATAGCCGTGGAGTCTCCGTCGTCTTCCGGCGCTGTAGGAGTGCACTGGTTTCTTTCTCATGAGAAACGAGAATCTATAAAGCTCTGAAGTTGATGTCTGGTTTCTGAGTCCACTTTTCTTGCATATTTTTTGGCAAGTTTTTTGTCGAACGCTATGCTACTATATATCATTGCAAAGCTCATCTTATGCATTTCGCTCCATCTGGCTGAATTGCGACACAAATTGTTTCACCAGCACTTGTGAGTTGAAATATGTGAGTCTGGAGCGGATAGCACACACACTGGTAGTGATGTCGGTCACCACGAGCATGCTGCTAATTCGATTCTGCTCTGAGCTAACCAAGCCTTTCATCCCTCCGTGGTCGGGAAATTGGTACCGGACTTGTCCAGAAAAAATTACTTTATGCAGTTCAATTGGGTACGCTTCAGTCCGGCTATCTCAGAACTCCAGGAGGAATCAACTCGGCCACCATTCTACGACATTCAAGATGAAGTGAAAAATCCTCAAACAGTAGCCGAGACCACACGCAAAAGTTGGAAGATCTTCGGGGACAATGAATGCGAGGAAACGAATCCAATGTGAGAAGTGCTGGGATTCGGGCATTAGAAATGAAAACGGGTCGTGTGAAGTAAAAAAAATAAAATATGTGAGCTTTGTGAATTTCGTAGGCTAGAAACTGGGATGTAAAAACAGCGATTTCGACAAATCTACTCGAACAAGTGCAAACGCGGACGAACGAAGAGCTAACGGCTCGAAACTCCAGCAAGATGCGCGGCCAAGGATGTGCTAATGAACACTCAGTGCTTGAGTTAGAAAAATTTCGCGGTGGCGAATTCGTTATTGAAGATGAGGGAGGTCGCAAACGTCCTTCTGCTATCGATGATTTCGGAGCATTTAAAAAGCTGAAAACTCGACAAGTGGGTGTCGCAAGATTGAATAACAGTCGAAGAAGTGCCGTTTTGAGGATTGGTCGGTGCTCCTTCTACCGTAACGTGTGATGAGAGGCGATTCTGGGTGATTTAATGTCAGCGCATCAGCTCGAAAGCTTCTAGGGACTAGAATTAATCGATAAATTTAAACGCTTATTTTTTCATGAACTATTGTGAAATTTAACTACCGTAATGCTGAGAAATTTGCAAAACTCCGGACCGCAGGTGTCTGCGGTGGGGAACGAACGCGCTATTGTCCTTTCCGGGGAGTAACGCGTTTATAACTACATCCTCAGCTTAACTGGGTTCAATGCCGATTTGGGCTCTCCAGATCAACCCGTTGGCGGGTGATTGCTGATGGGCAAAGGATCGATAAAACAGCTGAGAAAGATGCGAAACGAAGGACCCGCATAGTGTGGTGGTAAACGCGTTACTCCCCGGAAAGGACAATAGCGCATTCGTTCCCTACCGAAGACACCTGTGGTCCTCAGTTTTGCAAATATCTCAGCATTATAGTAGTTATTGTGAAATTGTTGCATAAACTTGCTGCATTTCGTTTCGAAGTTTATAATGGTCTGTTCCAAGGAATGGCTTAAGATGTGAAGAAATCCGAATTTATAATGCTTGGATTCAGTCCCTTGTTCTTTTTCTTTTTTTCCGATTCTTCGAAAAATCTTGGAAGAAAAAAGACACTGTTGGGTTCTATGAAGAACTTGGGAAGCTACATCGGTTAGGACTTTCAGCGTTGCGAGAAGTGCTTTGAGATTTGTGAATTACCGTTGATGGTTTTGATCACCATAAAGAGACCACCCTATCAACCACCATCCGTTCCATTCTAATTGATGGGTCTCGAATAAGGTGCTTCAGATATTCTTCAAACTCTGTAAATGATCGTCATGGCTTATTCAATGACACGGCATTCATTTAACACTTTTAGATTGCCTCATCAGATTCCTAGTTAGGGATTCAGGTGAAAGCGCACGTGCACCGCATTTACAAATTATCCCACAGTATCTCCAGATTTAGGCAGCATAGATATCCGTTGAGATTTCAGGCGATTTTGCAATGCTAATACTTCAAAGTGGAGCATTCCTGGTGCTCAGGGAGTGACACCCTAAACTTCACCTTTCTTTTCCGATTTCCCTCAGGCGAAGCCTACCCAAAAGTAGTTGACGAATGCTTTTCCCTATGCGATGAATGCACTTAATTAGGTTTCCGTGCTTTCCGGAGCAGATGTGGTACTTCTTTGTTTAACTCCACTAAATGTTGAGGAGTACATGAATGTTTCTGCGGAAGCACATGAAAATGTGCTGGCACATCCAGAATGAATATGTCATTGAAGTCCCTGTATAGGCCAAACATACACTCGATCACCTCTGTCCTCTTTACGAAGACAACAACAATGTTCGCTGAGTCGGTATGATAGTAGTAGGCGAACCGTTGGTTTGATCTGCATTCAGCCAACTCCATGCTGTTGGCGGAAGCGATACGTAACATCGTGATAACGACTTGGAGTATTTTCTCGAATATCCACTGTTCGTAAGAACAACGATTGGTTTCCTATTCTGTGGATGTAAATCGATTTCAAAATCGGCCACAATCATAGCCGAATTAAGAACTGAGAGAGGCGTAGTGAACGCCGACGCGACCTCTTGAGCACTCCCGCATCAAGGTCTTTCCAAACTCGATTTGTTCATTTTGTTCAAACTCTCTACGATTTTTGCTCACTCTAACTCTTTATTTCAGAGTCTTATCTACTTTCGGTTCAACAATTGATTTCGCATAAGTTTATGAGTACATGCAATCCTGATAACAATCCTAGCTGGGGCACTAGTTCTGCATTTCTTAGGCGCGTTCTGTTCTTATTTAAAAAACTTTAAAGGACATAAGGAAATGCTAATGTACTTAAAAATTATGGTGCTAGTAATCTTTCGTTATCTTGATTCCTTGATAGTTTGCCATCATTTCATGGCCGGAATATATTTGCAAGGTACGGTGGAGGTTTCACCAGGGTTTACCTGAAACTCAATTTAAGAGTAGGCTTGTACTGTCACGAGGAGCCAACCGTTAATACCTCTTGCCGAAGGAGCAAAGGAAAAATGCTCCTACCAGAAATTTGGGGATTTACGCTATCCATGGGTGGAGTGGAGAATGCTGAAGAGCTCCAATCTGCAAACTTCATAGAAATCATGTAATAACACTCCATGCTTCACAAAACATCTCTAAAATTGCCAAAAATAATAGTCTTTAGTTTTCCAACAACACTTAATGCTGTGTCTCTATCTCGTAACTTCTTATTCGGCAAGGAATTCTTAATAAAACTGGTAACATCGGAAATTTGTTCTCTATTGTTGAACTAAATTATCAGGAAATTTATTCAACGTGTTAACAATCATCGCTTTTGTGGTTCTTAACGGAATGTTTGAAGAAAAGCACTTCCACGGATAGGTCTGTGGAGATGTTCTGGCCATCGAAAGCCATATTTTGAAGCATCACATATATACTGTTATATGAAGTTATTCTGGAATTTTATTACCATCAATGTATAACAAAACTCTTAACAATCTGAAATTCGGTAGTGCTCGGCATTTAGAGGTCTCCTGAGCTGAGCTTAAAAGAAATTCCATCCAAGCTCGATTAGTGTATAATGAGCTAACATATAGCCGTATTATTGTGTAGTAGACCAACGTGCTGACACTTCTAACATTTTTGTTTCATTCTTGCAATCTTAGAGATAACCGAGCTAATATGCATTCCCATATGGGATTGATGGAGAGCGTTGGTGACGGATCGAACCACCCACCTTTATTTCTGCTGGACTGCATCATTAACCACTGCACTAGCACACCCCTTCCTCACGACCACCTATATGAACAAATAGGTCATGACAACAAGTTTAGATAAACAGGAACAAATCATAGCCGAAGCTATCATCGAAATTTTCGACTAGTCTAATCATCTTTTGCAAATATAAGTAGACGTTCATGAAGAGGCGTACTTGTGGCTGGACTAAATGCTGCTACAGGGTAGCTCGTAGTTAAGCCACCTGAACTTTTTCAAACAACACAGACGAGTTGAATGCTCATAAAATATCTCTTTCAAGAAAGAATTTGCCTTTGCCGCTTGAAAATTTTAACGATTCCAAGGATTATGGGGAGGTGAAAAAATTCTCCATTAGTGGACTATTGCTCCAGAAGAAAGAATTTTATATTAGTTGGTATTCATATGATATAATTGTTATATTCCAAAAAATCTTAGGCAAAGCTGGTTTTTAGACTGTTGTTTAAGTGCACTGTTTTCACGGTTTTTCTCGTAAAATCTAATGGCTTTCTAAAATATTATAATAAATAGCTTCAGTGGAAACACAAAACCCTCAATTTTTTTTCGACCTTTCACGATATAAATGCTCAGTGGTTCAGCGCCTCACCATGCCTAAACGCTGTACCTGAGTATAGAACTTAGATGTGCAGAAAACCTTTTCTAGAAAAAGTCACACAATCTGAAGATTTTCGCTGACAATTCCATCCGAAATGACGAGCGACAGTACGTATATTCCACAGTGGAGGCCAACAGGTTGCACTGCCACCAAAAACCCATGCTCTAGATGCTGGTCTTCTGTGTCTTTTTGGGCGAGCAAAGCCTGTATCGGTTATAGTGCGAAACGTGAGCGAATGAAGATTACTGTACCGCGTTTGTATTACTCAATGGCTTAAGGTATTGACTCCATGTAAAAAATTCACGGAAAAAAAATGGAAAATTCACGTTGGAACCAACGTGTGCACGGGAACAGAGCAGAGAGAGGAGTCCCGGAACTTGGCACGGCAAATAGCCGTTTCTAATGCCTACGAAACTGTAGTTCAGGATAGGTGTAGGGGGGATCCTAAGCCTCCAAACAACATCTCTAGCGATAGAAGGGTCCCGTTTATCCTACCCTTCATCTCAAATGATATAAGTACTGCTATAAAACGCAGCTTAAGAAGGGCGGGCTTAGAGAATTCGGTAAGCATAGTTGAAATACTACTGAGTAATCTTAAGCGCCAGCTAGTTCGTAACCGCCTATATGACTGTCTATGTGCAACTCAAAATTGCATAATTTGCCCCAGTGGTAGAGACGGTGATTGCATGAGCTCGGGTATAGTTTATCTGATCTCCTGTAGGACGTGCGGTGACGAATACATTGGCGAAACGGGTGGACCCCTCTGTGTCTGCATAAAAGAACACCTAGCCGGAAACATAGACCAAATACTCCACTAGGCACGCATAGAACCCAGAGACATAACGGGGAGGACTTTGAAGTATGTGTCCCGATCCTAGCATGCGAATCAAGAACACAGGCTCGAAAAACTCTCGAGGCATTCTGGATTAACTCCAGAAATCCGAAAATGAACCGCAGGGAAGAATGCCTCATTATCACGCGTGATATAGGGCAGTATATAAGACTGTTATTCTGACGGGAAGGGCACATTATGCTTCCATGTGATTTCTGTGCGGTTGGTCTCAACGTGACATACTTAGTGGAAACCTAGCGGTGAGTGTGCAAAGCTGTGTTCAATGTGATTGAAATCTTGGTTTAGAGTTTCTTTGTTTGGTCATGGGGGCGTCTGGTCGAGTAGATTGCTATCAACTTGACCTTTCCAGGCTCTGAGGAAGGCGAAATCCGCCGAAACGTCAACTTATTCGTGAATAAAGAATAATAACACTTCGCGTTTGCTCAACAAAAATACGAAAAATTACTTGATCAATGCCGAGGTTAATAGAAAGTCGGACGTGGGAGTTACTAATTGATTTAGTACTGCATGAATAAGGAATTGCGTTGAAGAATTTTTTGGCAATAAAGGGAAATTTCGGCAATAATTTAGATGCTTTAGATGCTTTACACCGGTTTCGTCATTGTGCTTCCGTTGGTGATTTGCCAACTTTTCACACAGCCTGTTGCTTATTATCATATTCCTCTCTTATCAGGTGATTTCTACCTTACTGAAAACCACTCCAGTTGTCATCGTGCGACAAATAAATGGAGTTTTGAAGAATTCTTCATTGCAGCCTCCGCCGATTCACAATACGTCTACGGAGAGACGCCTCTTTATGAGTTAGTCTACCACCCGAGTTTTACACAGTCGGCCTATGTTCCGCAGGTGCCTTATGGGCAGTACGGGCAACCGATGTATCAGCATCTACAGTATCCTGTATATCAGAATGGTCTTTCACCAGGTACTCGACAAAATTCCGTGTTACCGTGTTACGAAGTTTCCTTAGTGAGAACACGCTTGTGCCCACTGTCACAAGCCAAGTGTCACTAAGACATTGCTAACTTTTTCTTAACGTTTACTACAATTTTCATGAGAGGGTTTTATGTGAAATCAACCACAATGATGCTGAGACATTTGCAAAACTCTGGACGATAAGTATCTGCGATGGGGTGAAGAGCACGTTACCCTCTGCAAAGGGTAATAGCGTGTTCAATCCTCACCGCAGATAACTGCCGCCCAGAGTTTTGAGGATATCTCAGCGTCATTGTCGTTAATGTCACCGAGACAGTTTTTTTTCCATTATATACATCATAGAGATATTGCTGTGATAGCATGTTTTTATTTTTCGTACAAAATTCATGACAGCGTTGTAGTGGTGAACTTCCGCAGCCCATTTTGGTCCAAATATTTCTACCAAAGAGATAATTCATAACGTCGATTTCTACTTGACCTCGCATTAATATAAAGTTCTTACTAACTGCCTTTTATAAGCTGAAAGAAGAATCTTGACACTTTTAATAACGTAGTCTTCTTTAATGCCGTATTTGTTTTCTAACAAAAGACCGGTATTTTCTTGACATAGGATGGTAGGTGGTAATTTAGTTAGGATAAATTTATTAGATTCACTTAGGATAAACATGGCATTCATTGAAAATCACAGATCCATGTGAATAACATTCATTAAGAACTTTGTGAAAAAGCGAAATAATTTATCACGTGGATCTTGAGGACTTGGCTTGCATCAAACTACACTAGCCAGAGAACTGCACGGTGGATATCTCAACGAATTTCGGGATGAGACAGGTTCTTTAAACCACAATGGTGAGCCTCATACAGTTATCATTCGATGAAGTCATGAACGACCTCAAAGAGGCAACTTGTGCGATGAAATGATTGCTTTGAAATGGCGAGAGGCTTACTGATTGAGGTAGTTTACTCTGCCTTTCACTCGTTTCTGATTGGTTTACCGAAGAAAAGCTCGCCTTCTTCCGTATCTCTTTGGGTGAAGGTGGGCTTTTCACTGCGCTTCAGCAATCATGAACAGATATGTGCATCGGTGATGGCATTTCTTACTTATGATTCATCGTTCGAATAATTAGCCAAGACAGTTGGCCTCTTGGGTTTCAAAAAAACTTACAGTGGTTTGATTGACGGTGTGTAGCCTTCGGTTAGTGGAAAACGGCAATGTTGTGCTCTTTGTGTAATTTAAACTCCAATAATCTTAAGAAAGATTTTTCGAAAAGTCCCGTCTATGGCAAGTCAGAAAGGTGGCACGAAAAGACGTTTTTTTAGTGCTTTTAGTGTTTTTTAGTGCTCTCACTGCCTCGTCAAACCACATCTGTTGTGGACTACGCGAGTTATATGAGCCTGATCAACGATAAAGAGAATTTTCAGGTAACTCAGTGATTCATTTGTTTTGTAAGTGATCCCTCTAACTACTGTAAATAGTAAAGCTATGAGATTAACTACTTAATTGCTTTAAAACCGTATTCCTTCACCCAATAAGAGGTGAACGGCGAGCGAACAGTTTCTAGCTTAATTATTGTGACGAATAGTTAGGGGCCAAGTAGAGCGGTTGAGATCGTGTGGAATATTAGCCATGCGGGCTTTTTAGTTGTTGTATTAATCTACAAGCTTCAAACTTGGGTAATTAAACCGTTTATATACATAAATACAACATTAATGACATAATAGTAACGATAGAGAAGTAGTGGTAAAAGAATCACGCGAGTTAAAGCTACGTGGTGCTATGGCTAGTAGTGAAGCGAAGCTAACAACGAGATAATGACATTTGAATATTACCACATCATTAACACAACAATAACAGTAACAATGAATGATTACATACAAGTAACCGTTGGTAATCCGAGAGTGATGCCGCGCTCGCACTATCCGCGGCCGGTGCGCTGGCTGAGAGAGACAGTATGCTGGGGCGGAGAGGGATACTGACCAGCAGTATTTTCGGTTGAGCTAAGGATCAACATTATAGCGGTGGGGTGCACTTTAGCATGATCGGTGAGGACAGTAACTCACACGAACATTTCAAGGGCTAGAATGATAATGACTGCAAATGATAAGCCTATAGGGGCTTAACAACTATATAGCATAAGTTGACCGCGCAGCGGCCTTGTACGCATGGAATAAATTGTGGGAGGAATGGTACTTGCCACTGATGGCGTTGCAAACAGAACGCATTTGGAAACACCCGCCACTACTAACAGCGTACCGTAGACAAGCTATGAAACGAGATACAATAATTTGCGGATTACTGAGGATGAATGAGAACGAATGAGAATGATTGAGAATGAGTGAGAATGACTGAGATTGAGTTGAGGTAATTGAGCATGAACGGGAATGATGTTGTGTGCAGCGGATTATCCGCGCTACCGATCGGAGGTGAGGTGAGTGATGGCATGTCTCCGGCGTCGAAGGCACCTGGCTTATATTGGCTGCGGGAGCTGCGTGGGTATGCAACCGCGGCCCATCTGGATTGTTGATCCTGGACTGCAATAGACTGTACTTAACTGCCTGAAACATCAAACGTCATTGGCTTCGTTGTTTCACAAGGAAGTAGTAGACTGTTCTTCTGCTACGCCTCCTCCGGATAAGCCACCGTTGCTGTGCAACTAAAGTCAAACCCAAACCGATATTGTGCCTGAAACACTGAACGGAATTGACCGAGTAGATTATAAAGGTTACATTGCGTTATCTGGTGTGCGATTGCGAGATAACTATGGTATGGACATCAAATACTATTATTTAGATGGATAGAGAACTTTCCAAGAGAGAAGTTCTCTATAATCATAACCACATATCTTTCGAGATACTCATTCCATCATGTAGATCAATTGATAGCATGCTCTTCTAAGAGTTGAATACATTGACTTATTACGTCATCAGCGCTTTTTAGCGCTGCGTGGCCTTTTATCCTTCCGCGCTACACCTCAATTTCAAAAAGTCCGCTGAGGTTACACCAACATTGGAGTCGAAAGATGTAAGACCGAGTTTGCCTTATATTTTTCACCGCAGCATTCCATGCCTTGGCTAGCTTTCAAGCTTGGACGATCCTTCTGCTTCGACTCTGGGACAGTGTCCACTATAATTCTTCAGACTTTTGTTGAGCAAGCACGAGGTGTTACTTTACTCTTTATTCCCGTAAAGCTGACGTTGACGTTGAGCTGACAAAGTTGAGATTCTTCGGCAAGCTGCTTGTAGTCCACGGTTGGATATTCCTTTATCTTCCAGTCATGTGAGGAAAGGAATTTATTGAAAATATTTTCATCATTCACAACTTTTTTCACTTTTATTGCACGATGACAGAAGCTCTTTCACCTTTCACAGCTTATGGTTGAATCGAATCCTCGCATGGAGATGGCGGCGATCAGATCTAACGCAGAATGCAAGTACCACTGAGGTGCAAAAGAGGCACCATAGTCTGTTCATGAGAACATGATCGATAACTGTATAAGTCTTGCCCTTAGGAAGCTCTTATATCTATCGGAGATTTGCTCTCTTCTAGAAAAATTGGTTTCCATGGAAGCGAAACGATGCGAGCAGCGATCGTACATGACGGTTTCCGTTCTCATTTCGTTTTCCCTCTCGGAATTCTCTTATACTGTATTCATTTTCGCCGGTCATTCGTAATTCCCATTAAAATGTCCAACAACGAATTTACAGGAGCACTTCTTGTTGTGGATTACTTCCTCCAACTGTTTGTGAAATGCGTCCATTCCGCTCTCGTTAATTGTCAAGTTGATAAATAGCAATTGGTGATACTGACTTTTTTTTGACACTTAAGACGAGACGGACAATAGCTATGCGCGGTAAACGAATTTCGTATGAGGTGACTAGTTGAGGAGGAGGTGGATGTGTGACAAAGCTAACGCCTCTAACATTGCGTAACGGAAATTCCTCTACCCGAATAACTAGGATTCGTCATCTAATTGGCACATGTCGGTCCCCGCCTTTCATCTCTTGCCGTTTGCATGACTCATCTTGCAGAAGCTACGCTTCGCCATAGCATGGGACCTTTGCTGTTTATTAGGGTTATGCAAGATCGGGTACACGTTAGCCCATGCCAGTGGCTTGCGCATCTCCATAGTAGCGTGACCGTTCGAAGAATTAAGTGACTGCATATCTTGGTGATATTTAAACATTCGGATTTCTTGAATAGGAAACCTATTGGTTGACTTAGCCTTATTAATTACTTACTTGAAACTTGAACGGCCCGTCCTCACTACTTGTGCGCGCCCCAGCATAATCACCATTTTTCGGAGATTAGCTGATTTAGCCATTGTGGTTGCATGGAATCTCCGAGGTCAGCCTGGCCAAAGTCTGCCCCAGGTCATCACCGCCACAGGCAGTCGCAACCTTTGCGGGTCAGAAGGAAAGTTGCCACTGTGTTAATAGTTTGATACCAGGACGGTGGCGGATCCTGGTATTGGTTTACTCTTAGCTAGGTTTCCTGATGGAAACGCCAGACTCCTTCTCAGCTTGGGAAACCATACCAGGAGATCAATCGCCCGCTGTACATCGCAGTCAGACACTCAAGAACACCTTCCAGCCACGATGAGGAGGTAAACCGTTGGGATAGGCTTTATTAATTACCTTTTATTTTGAACGACCTGTCTTTCACATATATTGTGGATCTAAGCGCTTCTTGCATTCGATTCGTTTTCTTGCATCTACTATCTACGAATGTTTTCCAAGATTTTAATCGTAGGTCCAGCGCTGGTGCTTGAGAATTTTTCTTTCGTCATGGACGTCGTTGAATGATAGTGAGTCGATTCTTCTCTGGACTCAAAGGATAGCTGGAATAGAGCGTTTCCGGTTGAATTGCGGTGAGTGAACTTTCATATACAAGTCTGGTACCAGTTTTCTGACCGCGGAGAGATGAGAGGCTTGGTGAGCTTTGGTGGTTATGGTCGAAGCAATACTGTATTGATGATTACCGGCATCACCACAACTGCCCTACCCGCCTCTTCCTTATTAGTTATTAATGTTGTAAATAACGATATCTTTCCATAACTCCACCAAAACAGTACAGTAAAACCTTCGAACATATGAAAGCATTGCTACTTCATTTCTCCAGTTTTTCTGCTTTTTTGTGTAAAAGCTGGTGCAAAGGAGGCAACCGTCTAATTTCGCATGAAGCTTCGGAACCACAACATCGTAATATTTTCCGCTGATGAAACAGGTGAAATATCAAACGGAAGAAGGTAGTATGGGATCAAATGCACAATTCCTTAAGAATTTTACCGCTTTTCGTTGTGTGAAACGAACAGTTAAATACGATGGCAGAGCTTTGGCGAATGCCACCATTATTATGCAGAGGGCTTACGAAATTGTTTACTGGGAAAATTTGAATATCTGCGTTTGCCGCCTTTGTGAGTTGTTGTATTTAAACAACTTTGACTTGGGTATGCCTCAAAAAACAGAAGGAGAAATATGAAGTTGTGAAAGTTCCGGGCAGAATTCAACGACAACAGGCTTAGATTAGAAGTGACGATTCAGTTAAGCAATTAAAAAACGCATCATTCCGACCAAGCACACAGTCCTAAGCAGAAGGTCAAAGTGTTATCAAATAATAAATCATTGGCATGTCCAAGTTGAAAGCATAGCCGGACTAGACCGAAGCGTTTTAGATGGTGCGGACAAGTTATCTAAATCGCGAAGATTGGAGAAGAATTTGTGTTGCTACTCAAGGATTGGCGTCCAACACGATTGCGTAGTTTTGCAATCAACTGCATCGTCCGATACAGTCCTTTTCTTGTTTCAATTCTTTGCAAAATATCCTTTATAGTTTTCTTCACCGTGGCTGGAGGTGTTCCGGGGTATTGGGCAGCGATGTACAGCGGGGAGTTCATCACCCCAGCAGAGCCTGCCAAGATCAGAAGCAGTTCGACGTTTCCATCCAGAAGCCCAGCTAAGAGTAAAGCAATACCAGAAATCATCGTTGTTCCGGTACCAAGGCAGTCGCATGTGGTAACTCTTTCTGATCCACAAAGACGGCGATAGTCTGGAGTGGTGACGACCTGGTTAAGATTTCGGTTAGGCTGGCGTCAGAACTTCAGGGAATCATAATTTATAAACTTATGAAACTCCAAAAATTGGAGACTGTGCTAGAGTCCGCACTAGCAGTGAAGACTAGGCTTCCAAGCAAGGAATCATGCTTTTGTTCATTGGTCCTCCTCTGGTGTCACAATCCCTTTTTGATCGTAAAGCAATTGTTAACTGAAAAAATATTCTTGAACTACAATATACGTCTTTTTGTAAAAATAGTTGAGTAATTGTTGTGAAACTAATTCCATTGGGATCATTTTAACAGAATTAAGATTTTTTTTAAGACGTCGAAACGTTAGCCGAAAATAAATATATTTATCAACCTCGTGTAAGCTTATCAAGAAAGAATACATATAGAATTAAGATTATTTTCACATCAATTCAATATCACTGAAGATATTTCCGAAAAAAACTGGAAGACGAAAGGTTGGACTCGTAGGTGCTGGTCAGGCACTTTTAATAGAATGTGTGCATCATTCATGCTCTATTTTTACTCTCGTTGAGGCAATGTGTATGGATACGTCCCGCATTTCGTTTTATGATCCAGTAAGTTTTACTGAACCAACTTCAAATGGACGAAGACGATTTTCTCATTCGGCGGTTGAGATCGAACCAAAGACAGTTTGTGTAGGCACGCTTTGTGTTTCTCGCACTTCCTAGGTTGTGCGCCACCAATAAATTATGTGTGAAAGTCCAGGTAGGCTGACATCGTTGACTGAGATGTAATGTTTCCAGTAGTTACCATGTACGAATACAAACGTAGAAGATGAAAATGGGAAAGAGACTATCCACTTTGACATTCTTTGTTTTCACCGTAACCGAGGCCCTCTCGTTGAGTAACGCTTAAGACGTCTGGCTGCGGATGGGACGCGACGCTGGTGAAGTGCACGGACACGTTGGGTCTGTGCAAGGGTGGCTGTCGCGACTTCGCAGTCTCCGCTTCGGCTCCTCTCCATGATTGCAGGTACGATCCGTCACTGATTTACGCAAATGCTGCATGATCATTTCTGGCCTTGTGTCCACAAGAGATTTGCTCATTCGTTGAACGTTCTAATTTTTCGATGTTTTTCTTCAATAAGCAGATACGAGGTTGCTATTATAGGATTTATTAGGCTACAATAGTTGATGTTTCGGTGGTTTCGCCTTCTTTAGAGTCGTTCATTTGTTGTAAGTATTTAAGTTAGTTGATGGATAGCAGCCGCACAGAGTAATACATGGGCGATAACGGGCGAAGGCGAAACCGCCGAAACGTCAGCTATTGTATCCTAATAAATCCTATAATAACAACCTCGTGTCTGCTTATTGAAGAAAAACATCGAATTATCAACCAACGCCGAGGTTAAAAGAAAGTCGGTCGTGGAAAGTTCTATTTTTTTTACGACAGAAGGACAAACTCGAGAAATTTTCCATTCAACCAACTGCGTCTAGGCATTTGAAACCGAACGTATAGAGGACAAAAAATAGAACTCTCGAGGTTGGTCAATCCGTGAGGGATGCCTCATGCATCCGACTTCATCATGTATCTTAGAGGTGACTGAATGCATATCTGGCCTATGGCTAATCGCAGTAGCTTACCGATGTACCGAGCCAGTGTCACATCTCCACAGACAACTCTGTTATCAGTTCACCAACCTCAGAGAGAGAGGGAGGAAGGACTTGGTGAGCGTAGGGAGCGAGAATGATCCTATGTGTTTTGCAAAAAGCCTCTAACCACTGTGGTACAAGCTCCCATCAAAAAAAAGAAATCGAACTTATATCTCTTTTTCATAAAATAGTGCCATGTGAAATGCAACGACAAGGAAACAGAGATATCAAGCAGGAATCGGAGCTTCAGTTCGGCTTCGAAACCGCGATTACCTTGTCAGTGGGCCGCGTTCACTCGCACCAATTGTGGCCCTTGGTTTGCCTCTCTTTCAGCCATTCTACGTCTCTTCTTTTAGCCACGCTTTTGTTTTTTTGGTTTATTTTTACAGCACCAAGTACGAGTAAACAAGTTACGAGTAGTAGTATGGCTGACAGAAAAGTCAAGAATCACGATTGGTGTGGTGGATAGAGCGTGAGCCCCCTTAAGGGTAACTGCTGGTTCGAAGCCCAGCCAAGGTTCCGAGTTCTTCTCATACCTCGGAATTCTCATGGCTATGTTGTAATGTTCTATTTCATAAGTTTTTAAAACGGAATTGATGTTCCTATTATTATTACAACTGAATAAATGGTCATTGACGAAGCGAATAATGAAACTATTGAGTGCCACGCGGACATCGTCGGAGGCGGTTATCAATTTCTTCAACGCTTCAACAATTAACTTACTTTAAAAAAAATAAGTGAAAATAGATTGTAGTTTATGAACTGCATTTATGGCTCGACTTCTATTTATTATCTATTAATTAATTAAATAATCGATATAAGCGAATTTATAGTGGGTTAAACTTCCTTGCACTAAGCTTCGAAATTAAGATATACTTTAATTTGTACGAGCGCGTGTGGCACAGTGGTCGGAGAAGCTCTGCAACACATACATACATGGGGTCGATCCCAGAACTACAGTCTCACCGAGTCCTCCATCCTTTCGGATTTGGCGAATGGGTACCACACTTGTCCAGGAGGATAGCAGCACTGGCTCAATAAGTCGGTAGGTCACTGCGAGTCATTATAAAGGCCAGGTATGCATTCACTGACCACCAACGATGCTTTATGAAGTGGAATGCACGGCGCATCCCTCAGGGATTGGTCAACGCTGAAAGCTTTCTTTGTCCGTTTGATTTGTATTTTTAATCGGTATTGTATTTCAAATGGTACCATGCCGTGAAAAATTGTAGTAGGCAGGAAATAATATTTTAACTTTAATTTCTTTTCAGATGTTCGTGTTTATTTGAAAGAAATGGAACAATAGAAATAGTCCTAAATTAGTATTCATAGCAACTACGAATAAAGTTTTAAGTCACTTCGAAAAATCTTTTCATATTGTATAAGAGGTTTCTTGACGGCTATTTATATGTTTGTTTTGCTGCAGCACTTCTATTCGCACCCGGTTTCTCCGAACGCTCTGTGCATTCGGTCGTGGCACTGACTAGTTTTTCCTGTACAAGTAATGCCTGTTCCGTTATTTATAAACAAGGAAAAATCATCTACCTAACAACCCAGTTCGTACAGAGATAAGATCGTTTTTTTTCACAATCATAAAAATGGTGATACCATTTGAAGGAGAAGAAGAAGCCAACTTTAAATGGATGGGTAGCAATCTGCTGGAATGGTAACGATGAAATATTTTTAGAGACTTCTAAGACCTTTTCTAGACTTAAAATATGGTAAGAGTTGGTGGGTGCTGTTATGGCAAATATAAGTAACTGATATTTCGAAACCGACCTTCCCTAAACCTCGGTGTGACTAATCAATATGTATTCTTTCTTGATAAGCTTGCACGAGGTTGATAAATATATTTATTTTCGGCTAACGTTTCGACGTCTTCGTCTTCCTCAGAGCCGGTGATCCGAGTCGATGGTCCATGCTTGTTGTTCGCCTCGACGTTGCGTCTTCGCCTTCGTGTCGAGCCAGATCTTCCTCAGTGAGCCATCTTCTCGAATCTGCCGAAAAAAAAAACGTTTAGCCGAAAATAAATATATTTATCAACCTCGTGCAAGCTTATCAAGAAAGAATACATATAAGTAACTGATTTAATCGACGCTATACATTAGTCCTCTGGGAGAGTTTTTACGGTGGAAAACCTTCTGATTGGAGTGGGTTTGAAGAGCCACGTGCAAAACTGTTCAGGATGGCTGTTCCGTGACACGACACTAATCCGACATGGCATCTACTTTTTTGGGGTGAGGTATTGCATGCCCTTTTATATACACTGTATATATGTTGAACATAAAGAGAAGAATTAGGAGAATAAGCATCTAGTTGGATACTTGTAGAGATCATCCTTGCCGATAGTATGAAACTAGTCTCAATCAAAATAGTCAAGCTCGGAAAAGTGAAGCGAGGGAATCTCCATTCAGAACGAATAACTAACTACCAGTTCGTCTTTACTATTATGCTGAGCATTCTTAATATAGGTTTGCTTCAAGGTCGATCTCACGGTAGTGACGATTGTGTGCTCGTAATATAGCCTTTCTACGGTTGAATAACCCGGGTGTTATTGTGGGCACTGTGCGAGGCCAACGGTCGAACCATCGACCGTGTGCGCAGCAGAAGCGTGTCGTTGCCTAACATACACAGCACAATATTGCAGTCAAAATAAAAAATGCATAGAAGTTATTCAATGTATTACGAACACCTTCAATCCCTTTAGCTGCTTTTCCGTTGATCACTGAATTAATTTTGATATCGCTTCGCATTGGAAGTAAATACATTCAGCAAAAGTCGATTTCGATCCTTGATTTTCTACTAAGCCACATAACCACGAACAAAAGGGAAAATTCGGCGAATATTGGAAGAGTGGAGTTGTTAAGCGAGAAGCAGCAGCTTTCAAATTCCTACCTTCAGCAAGGGGAAATCAATATTCTCAGATTTTTGACATATTCGACACTCGAACAGTTGAACTATGCAATATTTCATCAGAACCACACACTTTCGAGTGAAACAGTCAATTCGGTAACAGTGTGATAACTCTGACTTGTTAAAAATAATCCATTTCAGGTGTATCCCTTACGGCTACGCGGCATTGCTGAAGCTTGTTGGCAAGTAGACACAGCACTACGTCGGAACCATCCCCTCTGTAATCTATGGTCTTTTTCAAATGTCTCTCGCGGATATAATCGTTTCTTTAAGATTGATTTAGAATATTTATACTTATACTATTGTTATAACGCAAATTCTTTCTTTAATAGTGCCTGAAAAATGCGACAGTGTTTCCGATGTATGCAATGATTTCAGAATGTTGCTAATAATAGTTATACTCATATAGTTTTTTACTGAAGCCTTCCTCTTTTCTTGTTGCAATGAAGCCGCGTTTTTGCATTTGAACGCTGCGATGCGGATTCAGTCATTTGCCGGTCGACCAGCCAGTCGCCCAGTATTTTTCCGAAGTGTGGTCGGCGGTGGCAGCGCTTTTCGTTTGGTTTGCAACATTTGTGCTGATTTTCCTTGGATGCACCACCGTTCGGTCGAACGCGTTCCGCTCTGCTGAGCCTCGACGGCAAACCCTCGCTGAGCCGACGATCGGCTTTCGTGTCGCTGCCGCTTGATGAGTCGTCCGTCACCACACGCGACGACCGGTTTGCATCGAAGTTTCACAATGAATGATCTAATCGTCTGATAATAATACGACGAAAATTGAGAGCTCATGACGGACAAAAAAAACTAAGCAACTCCCAAAAAATCACTCACGAACAGGCGAAAACTGCAAAATTCTGTGGGAAAGAAGTTCCAGCAGCTGAAGGAGTATAGGAATTGTGGGGTGAAAGCAATAAAGGTGAATAAAAAGGTATTAAGTGAGTTTGAGGTGTTTATGCTTTTCCTATTCCCTCCTTTGATACGAGAAGAATTTACAATTTGGGATGGACACGGATTCGTACTCGTTTTAGCATCGTAATGGCAGTCTGAACTTATCTAATGAAATGAGTCTTTGTGAGGTGTTGGTTTCTTCTGCTTCTCGTAGGATCTGGCAGTTGATTTGGGTCAGTGCGATTGATTACAATTACGGGTCATTTATTTCACGCTAACTACGCAACATTTTCCAAAAATAGCACAGCGAATATGCCTTTCTATTGTACAGCTTTGTCGATCATTTACTGCTTAGAAAAGTGTGAAAATAAAACTGGAAAGCCATTGTTGCTCGATGTTTTTTCTGTACGAGAATGTTCAAGAAGAGAGTTCTTGCAGCAGAAGCTTCAACGATGTCTAACTTTCTGAAGGGCGCGTGTGGTGCGGCAGTCGGAGGCGCCCTGCAACACGCACGTAGGATCGATCCTGGCGCCCGTCGCTCACCAAGCCCTCCATCGCTCCGTGGTCAGCAAATTGCTACCATACTTATCTGGGAAGATAGCAGCACTGGGTGGATACTTCGGCAGGCCACCGCGAGTCATTGTAAAGCCCAGATATGCATTCAATTACTCCAAAAGGATACTTAATGAAGTCGAATGGCTCATCCCTCGTGGATTGACCAAGGCCAAGACCTTTATCCTTTATCGCAATTTTTTGAATCAATATATTCAACGTTAAATCGCATGTAATATTTCATTTAAGTTCAAAAGTCTCCCCAAACCTTGTCAATCAAAATTCGGCCCGTCGACTTGAAGCAAGTTGATGTTACAAGCCTTTTCATTGCAGAGAAGAGAAAACAAACACATTCCTCATTCCATATGAACGTCATGTGGACAGCCTCATTTATTTAAAAAAAAAGCTGGACCATGCGGAAACGTGTTAATTCATCAACAATACAGCTGCTTAACATGTTCTCTCATGCTCAGTTTATCGATTTACACTATGTAGCCGTCCTCTTGTTGTATACTTTGCCAGCTCACGCTTTCACAAATACTGCGAGCACTAGCACAGTATGTGTAGAACAGGTTTTATCCGCAGCCCATATATTTTGTTCAGCCTCGACGATTAGTGAATGGCTTGTAATCATGGTGTTCTCAATAACTTTTTTGTATGATTCCATATCACACATTTTGCGGAACCCAAAACTTCTTACATTTGATTTTCTTTCTTTGCAAGCATCAAACACGAAGGTTTTCAAAGTTTTGGGCGCGGGTTCGGATACTGCTTGAGGATCTTTTTTTATTCTCTGTGGGTCTCACTGGTCGAATCGATTCTCCTTGATGATTCTGGGTAATCGTTCTAGAGCGTTCATAAGTGGACTGAAGAGAGTTAGCTGTTCTCAGGCAACTCTGGAACCATTTTCCATTTCCCTGAGAGATAGCAGGTTTTGCTAGCTCTGCGGCGGGTCAAAATGGCGTCTTACTCTCACTTGTATTTTCCAGAATAAGCGCTTTTGTTAAAGTTATTGCGAACAAAAATTTCACATGTTTTTTCCTTGATGTTAACAGGTCATCATTCGTTAACAGCATCCGAAAGTGGGGCGATATTGTGCGAAGAAGAATCCGTTTTCACTGGAAAATGCAAAGTGAACGGACGTTTTTGCCAGACCCATCAATTCATCTACTGTGGTGATTCCAACTCTTCTAGCGTTCGATTCATTTTCACCGCCTTTATCGTCCACAGTGGTCTTTGAATATTTCGCGAGTTGTTTCGATTTGTTGTTTCAGAACCTCTTCTTCTTTATGAATGTCGCAGAATGCTGGTCCAGTCAATTCTTCTCTCAATCTTGTAGAAAGGCTAATTATGGCATTCCAAGTTGTAGATTAGAGAAAAGCGTTGAATTAGTACTCTGCCTGCTGATGAACTGCGTCACTAACCACTGCGCTATCCCTCCCTAAGCGAGCGATTACCAATGTAAATGACACTGTTGTCGTTCGCGTTGAAGATCAGCGCCAGTTCGCCCGCCCCTTTAAACTTGGTCGTCCACAATAAAAGGCCCTAATCGCAGATGACTGCCGCCTAGTTTTTCAGCATAAAAAAACCGTTATTTGACCGTTTCGTCATCATACTCCTTTGCGAAAAGTGAGTTATGTATGTCATCAGACCTTTACTAAATGAGACAAAGTGTTTCATCGCTAAAATTTTTTGCTTCTGATGAATGTCAAGAAGAAGAAGAAGGAGTAGAACAATTTCAGCAATGACTAGAGGATCAGGCGTTCTCTTCGTTTTTTCGTTGACTGTTGCAGTGACGTTAGTTTATTTATAATTATTGTTTACGACTTTTTCAAACGCCACATATCCAGTTTGACAGTCGGTGTCGAGTATCGGATCCACGTGAACAAGCAAACTGCGAAAGGCAAAACTTGTAGAATTTCACCACTTAGATTTCAGAAGTGCCCAGTACAAATCCAGCTACATGTCCGGCGACGGCACGATGACCTATGGAGGGTATGGTGGATACGGTAAGCGGAAACAACTTTCGTAAATATGAATGGAGAGAAGCTTGAATCGAAAGTACCTGCACTTACTTATCAAACCCGTCCTACGTTTTCCGTTGTTCGGCGTCTCTCATTAGGGAACTCGCTTTATTCTTAAATGTGTTATAACCATGTGATAAATAAACTAAAAAGAACCTGCGGTCCGGAGTTTTGCAAATATCCGGGACCCGGATAGTGTGGTGGTGAAGTGCGCTACTCCTCGGTAAGGACAATAGCGCGCGTTCGTTCCCCACCGCATACACCTGCGGTCCGGAGTTTTGAAATATCTCAGCATTATATACGAGTTATATTTCGCAACATACCCTGCCATTAAAAAGAAAAAGGCAGTAAATAAAAGAGGCAAGATTGTGATTAAAAAGAGTTTGTTTGCAAAACTCCGGACCGCAGGTGTCTGCGATGGGGAACGAACCCACTGTTGTCCTTTCCGGGGAGTAACGCGTTCACCACCACACCATCCGGGTCCTTCGTTTCGCCTGTCTCTCAGCTAGTTCTATCTATCTCTCCCATCAACAATCATCCGTCAGCGGGATTGATCTGGGGAGCCGAAATCGGCAATGAACCCAGTTAAGCTTAGTCTTTAGTTATAATAGTTATAGTTAAAATCCATAGAGGGCCCTCATGGTGAGGTGGTGAACGCGTTACTCCTCGGAAAGGCAATAGCGCGTTCGTTCCACACCGGGCACCTGCGGTCTAGAGTTTTGCAAATATCTCAGCATCATTGAAGTTGTATTTCGCAATATACTCTGCCATTAAAAAGAGTAGGCAGGAAATGAAACGGTTAAGATTAAAAAGAGTTTTAATGGAGACCGTTTTTTTCATATCCATTTCTTAGGTCCAATGGGTGGCATGGGATCATCCTACGGATCACCGTACGGTCTAGGCGGATACCCAGGAATGACTGGAATGGGTAACCAAGCAGCTTGCACTGTATGCCGTAGAATAATTTAAAGTCTTAGAAATTCAGGAGGAGGTTACGGTATGGGCATGCCAGGAGCAGGAGGAATGGGCATAGGGAGCGGTTATGGTAAGTTGGAAAAGTTATCGTATTCTGAGGCATGGCGGTCTTCACATTAGCTTTAATTCACTTTCCACATTATTTTCCAGGATCGCCATTCTCTTCTGGTAGCATGTATGGGAGTGGAATGAGTGGAATGAACGGATTAGGTGGATCAGCTCTCGGTGTGGGTTTAGGGACTAGTCTGTTTTTCAAGAAATAAGCAACAATCAGGTCTACGACGAATCGTCTTTCATTCCAAGATCTACACATTTGAGCCCATTCTTTTAGTGAAATCTTATAAATTTATGGTATAAATAATAAAGCATGCTGTAGTAATGTGATAAGAAGTGTATGACGGTAATACGAAGAAAGATTGAGAAAACTCTAGGATGTACTGACGAGTGTTGAAGACCGAAAGATTTACTCCAAGCGGAAGGGCATTCATAAGTCAATGAGTTTTGCTGTTCTATTTGAAATCAGCAACGATGAAACTGTTCGCAAAAGTTGGTGTTAGTCCTAAAAACCTCTAGGATGCCTTAGCGAAATCAGGAACGTTTCTCACCCACAGAGACTGCCTGCTTAAAACACTACAGTACGACCACCAAGGTTCGAAGAAAAGAGTTACCTGGCCAGAAACGTTGAGTATGGTGAGTATGGTGGGTGACGCAGAGTTTCGTTATTCAATTTGTTCAACCTTGGCACCGTCGCTTGTACGACGCGTCGCCGCTTATTATCTTGGAGAAAAGGTTACACCGTTGCTGCCCACTAATGCCGCGCGATAACGTAGAAGTCTCTGGCTCATTTCGTCGATTTTCTCGATGTACTATTCCATCGTAAGCACTTCACTCGGATTCAGGAGGCTCTTGTGGGTTAAACCAAAAAAAAACAACCGCAGTATCCATTTTGACGAAATTTTGTCTTCTGAAAGTGCTGAGGAGCTTCGTCGTGGTCCAACCACTAAGCTGACATCGCTGGTTATCGAAAAGGATCTGCTTCTTATCACGTTGAATGCTGTGAGGAAACGGGTCGTGGGGTTGGTGCAGAAGAAAGGACACCTCAAAAAGGCTATTTCCTTAATTGTAATTCTATTTAGTGCGGCTCCCATTTGTCGAGCTTCTACGACTTCCAAGTGCAGAAGCTATCTAAAGCTTTTGACTGAAAAATACAGCCTGTCAGCGACCTACTTGGATACTTGGGTGGCCCATCTTCACTGGTTGTGCATGCTCGAGCACGATTTTTATTTTTTCGGAGTTTTGCTGGCTTAACCATTGTAGTTCCCTGTAGTCCCGAGATCAGCTAGCCAAGGTCTGCCCGAGGTTGTCACCACCACTGGCAGTTGCTCCCATTGTCGATCAGAGTGAGATTTGCCATAATGCGTCTAGTTTGATACCAGGACGTTTATCACTCTTGATATTGATTTGCTCTTAGCTGGGCTTCCTCATCTTCCTCATTTAAACGCCGGACTCCTTCTCAGCATGGGAAACCCAGCTGGAAGGATTATTCCCCCTCTGTACATTGCAACCTGACACCCAAAAACACCTTCCAGCCACGATATGATTTTTGGGAGATTACCTAGCAATTACTTAGTTAGTTCTCAAAAAGTGATTTTCCATGGAAGAGGCCCTCTGTGAGTAGGAGTTAAGGGGAAACGATTCTGATTCTCCTTTCGTCGTCCCATTCTCAGTTTTCTCTCCATGTGTTCTGGTTTGCAGGCTTGCTTAACTTAACAGTAAAGCTTTCAACAACGAATTTATGGAAAGTCTTATGAATCACTGTACATTACTGCCCTCAATTGACAACAGGTTACAACCAGTTTGTGCTAGTCGTCTACACAGGTCAACGAGCAGCAATTGGCGATACTGATCTACACAATGGCAGATGTTCCAGCAGTTTTGCCTTCTTTCGAGAGTTAAATTGACACGCAATCTACTCAGTCAAACACTTTCATAACCTTAGCAGACAAAACCTAATACATAAATTTGAAGCGCAAATTAGTACATTTTAAAATCCATATAGAATAAATTAGTTTTAATAAAGCAAAAAACACCGTTTATGAAGGTCCTAAAAGTCAACCAGAGTCGATAACGTGCCAGAAAAGAAGAGTTAACTGTGTTAGGAGGCAGGACCTTCCTTAAACACTACGCTGTTACAGTTGGGTCCAAATTCCTCACCGATGAAGCCTATTTTTAAGGAGACCTTGCTTGGGATCGTGTTCAGTTTTTACGAACTTCAAGGTCTACTTTGTTATAAGACTAGACCAAATTAGTTATATAAAGACGAAAAACAAGAAGTAGGGCATTACTACCACATCCTTTTCCATTAGCATTCTTTGGACAGCGTTACCCGAACGGCGAAGGAGGTATCAAATTTCGCACATTTTTGGGCGAAGCTAAAGCGAAAGAAAGTTTAATGATAGCATCAGAGCACCAAAAAGATGTGGCAGGCGACAGATTCGAAAACTAATAAAATCGGAAAATATTAGACTACCTGTTTGTGGTAAGGGTGGAAGGTTACTAGCAATTCCTATTCAGTTAAGTGTTCAGAGAGCCAAAAGCGATTTGAAGACGCTTTCCTTCATCGCCCACCATTTGGAAAGGGTTTCAAAAACCAATGGTGAAAAGTAAACATGGAATGGATCAAGGTGGCAAGCGTGGAAGGTTTAATAAAACGAATAACCTGGAATAAGATGCAGTCATAAGCTATTTCTCCATTTAAAGTTGAAGTACCAACACGTTCTATTTCCATCTTATACCTACTTACCAAAATTCATAAGTTAATTTCCAGCTATTCTGCATTAATAAATACCAACAACAACGTGCTTACTCAGCAAAAGAACTAGTGAAAACAAGTTGCCGACATCTTTTTTGCGAGGACGGCAGTGGTCTCTTGATTTGAATATCTGTTCTGGCATTTTGTCTCTTGTAGGGCGACCACGAAGAATTTTATGTGATCTACACCTGGTTTATTGCTGATTGCTAGTTAACTTCTCATTCTTTGGAGGAGTGACACAGACTCGCTAAGGCATTTTTATGTTTCATCACAGGAATGCTTCAACCACTGCTGAAGTTTTGTGGAGACAACGAATCTTGATACTAGTCGGCCGACTAACTCGGTTTCGATCTATTAAGCTGAATTTAAGCAAGGAAGTGCACCAATGAAAAGCGACCAGCCGATCAATAACGTTATAACGAGCGCAATTCATTGGTGTTAATTATGGTCACGTTTGTACCAATTTTAGTAGCATTTTGGCTGATTTTGCTTGGGCCAAAGTATTGGAGGATTATGCTCTGGTTTATTGAAAAGTATACCAGCCAAATTACAGTGAAGTCTCAAGTCTCGATTTAGTAAAAAAAAAAGCCGGTGTTAATTTGTAGGCAGAGAACATACCAGTTTGCTCTTCTACGCCCCTCAGCATGTCCTTTCGATTTCATAAAGTCTCATTTTTTAAGCAGTTTTAAACCTAAGCAGTTTCTATCTGATTTTTGTTTTCGAATTACCCAAACATCTGTAGTACTTGTCATGCTTTCTTGAGCTCTCCAAAGCTTGTCTAAATCTACCGTCGCTTGCTCGACGCCACTGTACGAGTCGGTCTACTTTGATTTCTGCCAGTCCACATTCACATGTTCCAGTCTTCTTCGGTATTTTTTGTAAACGCACATTCCATACAATAAACGTGTTTTACCATAACGATAAAAATGGGCAACATCTGGTTGGCGATTTGCTGGTCACTAACCATGTCCAGAAAAACATCTTTTGTAAATCATTAAGCGCGGAGAACAGCTTTTCGGGTCTGTTACCTTCTACACTGATCTGCTTTCGACTAGCTATCGAATGTATGAACTTAGTATGGCAAAAGAGTTCTGTAACTCAACGAGCTGATAATGGGCACTGTGCGTCCAAACCGTGCGTTGCGTATTGAAGGAGGCGAAAGAAATGTAAAAAATCCAGAAACTAAAACATTAGCTAATTTTTCAACATATTTTCATACATATGATTTCGATCAAAAGTCTTTCCTTCAGATAATCGATTAAAATCCTTAAATCCTGCTGCGGTTAAGGACAGAAACGCATATGGTGCTACAAACAGCTAGTGCGAAACACGTAGTTAAAAGGTCCGATAATCAAAGATCCCTGTTGCATTTGCGTGAAACCCTAATGATAGCGTCGATATGATAAAGGCCTGATCGATCTTTGATTATATATAAAGCTTAACTCAACTAGAAGTCTCTTCATTCATTATTACCAACTTCTTAGCCTAAGCACCTTTATGGCAAAAAGTGAACGCTTCTATGTAGCTGTGAGTTTCTAGCTTTTAATTGTTCAGCATTGTAATTGCGTTTTTCGCTCAGAGATTGGGAGAAGTCACCAAAACAATGAAAACAAGCCTTCTAATAAAATTGCACGAGTTCACGAAAGAGGAATAGACGAAAATAAGGATTTTGGGTTACTTAGCCTTTCGCTAATGATCGTACTCCAAACTTAAATTGCTGGAAGCAGATCGCTAAAAAAATGCTGCTACGAATGAAGCGGTCTCCGATGAGGAATTTAGGAAAAAACAGGATCTAATTTACCGCACAGCCTTATTTCTGTTGCTCATGCAGGCCATTCGGAAGTGGCTTGTGAAGGTTAAGTAGCCGTAAAATTACTGACGCCGAGAAGCCGTACGTTCAAGAAAGGCGGATTTTGTGCCGGACTGATATGCACATATTCATGAGTGCGCACACCATGCATGTGTGTCTAAGAAGTGGTTGCAGGATTACGAAGTCGGGCTGAACAATTAAATCCATTTCATCTTTCCTTAACGTTAGTGAATGGTTCTACACAAAGATCTGGTGTTCCTCTTGTCCACTATTCGATTTGCACCTATCCCCGCAGTCTTTTGCTGCCTCAACCATTCATGATTCTGAGTGAGAAACTGCTGATCAGTAATGTAAAAAGAGTAAAGTTGCTGTTTTTGGCATTTCCTTCAATAACAGAATGACGAAAATAGATTCCTATAAGCAACTAACGGACTGAG
The DNA here is from genome assembly GCA_900624975.1 of Angiostrongylus costaricensis. Lineage (NCBI taxonomy): Eukaryota > Metazoa > Nematoda > Chromadorea > Rhabditida > Metastrongylidae > Angiostrongylus > Angiostrongylus costaricensis. The sequence goes on along the minus strand of UYYA01003839.1, from coordinate 222,427 downwards.
TCAAACATTTGTGATAAAAAGGTGTGAAATAGTGTTGATTTTTATACTTATGTCCTGAAGAAAACCGAAGAGTCCAGTATGGATTGGAGAAAATTTTACGTTTATGGTCGTAACTGCAGCAAGCTCTTAACGACGTTGCTCCCAAGAGAAACGTCACGTAGTTCACGTCGTGGAACAAAACTAAGGCAATATGCGGCTATTAAAGTTGAATGTGCCGAGAGCATCGATAATAGCTCACAGTTACAAAAACTGCCGAGACCATCGATAATAGCTCACAGTTACAAAAACCTCTAGCTAATTGCGTGACAATCCTTCTTTGCTTCTTCGACCTACCGCTGAGAAAGTGCTTTTTTTGCTTTGTTGAGTGACATCATAAAAAGTGGAAGAAGTGTCGTTGAAAGCGCTGACTATACATTGATAAACATTTATACCACGAGATTATTCAGCGTTCCAATAAACCTGCTGAACAGCCGAGAGTTTGTAGTGGACTGCCACTGCCTAGTTTACTTAGCATATCGTCGAAAACCCCTTTACATGCCTTCTTGGAACTGGTAAGGTAAGAAATTATACAAAGACGAGCCATGCAAGCAAGCAGTGCTTTAAAAATGGTTGACTACGGTAGATCATATCCACATTATATCATATATGGATTGCACACAACAATATTGATTGTATCCACCTTGCTTCGAAGTTCATAAACTACTACACGATTTCACGGTGTTGAAAGCACCCACTTTCACTGACTTGTAGATAAACTATGATTTCAACGATGCTAAGATATTTGCAAAACTCTTGACCGCAGGTGTATGCGGTGGGGAACCAACGCGCTATTGTCCTTTCCGGGGAGTAACGCGTTCACCACCACACTATGCGAGTCCTTCGTTTCGCCTGCCTCTGAGCTAGTTCTATTGATCTTTGCCACAGCAATCACCGCAGGTTAAATTGTCATTAAAACTTGCCATTAAAAAAGGAGTAGGCAGTAAATTGATGGCTGATTACTGGGGCAAAGATCAATAGAACTAGCTGAGAGACAGGCGAAACGAAAGACTCGCATGGTGTGGTGGTGAACGCGTTACTCCGCGGAAAAAACAATAGCGCGTTCGTTCCCCACTGGAGACACCTGTGGCATGGAGTTTTGCAAATATCTCAGCATCATTGGAGTTATATTTTGCAATAAACCCTGCCATTAAAAAAGGAGTAGGCAGTAAATAATAAATTAAAATTGTGATCAAAACTATGATTTTTTCGAGAAAGGGGCTGTCGTGAGAATTTTTTATGACCAAGGCGTTCTTGCTTAATAAATTAAGACGCTTCATTAGGTGTTCACAATAATCAGAATTTCATGTTTCTATAATACAAAGCACTCTCTGGGGTGTTGGTGTTCTTCTGTATCGATTTGCAGTGAAAATGGGGGAACTAATTCTCCTGTTAAGTTCGCAAAACCAAGAAGATGTTCGAAATTTGCACACGAAAGCTAGATAAGAGTAAAGTACCGTCAGGGAATCCCTGCCATGTTGCTAGCAACGTAGTAGCAAGGTAGAAAACCTCCGTTCCAAGGAAGTAGCGAAATGGCTGTGATAACGATCTGGGAAGTCCTAAAACAGCTTTAGACCCAAAGAAGGGAAAATCTTGCTCGACGAGCAACCTGCCAGTCAGTTTGAAATTGTTTTATGGTATGCAAGATTCTTGGGTAAATCGGACCGTTAAAGTATTCAAGTATGAAATGTGAGAAATACGGATACATTACAAACAGTTATCTCCGCAAGGATAGGGTGCTCAAATCAGAGTTATGCCGCAACGATAGTCGTTAACCTACAGCTGAACACCTACAGCTAAACAGTCTTCCTTTTATTGGTGAGATATAAAGTAAATTACTAGCAAGACATGACTAATACTGCTTGATTTTGATGACGAATGTGAGAATCTTGGCCAATCATCAGACTGAATCTCAAAAAGAGGGTTTTACGAGAAAACATCTTGCCCGTAGAGTCGCATAAAGGGAAGCGTAGCTTCATGAGAATTAGGGAGTTTGCAAGAGCACTATAGATCGACTGAAGGGAGCTAGGTGAGGAACCGATCAGTATCGATGAGCACACTGAGCAGTAGATGATGCGTGGGGTATTCCGTACTACCCAAGCGATATACGCAGCAGGCTTCTACGACGTACGTTAGATGGGAGACGTTGCTGCATACACGAAGATGTCCAGAAGCAGATGGACCTAACATGTGATGCTTCTTGATGATAGCCAGGTATGAAAATAGATATCTGCTGCATGGCAACGTATGTTAGAAAGCTATTAAGAAGAACATTAACCAAATGACCAGAGTTCTTTAAAAAGATCGCAGAAGAAAAATATGGAGTGGAGCTCTTCGTATTCTTCGTGTATGTACGACACCCTAGACGTCTCAACAGCCCTTCAGGGGTGACTAGGGGTGACTGAAGAATTCCTTGGTACCGTGTTTGATTAAAATGTGTTCTCCGATTTTCTACTATTTTTACTTTTTAATGATACAAAAACGAGCTGGCTTCGAGTCATCAAAATTCGCACGGCGGTTTTCAAATGCCCAAATCTTTTTCTGGCAGAAACACAATTCACTTGTTCTTGGTCGATATTTTTTAAAGTTAGTACAAAACGGGTGGTGGTTTTTCTCCATGCACAGCACCTTTTTCTTAAACTTCTTCCAAACAGTAGGTAGGTCATCTAATAGAGATGTTGTTATAGATGCTGGAAGGGAAAAGCTGCTTATAGAAATGCACAATTTAGCGGACAACTGGCCGTTGTTTAAATTTTGGTTCTTATAATGGATCAGAGAAATTGTTCTTTATGTCGGCATATGAAGAAAACCCTTGCAAATGCTGACAACATTCTTGACGTAAGATGGCCTTCAGTAATTTTATAATCCGTCAAGTCCTCTAGTTATTCAAGCATTATTGTATATTGCCAAAAAAACCCCGAACGTCCCTAACCACTAAAAATTAGGTGGAGTCTCACTCCATAAGGACTAAAAATCATAGCGGTTGTATTGCACTAAGTGGGCAGAACAGCCCTTGTCTGTCTGAAAGCCGTTCTAGCCGTTCTAATATCTGTCCTAATGGTGTTGGAAACAGATCCAAAAAAGTGTCCATTCCAGTATTCGGATTTCGACATTGGGGTTCATCATTTGGTTCGAAATTGCGCCTTGGCCACATTAAAGACCGAAGCTGGCAATCTCAATGAAAATGTTGTCAAGACGATTAGATCAGAGATGGAGAAAGTAAGCTTCATTTTGGTAAGACTATTGCCTTTTGGTATTAGCACATTGTCTTCTGTCTCCTGAAATGCAGCACAGCACTTCGCCCAGTGAAGTGATACCTATCCCTCGTTGGATTGCAGCCTTTAAATCTTCTCCTCGATTTCTTCGCAATTAATTATGGGAATTTCCGGTTAAGCTTTAATTTACTTTCAAACCAATGAATTTATTAAGATTTTTATAAAAGTTGCTCTAAGAACGTATTTTACACGTAACTGACAGCATTCTACACAATCATATTTAACGCTTCCAGTGACTGATATGATCTCCACTGAGGTTATGTTCTTTCTGACTGTTCATTTTTCAAGGCAGAAATTATTGTAGGCATTCGATAACTTGTCGAAAACAGATCAGTTTAAAGGGTTTACAGCAGAAAAGCTATTATCTACTCATATTGATTTCGAAAAAACTTTTCTCCGACAAGTACTTGCCCGGTATTTTCACTAATAGTTGACCATTACTTCAGCTCCATTCGCTATAAAGAATCATACGCACTTTGTGGAATGCTTTTCTATAAAAATACCGAAATAGACACAGGACAAGGTGCGAAACTATTCCTAATTTTGATCGTGATGTTCATAAGATGAAAAGTAGGAGAGAGTAAATACTAGCGCACATAAGATTCACACCCATAGATCGACTGGGTAGTCGTACTCTTCCCCAATCGCACCATATTCAGAGCTCCTCTTCACCAGCTGTCGAATAGTAGTAGTTTCTTCTACAGAAAAATCGGCAAGTTTTTGAGAACCAAAAAATACGCGCGATTCCAAGCGCAACGAACGCTAAAGCCCGAGAAGGCTCTATATGTTAGCTCATTATCAAACACTAAGTGTGAAGAATGTCTCTAAGATACCACCCATTCTATAATACTTCCCCTTCGGCAAGCTATGGAGTTGTTGCAAAAAGTATGGTGAAAAAAATTTTAACGGCAAAATAAACTGTTAGAAAGAAAATGACTCCTATAGAGATCATAGAGGCCACTTGATGTGTAATGTGTACGCTCTTACCGTCCATTATGTGCCGAGGATGGTTTTCATTTCAGGCGACAAAAAATACGGATTGGCACTGCGTCTTTGGCCGAAGTTTTTCAACATGTCTTGAATGCGATCGTGGCTCCTTGTTGCATTTCTACGTCGACGACACAGCGTTTGTGCTTTTCAGATGCACCGTGAAGAAGCCTTGACGTCCTATATTTTTCTGTCATCTGCCATACATGGCAGATTTCGCTTTATTTTTGTTATAGTTTTAGTCAACATTGAAACAACACGAAAAGTATGCTTGAATTTAACGCTTTGATTAGGATGAGAAACATCTGGCTTAATAATTTTACAAGATCCATTAAAGTTGTTCTCTCCACCGGCACTTCCACATCATTCCACGCATGCTCTGTGTTCTTATAGCGGAGAAGATGCCTCAAACTTGTGTAATCAAGCGTTAATAAACAAGTATGCTTATATGTCCTTGAAAAAGTTAATAAACAAAAGGAGATAATGCTGCTTTATGGTGTTTCTCTCTTGCCACGTAGACAAACTGAATAAGACTACATTCATGCTGGTCAAGAACCTCTTATTTAACAAATACAGGTACAAAAGGATTTTTTCAGTTATGGCTAAGTATTCGAAGTTATTGTCTTTGTAAGAACTCCAAAGATTTGAGACCAGCTTCCACAGCGCCTGGTTTTCGTAGTTGCATCTAATCCATTCCATTAAAATCTGGGACGGCTCGAACGATAAAAAGTTACTCAGCAGTACTCTTCTGTAAAGGTCAGTTTTCGATAGGCCGCTCATGAAAGATTGCCTGTTCTTGTGGACACAATCAATCCCGCTGCACTAGGGATAACAATAGCTGGCATATAGAGAAACAATAAGTTTTAAACCCGACATTCGCTTAACCTTATAGACATTTAGACTTGAATTATCGCACATGAGTAGAAAGGTTGTTGTACCGAAATGTTATGCACCACTTAGACTTTCGATGCAGCCTCTTCTAAGTTTGTCAACACAACATTACATAGAATATTTGCACCGAAGTTAAATGAAAGTTCGTTTTCAATAATAAGAATGTGCTTTTCAAAGGAGAATAGTCCAGTGGGGGCGGTGCTATTAAAAAAGTGCATTGCCCTAGATCGATCCTACACTGGTCCACCTTACCTCCTCCACCATCGCTCTCTCAGAAGTCGGCAAACTGTTAGAAACTTGCCTTGCATTAGCCCAATCACGCTAACGAAGAATATCCTAACACGACTACCTCAGGATTGCAAGAAAATCGACAGCTGAACCTCATATTCAAAATCCGACTGTCTTCATAGATGATGTATGCGAGGAAAGGAATCGAATGCAAAAAAGGTAGAGATGTGCACGATTTATTTGATGGATCTGTCAAATAAAAACAAGTAAGGAAAAATTCTCTAATCTAAGCAATCTTATGCCTAGTTCCCTTCAAGCAGCTAATCAGGAAATCAATTTTGAACACAGCTAATCAGGAAATCAATTTTGAACAATTTGTTTCGTTAAGTAACAAATCCACGGATCTCCCTCATATGAGGGACCTCGAGCCGACTAGTCACGAGTCTACGTGGAGCGTCCCCAGGTGGCGGATAGGGAGTCATCGCTAAACAAAAGCGACCTTTGCTTCTCTGAGATGCAGGTAGATTCAAAGGATCGACTTCTTGTTTCCGCTGCACCGATTTGGCACATACTTTCTCTACTTGCTAGGCATATTCATGCATGCGTGTGTGGGTGCGTTGTTGCTTATGCGGATTGTATTCTAGAAGTCAATTCGGCCAAAAGCCTGCAATCAAGCGACAGGGAAGTACATGGGAGGCGGTTAGGAGTCGCCTAAAACAAATAAGCTCCATGTCCACTCCACGAGAGACTGGCAAACCACCCGTGAGTACATCCAGCCCCCACGTTCAGAGCCCAGTAACCTATACGTGGGTATCAAAAATGCTAAACGCAGTAAAAAAAAACGGGCTTCACTTCCTTGACCCCGAAAGAGCTCCCAATTTCGCAGAGTTGGGTAGGATGAGTACGGAGAGGCTGCTAAAAACTCAACGCCAATAGAAGCTGACTGGATTACAAAGAACTATGGTGACGATCTGTGCTTACAATGCACGTTCACTTGCTTCGGAGTCCTCGATAAAAGACTTGCTCATGCAGGCAAAAAAGATAAGGTACGACGTCATCGGCCTGGTACAGACGAGACTGCGCCGCCCATTCTATGCCGTCTATGACACCGATGAATAACTGTTTGTCGGTACGTGCGACAGTAGAGGAGTCGTCTGCGACGGCGTTCCCGTCAACACGAGTTTATCAATGAATATCGATTCATTCGAACAGCTTACAACTCGAATCGGACGTTTACGATTAAAAAGATGTGGGTCAATACCGGCATTGACAATCTTCGTCGTTTTACGCGCCGACACCAAACAATAACGAAAAAGAAGTCTAAGGCATCTACATGGACTTGGAGTAGTTATGCAGAGACTACTATACATTCTTCAAGGTCTTCAATGAAGATTTTAACGCTAAGATTGAGACAAGAAGGTTTGAACAACGTCACATTGGGACACACGGATTAGAATGGAACGAACAGGATGAGCGGCTGTCTGAGTTTATCATGGCGACCAATGATTCATAGTAACTCGCAATTCCAGAAGCCCCACCCTCAACGCTGGATGTGGGAGTCTCCAAATGGAGAGTGCCATAACGAAATAGATCACATCATAGTAAATAGAAGGTTTTGCCTAGCCAATGTCGCTGTTGTCCCAAAATTGTACACGGGATCAGACTCACCACCTCGTTCGTGCAAGATTCTATTTCTCGCAGAAAGAAGGAAAAGCCACTAAATTCGAAAACCGAAGTCCCAGAACCACCATAAGCTGGGACTTATTCAATTCATTAGTCGGCTGTGCTGCCGTTGTCGATAACAGTGACAAAGAACACGATCGGTTCATTCAACACCTTCACGTTAGCTCTATGAAAGCTGAGAGTTCGAAAGCTACCGAGAGACGTCGGTATTCAGAAACACTCGAGCTGATACGCCAGCGTGATATCGCACGAGCTGCAGGCAACCGCTAACTGACGTCCGAACTTGCAAAACAATGCAAACAGGCTGTGAAAAAAGAGCTTAAAGAGAAAATAGCAGTAGTAATGGTTGAAGCTGCAGAGGTTGGAAAAATCATTCGCAAAGCCCACCGAAGCTTCGCCAGTTACAAAACCCAGCTGATTGCACTCCGACGCCCAGACGGAACAGTTACAGCGTCCACAAAGGCGATGGAGAAAATCATTAACGAATAATACTCAGATCTCTTCTACAGTCACGTCCACCTTCCGTCATATGAAATAGAGAAGGATGGATATGTTGCACCACCGGTTCTCCCTTCCGAAATCCGACATGTCATTTCGTCGGTGAAAAATCGAACAACACCAAGTCCGGACAGGGTGGGATCTGAAAACTTGAAGAACCTTCCGCCAGTCCTCGTAAGCATACTCTCTCGGCTCTTTACACGTTACCTGTCTGAGTGCAAGGTCCCTACTCAGTGGAAGACCAGCATGACCGTGTTATTGTTCATGAAGGGTAACCTACACGGTATCGGCAACTATCGCCCAATCTGCTTACTGTCTGTCGCCTATAAACTTTTCAATCGAGTCATCCTAAACAGGATTAACAGAACATTGGTCCAACGATAGCCATGTGAGCATGCACGGTTTCGAAAAGGATTTAGTACGATGGACCACATCCACACGATAACAAGGCTCAATGAAGTATCGCGAGAGTACAGAAGACCGCTCTGTCCCACTTTCATCGATTTATAGAAGGCCTTTGATTCAATTGAAATAGAAGCAGTCTTGGTAGCCCTTGATAGCCAAGGAGTCCCTACTCACTACATAAAGATTGCTCGCGAGCTGTACAAAAATTTCACAACCAAGATATCCCCATTTTACAACGATATTAACAGTGACGTCAAAAGAGGTGTTAGACAAAGCGATACCATCTCGCCAAAATTATTTACCCCTCAGAACGTCATGCGAACATTGGAATGGGATAAGATGGGAGTGAAAATCGATGGTCGGCAGTTACAGCATTTTCGTTTTGCTGATGACATCATCCTTATAACACCAAACATTAGCCAAGCAAAACGTATGCTTCCCGACTTTGATAAAGCCTGTGGAATGATTAGTCTTCGACTAAATCTCACAAAAACGATGTTCATGAAGGACGGGTTGGTTTTGTACGCCCCATTCACGCTCAACGGAACGAATATCTCCGAATGCTCCACTTATATCTATGTAGGTCGGGAAATCAATATGACGAACGACTTAGCTCCAGAGCTCAGCAGAAGGAGACGAACGGTTTGGGGAGCTTTCAAGAGCATCGAAGATGTAGCGAAGAGGACAAAAAGCACGCGACTCCGTGCCCTCCTTTTCGACTCAACGGTACTTCCTGCCCTAACGTATGCGTCAGAAACCTGGTCGCTGCGTAAGCAGGATGAAAGGTCACTCACCGTTATCGAACTCACAATCGGAAGGACGATGCTTGGAGTATCCCGTTCCACACAAGTAAGCGATGGGATCCGAACCTCCGACCTGCGCGATCAAAAATCAAAGATGCCGTTCTGTACGCCAAACAGTCGAAGATGAGGTAGGCCGCACACGTAATGCATATAAATGGATGAACAAGAGCCGTCAGTGACTGGATTCTTCGGGATGTGAAACGCACTGCAGGAAGATCATCGATCCGATGGTCGGAGTTCTTCACAAAGACCCTTGAAGAAAGATATGATGCTCGACAAGTCCCTAGAGCGAGCAGAACCCACTGGGCTACTCTTGCACGCGACGGGGAAAAATGGAAGCCCGCTCGACTGACTAGACGATCAACGGGACTACAGGTGATAAAGGAAGCAGCAAATGCGGTCACGAAGGGTATGGAAGGGAGGGGATAGGAGTGTGTTTAGTAGCCCCAAGAATGTAGCCTTAAAGAAAAAGAACTGCTTCTTTTCCGAGAAGTTCGAGAATTAGTTGTCAAGCACTGATGTTAGCTTTATTGCCATATTTTCCAGCGACTGTTCTTCTATCTTCTACAGTTTGCCGAGTCGATGAAGTTCGCAGAAGGCGATCTAACTAGGATGTTCCCACGTAGAGTTATATTGGATGCCAAATAAGAAATTTAATTGAGAGGAATATATACAGCAAGTATTCACCTGAGAGTCTAGACAACAGGATTGAAAACACGGCAAATACAAGATTGTCGAGCATGAATTCGAAGAACGTAAATAGATCCTCAACGAGACATCAGTAGAAATATGGAATTAGTTTGAAAGCTTCAACTGTGAAGGATACCAGATCATTGGTCCAAATTCTACTAGGACCAATAAACCAGTTAGCTTCTCGATTATAGGTTAATAGGAAAATGGAGCAATCGAGAATGGTGGCGATGGTGCACAACTTCCGAGTGATTCACATTAGTTGCACGTTTTCTTTCCCATGAATAGTAACCTTCCTGCCGCCTACAAAGTGTCTCCCCTTAAAAAGAATTCTTTTTTCTTGGCAATAATGAAGACATGGAAGCGTTACTGAACGCGTCGTGATGAAAACGATTTGAGGATTTGATTACTATCAAATCCTGCCAGATGTTGGCTGATTTTTACCTATACAGCTATTTTGCGAGCATATGTGAAGGAGCGAATGATATAAGGGCGTTAGTATAGTAGACTGTTCACTTAAAAGGGCTTCACCAATTGGTTACACCTTATAGAAACATTACAGGTTATCACCCTCGGAGCTATAATAACGTTTTGTAAGAGGAAAGTATTGATGAGGGTTTATAAAGATGTTTTAACTAAAATAACATTAAGCTTTCCGGACCTGTCATCATTGTTTTGTGAGAACATGTGCGCCGGTGTTAACACCATTCGAATTTTCCTTCACTCAAGTCCATTCATAGTCAGTGACTGTATCACATTCTCTTGGAAGTTTTTCAATATTTGAACGGTGCTGCACTCTACAAGATTCGATTCGATGCGGCTATGAAGGCTCATATTACAAGGACGAACAGCTGTTAAGATTCGACTTGGACCCTTGCGCCTCCGGAGAAAGTGAAGGTGCCGATTAATCGAACAGAAGCTTTGCGAAATTCTTCTGTTAACTTAATAACCTGAGAAGTTACTAACATTATGAACACCAAAATTGTATTGGGAGCACGAAGACAGAGAAGTGATATATCGATAGTCCACTACAAGTCATTCTATAATGCAGATTGCGAAAATATGTGGAGCGAATGATTCGGTCATCCCTAATGATGTTTGTTGAAGTCAAATTCACAGCACAACCCTCAGGGATTTAACAGCGCTATACACTTTAATCCTTTACCTGCCAGGAATGAGCGAACTGCTGTTTCTTGTCTTTCCATTGCTTTCTTTAACTTTGGGGTTTGTTCTAGGTGGAAGCATTTCACAATCACTGAACTAAGAACTTAACAGCTCAATTTATTTAGGAATGCAATGAGGCGCAGATGCGAAACACCTTGTAATAATGCACGTATAGTCGTTCACTTGTTCGAAACCATCAATCATGCCTCTCATGCCCCTAGATCGAAAAATCGACATGACCTTTGTCGGCGAAAAGCTCACACAATGACCCCTAAATGATGGAGGTTAGCCGTATTAGATATCTGATGACATTCTAGTACAGTTACTCCAGGAATGTAGCAAGAAATGGCATTGTGAAGCAAAAGACGACTGACAAATATTCAATAAAAATGATTCGTATTTTCTCAAATTGTGACCTAAAAGGCAAATCGGAACAAGAACGACTCTATTTCCTTCAAGACTGTACATTTCAGAACACTTTTATCCGTAAAGATCTCGCACTGAAAGCATTCACTTTAAAATACATTGGCACACAAGAAACGAGACGTAACATTAGATTATTGCGTGAAAATTCGTCTTATTCGATTAATGCGTACATGAAAATAATAGTGGACTACATTTAGGTGCATTGCACCTGACGTTTTAGTGTTTTTGCTTTTGCTGTCGCTGGAACTGAACAGCTGCCTTGGTAGTGCTGCTGTTTCTAACCCATTCTGGAGTAAACCTGAAATATCAAAAAAAATATTTTGCTTTCATTTTATAATTGTTAGAAGATCAATTTGAAATACATAAATATGAAGGTCAAATGCGTATTGTCTTATTCACCATTTTTATGTCAGGAGGTATGATTCCACCGGACGGGAGGCTAAGTGATTCCTCGCTGGGTGGTGGAAGAGTTAAAAAACTTTATTCTTGCCCTAAGGAGCAGGTGTACTCAGGACTAGTACCCTCTTTGTGCTCGTTGTAGGTGGCTTGGTCAGACAGAACTTGACTGGATTCCACAGGAATGATCATATCTTTCATGGCGTGATCATATGAGGTTTAGATTCTTCGACTGGTCGCATGGGAACGATACAAGAAGGCCAACGAGCAACTTCTGTGGAGCGTACAGAATAACAAGTTCTAAGAGTTCACAATGACAACCAAGGCTATTCATAACTTACAAGTCCAGAAACTCTCTTGCCAGTTTTTTACATGAAAATCATCTCTTATAGAATATTGTGAATTCGTCACACTGGTCATGTCCACCTATCATTGGTTTTGTCTAATTCAAACTGCTTTTGTTAAGAAGTTTTAGAAAAAGTCAGACCTGCACATGCTTCGTTAATGGCTCGCCCCTCCGTAGAAAGATAAAATTTAGTAAAATCAAAGAAATGAATTCTTAAGAAAATCGAAAAAATGGCCTCTTGAATCATTCCGAAATATTTGACGACACGTTGTAAGTAATGAAGTATAAAGGACAAAACTATCGCTGTTGCTCAATCACTGAGGGATGCGCTATGTATTCGATTTCTTTAAGCATCGCTTGGAGGTGATTGAATGCATATCTGGCCTTTACAATGACTCGCGGTAGCCTACCGATGTATCGAACCACTGTTGCAGTGCTGCTATCCTCCCTGACAAGTCTGGTACCAATTTGCTGAACCGGGAAGGATGGAAGGCTTGGTGGGCCATGGGCGCGTGGATCAATTCCGCGTGTATGTCGCAAGGCGCCTTCGACCACTGCGCCACAAGCGCGCATACGTTGTAGGTACTCGGCAAAATGGAATAGTGAATAGTGGAATACTAAATGTGAATAGTGAATATGATAGTGTAGTGAATAGTGGCAATTATGGATACACCTCTGCAGAAAATCTAGAAAAAAGAGTATAAAGAAAAGAACTGCTTGGGAAGCTCATCAGCGTCTTTCACTGAGACTTCAACAATTGCACGAACGAGATAACTACTTTCTTACTTAGAACAACGGCAGTCACATCGTCATCGAAATAAATGGAGAGCCCAACGAAAGGCTACCGTCTTGTTAGAACTAATAAGTGACCACGTAAAAACACTATTAGTAAATCGGAATAAAACCATAGAGTCAGTTGATGGTCTGCGACCTCACAACTAAGCAAGCGGTGTGAAAGCTGGACAAATGCGAAAATGTATGTGAATAGATCGATATGGATTTTCTTGATCTCTTACTCACTCCCATTCAGAACAGAACGAAGCATCTCCGAACGGTGTAACCACAGATGAATTCGGTCACGTAACTGCGCAAATAGATGTTGCTGTGTTATAGATGCAAGTGTCGTGTGTATAACCACTTAGTGAATAAAGATAAATGAATATTTCGATGTTTTTCTTCAATAAGCAGACACGAGGTTGCTATTAGAGAATTTATTAGGATGCAATAGCTGATATTTCGGCGGTTTCGCCTTCTTCAGAGTCTGGAAAGGTCAAATCGAGATGTGATCTACTCAGCCAAATACTTTCATAACCCTTTCATAACCTAGCATGTAGAACTTGACAAATCGATTTTCATTCGCATAAGAAACAGCTTCATTTCAGCACCTACTGTTTATTTGTTCCAAGTGTTTAAGTTAGTTGATGGATAGCCGCCGCACAGAGTAATACATGGACGATAACTGTGTTTGTGTCAGGTCATTGGATTAGCCTGAGGTATGACGCCAGGTCACGTGTGATGACAAGACACTCCTCCTTGCGGTTCGTTTTTGAATTTTTGGCATTGATCCAAAACGCTTCAAGAGTTTTACGCGCTGATGTTTTCGATTCCTGCGTAAGGATAGTGTCTCCTACCTCAAAATCTTCTCCGTTGTGTTCCTACATCCTATCCGCGCCTAGTGGAGTGTTTGGTTTTAATCTAGGTTTACCGACTAGGTGTTGTTTTATGCGGACGAAGAGCGGTCTACCCGTTTCGCCAACGTATTCGTCCCCTCACGCTCTCAGTTAGTGCGGATTAACGAAAACGCTTAAAAAACAACTCATAGAATTTATCCACTTCATGCGGAGCTTAGTGCCTTAGTTAGCAAGCGTCATTGAGTCCTGTTTTAATACTTCGCTGCTTCGAAACAAGTACATCAACAGGATAACTCAGTTGGGATACAAAACCACTTAGCGGTTGTTCAATCTCTAGGGCTCCAGAGACAGCAAGTGAAATATTAATGTTTGGCAAGTTGCTTGCCAGAAGTGGTTTCAACGTTATTGTTCAACGTTAGCTTATGTGGTTCTGTTGACCACTTCGTTTGTTCAAAGGCAAAACAACTGATTGGTAACGAATGGCGTGAAGGGTCTCCGAGTAGAATTGTGCAGAAGCTTTTTAAATGGTTAGTGTGGGAGAGAAATGCGATTCTTATCGAAATGAAAAATTAACCAATATTCTTTGTTGTCCAGATGCCTCTCAGTTGACCGAAACTGATGGTTTGGCGTGCCATTGAGGGCTAGCGTGTTTTATGCATTGGGCGATGGGAAGCCAAAATCTATCAGTTTACTAGAAACCATAAACCGAAGATATAATCACTATAACGTTGTTGAGATATTTGCAAAACTCTGGACCGCAGGTGTCTATGGCGGGGAGCGAACGCGCTATTGTCCTTTCCGGGGACTAACGCGTTCACCACCACACCATAAAATAAATATGTATGGTTTTAAGATTGCGCCGTTGATGGCACTCTAAAAACAATGCTTGGGCTGCTCAATCTTCAGATGGTCCGAAAAGTACTACGCTCAAATAAGAGGGTTGGGAATGGGACGACTGGCATCAAGTCTTGCCATTGCGTTCATGTCGAAAGTGGAAGCACCAGTGACCGATCTCGGGCCGTTACTCTACTGCAGATATATAGATGACTGTTTTGTCCTTTGCTCGACACAAGAGGAAATTGACAAATGTTTCGAGTTGTTGAATGAGCACTCAGCGTATATTAAATTCACCCGAGAGAAACCGAAAGAAAAATGGCTTCCATTTCTGAACGTCAAAATTAACCTGTCAGAAAATGGCTACATTACGAACTGGTATCGAAAGCCAAGTGGTTAAAACATTTTAGCTCATTCCTCTCCTCTCACCTCTATCACGAGAAAGGACGCATGTAAGAAACATGTTTCGAACAGCAACCAACGTGTGCACTGGAAGAGAGCAGAGAGAGGAGTCCCGGAACTTGGCACAGCAAATAGCCATTTCTAATGGCTACGAAACTGTAGCTCGGGATAGGTGTAGAGAAAATCCTGGGCCCACAAACGACAACTCTAGCGAAAACAAGGCTCCGTTCCTCTTGCCCTTTATTTCAAACGAAATAAGTGCAACTATAAAACGTTGCTTCAGAAGGGCGGGTCTAGAAAATTTAGTAACGATAAATGAAATCCAACCGACTAATCTAAGATGCCAGCTAGTTCGTAACCGCCTATACGACCGTTTGTGTGCAGCACAAAATTGCATAAGCTGCCCTAATGGTAGAGACGGTGATTGCATGAGCTCGGGTACAGTTTATCTGATCTCCTGTAAGGTGTGCGGAGACGAATCCATTGGCGAAACGGACAGACCACTCTGTGTCCGCATAAAAGACCACCTAGTCAGCAAACGTAAACCAAATACCCCACTAGGCACGCATAGGACCCAGAGACATAACGAGGAAGACTTTGAAGTACGTGTCACGATCCTCGCACAGGAATCGAGAACACAAGCGCGCAAAACTCTCGAGGCACTCTAGATTAATTCCAGAAATCCGAAAATGAACAGCAGGGAAGAATGCCGAATGACTCATTATCACGCGTGATATAAGGCAGTATATAAGCCTATTATTCTCATGGGAGAGGCACATTGCGCTTCCATGTGAATTCTGTGCGGTTGGTCTCCACGGGACATACTCAGTGGAAGACTCATAGAAAGCGATGAGTGTTCAAAGAAGCTATTCTGTGTTCAATGTGATTGAAATCTTGGTTTAGCGTTTTCTCTGTTTGGTCATGGTACGACAGCTCGTTCGTGAATGAAGAATTAAATAACACCTCGCGCTTGCTAAACAGGAATACGGGAATACGAAAAATTGCTTAACATTGATTAGATTGGCCACATCACCACTTACCGAAGGTTATCTACAACTGTTGTTACAGGAACTGACCAGTTTAAGATTCTCTTCGAGACCACGTGCACTTTTGCACGGTTTAAAAAACTTTAAAAATAGCCATTTATATTCACAGAGCGCTTTTGGTTTGCTTTTTTTTAAACTCTATCCATAATCAAAATTGTTAGTTAAGGTGTCTCTCATAAACAGATGTTCTCTGCATTTAATAGTTAACAAAGCGCTTCTCTTGGATGAGATCGTTTTATGGCGAGTCTATTGTTGTTGAAGTATTAAGATATTTAGAGTAAGTTAAGGAAAAAGTTTGAAGATCTATCATGCCGCCCAAAAGGTCAAATCAAAGGACGACTGCTGGTCAAATTTCAAGTAAAACTCTGAAACAGACTACGCACTAAGAACATCCAGAATTACTGTGATAGGAGGCATAAGGCTTCCGGAAAATTCGCGTTCCTTGTTAGAATTGGGCCCGAGTTTCGCGCCTAGTCAACCCATTTCTAAACCATTCCAGCGCAGGATCGGGAGGAGTCTGCATGAACTTCAAGATTAGCTACGTTACAGGGTTAGGCTAGAAAGGTTAGCTAAAGCAGTACCAAGGGGAGAACTAGCACCAATACCTTTTCCTCAGACTTTCTTTAAACAAGAGCTACCAAATAGCGAAATTGACCCTACATTTCGCTTATTTTCAGAGAAAATTCTCCTCATACTTAATAACTACCAAAAACGAAAAAGAAGCTCCAACCTCACACACCAACAAAAATGTGGTATGCGCCAGCTTAGAGAGCTTTTGAATTCAAAGTCTGTTAGACATTCTATTAGTGATAAAGGCGGAGAATTTGTAGTTCTTCCTAGTCAGTTGAATATTAGGATAACAGAGAAGCACCTCAGTGATGTTTCTCTCTATCGAACATCCTCTGAAAAGGAATACAGAAATCAATACCGAAAATTGAATCAAGAATGGCTCAGCACGGCAAAGGCCACGGGTTTAGAGCCTTCAGTTATTTTTCGACTTAAAAACGAACACCCGATTTGCCCTGTTCTTCACTTGCTTATTAAAACACATAAGCTTACTTCAACTGATGATATTATATCAACGAACACATCATCATTTCAAGTTAGACCTATCATCAGTTGTATAGTCGGGCCAACGGATAGAATAACGTGGTTCCTAAACCTTATCCTAACCCAGCTGCTAAAATTCATTCCAACCCATTTATCTAACACTATAATATTTCTAGACCACCTACCGTGTGCGCAACCAAACATCACGCAAGTAATGGAGTCATTCAATTTTACTTCACTTTATACCAACGTGTCAAATGACTCCGCAATGCAAGCCATTCTCGAGTTGCTCGTAGAGCACAAAAAGAAAGTAAAAATGTACGGCTTGTCGATTGCGCCACTAATGACTCTCCTAAAACAGTGTCTTAGTTGTTCAATCTTTAGGTGGTCTGGAAAATGTTTTGCACAAATTAGAGGGTTGGCCATGGGACAGCGTTTGGCATCAAACCTTGCCATCGCTTTCATGTCTAAGCTGGAAGCTCCAGTTCTCGATCACCGACCCTTACTCTACTTTCGATACATAGACGACTGCTTCGTCGTCTGTTCCACACAAGAACAGATGGATAAGTGCTTTGAATTGTTAAAGCGACAGTCAGGAATATAAAATTTACACGAGAAAAATCAACCGAGAAGTGGGTTCCATTCTTAAACATCCAAATAAAGATCTCAGTAAGTGGTTATATAAAAAAATGGTATCGCAAGTCAAGTAGTAAAAACATACTAGTTCACTACCTCTCCTCTCATCCTTCACACATGAAAGAAACATTTATCAAAAACATGTACCGTACCGCTGAAAATGTGTGTACAGGAGAAGAGGAAAGGAAGGAATCGCAAAACCTGGCACGAAAAATGGCCATTTCCAATGGCTACGAAGTAGAAGCCACTCGGATTAGAGGAAAACGTTGGGTAGTTTCCCAAAATAATATTTCGGACGTAAGTAAGATCCCCTTTAAGCTGCCCTTCATATCAAATGAAGTAAGCTACGCCATTAAGAGATGCTTAAAAAAAAGGTCCTGAAAATTATCTAACGACTATTGATATCCTACCCAATACCCTACGCAGTCAGTTAGTTCACAGCCGTCGCTATAATCTTGAATTATGCTGAGATATTTGCAAAACCCCGGACCGCAGGTGTCTGCGGTGGGGAACGAACGCTGTATTGTCCCTTCCGTGTAGTAACGCGTTCACCACCACACCATGCGGGTCCTACGTCTCGCCTGCCTCTCCAGACCGCAGGAATCCCGCTGACAGGTAATTGCTGTGGCAAAGATCAATAGAACCAGCTGAGAGACAGGCGAAACGAAGAACCCGCATGGTGGGGTGGTGAACGCGTTACTACCCGTTTTGCAAATACCTCAGCACCATTGAATTTATATTTCTCAATATATCCTGCTATTTAAAAAAAGAGCAAGCAGTAAATAATAAGTTAAAATCGTCTCTATGATCGTTTGTGCGGCTCAGAAAACTGTACGATCGGTCCTAACGGGAGAGACGGGATTGCATGAGTTCAGGAATAATACGCCTGATCTCATGTAACGCATGCGGTGAGGAATATATTGGTGAAATGGTTAGACCACTTTGTGTCCGCATAAAAGAATATCTAGATGAGAAAGTTAAAATCCATCAAAACACTCCTCTAGGTACGCATGGGGCACCAAATGCACAACTGCGATGATTTTGAAGTGACTGTGCGGATCCTAGCGCGGGAATCAAAAACATCAACGCGCAAAGCTCTTGAGGCGTTTTGGATAAACTTCAAAAATCCAAAGATGGACCGGAAAGACGAATGCGTCACTATGACACGTGACCTGGCGCCCTCTTTCAAAATGATATTTTGACCCCGAGGTGTGTCTTGCTCGCGAACGCACATTAACAAAGCGTGGGCAAGTCCCACTCTTAACATCACGGTGAACAGCCTTTCTGTTCAATATGGCGTCTATTTAAAGTTCGATCTTCGTCAATACTCAAGCCTTTTTTTTCCATTGAATAATTAAAGTATTCTTATATAAAATACGTCAACGCTCTGAGGAAGGCGAAATCACCGAAACGTCAGCCATTGACCAACAACATCAACAAGAACGACAACTGCAACGAAGACCTATACCAACCTTGCATCAGCTAAAGATCAGTTTATAAGATCATATAAATAAATACTAAACGTTGTACTTCAGCGACTGACTGACATCCGGGAGGAGTTACACAACTTTCAAGGAGGATTACCGTTAACTTTCTGTCACTCTCTCAGCTCTTCTACGGCTATTGAAAACGGACTGTCCGCGGTTGTTCAACAAAAGTAAATTTTGTAGAGCGCTCACTTTCTAGCGTTGTTTACGTAGTGTTCAAACCCTTCTTTAACGTGCTTTTTTAGCCGTTCTACGTTTACTTTGTGCTGCCCGTCAGTGACGCAGAGGACATCTGCTATGGAAACGAATTCTACAGGAGCTTCAAACATGGTCGATTGCAAATCTGAAAGGCTGTTTCCAATATTAACAATTATTGATAATAATTGTGCAAAATAGAGATATGTCACCGGTCCAGAAGTTGATTTTTGCTTTCATCACTTCGCGCTCATCAAGCACAGATTTCCATGTCAAAATAGATGGCACGAATCTTAAGATGTTGTGCTTATTAGAATGTCCATTAGAACATTTACGTGTTATTAGAAACTTAATTAAAGCTGAAACTGCAGACGTTGGCCGAATTTTTTTATATATCGGACTATAATGAACCGTATTTCTTCTGAAGTTTCTACAAAATCACTATGAATAGGAAAAGAATCAACGGAATTTGAGCATCCCGTAAAGGAACAATGAGGACAGGAACATTGTTGCTAATGAAGAAAGGCCATATGTGTTTAAAAATGAACGAATCTGCGTCGTTGAATTTCTACAATCGGCAACTTTGCTTTGTTTGTAGAGGATAAAGAATTGTTTAGTTCTTAACCACAACGATGCTAAGATATTCGCAAAATGCCCCTGGAAGGGGAAATCGTGGCTTCGATTTGGCCCGTCCACGTTTTGCGAATATTTCAGCATCGCCGTGGTTGTAATTCACATCATACCCTGCCATGAAAAACTACAGCAGGCAGAGAATAAAAGGCTAACACTGTCTAGTTTTTTTGTTGTTGGCTGTAGTAGTATTACTCACAAATCGCCGATTGTGTAAAACCACTCTTCGAAATCAGTTCTTTGCGTTGCTGGTTCCCTTCGATGACAATCCACGCTCCAGTATGGCAGTGTGTAACCGTCAGGAGTACCGTATCTGGAAAAGGCATGTGATATTTTGATTATGGCATATTTGATGACATCGAAGATGTTTTGATGCTAGTCCTCGGCACATTGGTCACCGTTGTGTCGGTATTTCAATACCTGTCGGCAAATTTTGAGTAAATATATTACCTCAAAGCCTTAACAGCTTTAAAATTTAAACGAAAAAAACTACGATCTCTCCCTTTCTTCAATGCGCAAATACGAGGTAGGCATTACAGAATTTATTAGTTCGCAATAGCTGACATTCCAGCGGTTTCGTCTTTTCCAGAGCTTCGAATGGTCAGAACGACATGCTCTCTACTCATCCAAACACTTTCATAAACTTAGCAGATATGACTCAACACTTAAATTTGCATTCGCATAACAAACAGCTTCTTTTAAACACCTACCGGCTCATTCGATGTAAGTATTCCAGTTAATAGGTGGAGAGCAGTTGCACAGAGTAACATGGGAGAGGAAGGTGCATGGTTCAGGTTGTAGAAGTCAGAGCATGCAGCATTCACCCGAAATAAGCCGAAAGAAAACGAGGTTCCGTTCTTGAACATTCAAATTAACCTATCCGAACACAACTATATTATTTACAAATGGTACCGAAAGCCAAGCGCTTGTTAGGAACATATTTCGAATAGCCACTAGCGTGTTCACAGGAAGAGAGCAGAAGGAAGAATCCTTGGAATTAGCGCAGCAAATGGCCATTTCGAATGGTTACGGAAATTGCTTCCCTAAACGATAGCCCTAGAAACAATAAAGTCCCGCTTGTTCTGCCCTCTATTTCCAACGAAATAGGTGCAGCTATAAACTGCTCTGATGAGCTCGGTAACAGTGACAGAAATACCATCAGACACTCCAAGATGCCAGATAGTTCGTACCCACCCAATAACCGTCAAGGTACAACGAAAAATTGGACAATATGCCCTAACGGTAGAGACGGTGATTGCATGAGTTGGGGTACGGTGTACCTAATCTGTTGTAGAGCATGTGGGACGAATACATTGGCGGAACGGGTAGACCACTTTGCGCTCCCTGTAAGCGAAGAACAGCCAGGCGATAAATTTAAATTGAAACCAAACATCTCACTTGGTGCTCATAGGACCCAGAAAAATAACGGAGAAGGTTTTCAAGAAGAAATCACTATCATCGTACAGAAATCAAAGGCATAAGCGCGCAAAGCCCTTGAAGCGTTTCGAATTAATTCCAAAAATCCAAAAATTAACCGCAAGGAAGTGTTTTGTGATTACGCGTGACCTTGCTCCATACCTCAGGCAGATTCTATAACCTGACCCAGTCGCATTCGTTGCCCATATCACACTTTGTGCCGCTGCTCTCCACCAATTAACTAGAATGCAAGCAACGAATAAAATGTTGTTTAAAAGATGGAATAAAATTGGATGCTTTTTTTAAAGGAAGCTGTTTACTAGGCAATTGCAATTTTATGTGTTAAGTCCTATCTGTTAAGGTTATGAAAGAGTTTGGCTGAGTAGATTGCGTGTCAATTTGACCATTCCAGGCTCTGAAGAAATCGAAATGTCAGCTTTTGTGTACTAATAAATTCTGTAACGTCAACGTCGTGCTTGCTCATTGACGAAAAACAGCGAATTATCAATCAACGCCGTGGTTAATAGAAAGTTGGCCTTGAAAAACTTCGTTCTATTGCCCTGAGGGCATGTGTGAAATCGGGACTTCGCGTACATCGGATACAGCAAGACAATCTATATATTGGCAAGGTTAAGAGGTTTTCCCGAAGAAAGAAAAAAAGACAGAAACGAGGTGGTCACATGAAATCGTTTCCAAATACGGAATGAGTATCTATGAGCCGTAAATGAGCTAACATCTTTCAGATATAATATCTTGTTGAACAAAATTTAGAAAGGTATTGTCGAAATGGTAAAGGTTTGTGCAAAGTTGTTTTAAACTTCGAGGAATGTTTAGAATACTGAGGACGACGAAAAGGCACGTATGTGAGGAAAGCGATAGTAAATTGCTTCATCGTTTTAGAAAGTTCTATCAAATGCGAAAGGATTTGAAATTTTTTAAATTAATTCCTGGCAAGAACCCCTTCCAGTAATTTTATAAACAAAACTCAAACAAAAGCACGTGTACACCTCAAGAACATTAACGGATCTCCAATATGTTTCCAGAGCTTGTTAGCTTTAATAATTCTCAGATATTATCTTTACTCAACTTTTAACACGACAGCACGTAGCACAATGGTGGTGCTCCCGTTTATTACGTCCATGGCTTAACCTATTTAAGTGTTAGAGTTCACTATCTGCCTTGGACCACTTTACCTTCTATACCTCCAGTGTCGGGAAATTAGTTCGAGGTTAAGTAGAGACCAGTTCACACGGTCTTCCAAGTGGTGGGAGCGCTCTAGCACTGCTATCTAAGGCTTCTAGGGATAGTTGACTAGACCAGCATTCAAAAACATTCGTAGCCAAGGCGGAGAATTCCTCAAGCAGCTGGGGAAACCATAAGCAAACAAAGTTCGAACACCTTCGTACATGATGGATGGAGAGAAAATGAATAGAATGCATGAAACGCATAGTGTGAGAAATTCGATGTCTGGTTATATAATAAATATAAGAAAAAACCTCCCACTTAATGTTCTTTCCTATTCGCACTGTCTCGCCGTAGTCCACAAGATATATTCTCGACGAATGAACTCCTACACCAACACAGATGTTCGTCGGTTTAACATCTCTGTGCACAAATCCATGCCTGTGTAGCTCCTGAAATCTAGACCATCATTGTTTTTATCGTAACTGGACGATTGTATTACTCCTAGCGGTTTCGAATCAGCGTCTAAGAAGTGTAAAGAATTATACATTTAGCGATCCCTTAGAGATTTCTCGCGTATTGTATTCGTTAAGCCTCTCTGAACCTACTAAATGTGCTATGCCAATTTAGTGTTTTTAGCATCCTAGACCACGCAGCTCCCTCAAATCCGCTTAGTGGCAACGCAATGTGGTGTGATACCCTGAAACGCAGGTGGATCCCTGGTGCACAATTACTTGCACCTGAGTCTTCGATAGAGGACTTGATCATGTAGGCGAGAAGTATGAAGTACAAAGTTATCGGCATCTGCTCGGACGAGAAGAGCCCACATGTCCAACACTGTCTATGACACGGAAAAGAAGTGTTCCTCGGAGCATGCCACAGTAGAGGAGTCGGGGACACCGGTGTGCTCGTCAACATGGGTTTGGCCATGAGTATCGACTTATTCCAACAACAAATAACCCGAATCGGACGTCTACTATTGAACAGATGTGGATAACACCGGCTTTGACAATTTTCGTCGTTTACGTAGCGACATCAAGCTATGATGAAGACGAAGTCGAGACGTTCTCTATTGACTTTGAGAAGACCTATAAAGAAGACTTTACATTCACTTGGTTATCTTCGGAGATTTTAATGGGAAGGCTGGACCCTGATAAGCACCTGAAAAACACCACATCGGAACCTATGGATCAGAATGGAACGTAAGTCAGAGCTGCTGTCATGACGACCGAGACCACTAGCAATCCTAGAAGCCCACACTCAGCGTTGGACTTATGAGTCTCCTAATGGAGAATACCTTAAGGAAGTAGACCACATCATAGTAAATCGAAGGTTCGCCAAACCGATATTGCTGTTGCTCCAAAATTCTACATGTGCCCAAGCCATCGTCTCCTTTACGCGGGATTCAGTTTCTCATTGAAAGGAGAGGAGCTACTCAGTTCCAAAAAAAAAAACGAAATCGCAAAACCTCCACACACTTTAATTTATTCATATCATTGTCGGCCGTTGGAAAGATTCTGCTACTGAATAACACTATATGGAAAACAGATCGGCCGATTCAACATCTTTACGTTAGCGCTATGAAAGCTGAAAGTTTGAAAGTCACCAAGAGAAGTCTGTCGCAAGACACCCTGGCCAGCGTGGAATCACGCGAACTACTACACGTGCGGCCGCCAACTCATGTCGGAGCTTGCCAAGAAATGTAGACAATCGATAAAAGAAGGTCTTAAAGAAAGAACAGTAGCAGTCACGGTCGATTCCGCAGAGATAGAAGAAGCATTCTTAAGGCCCACCGAAGCTTTGCTAAATACAAAACCAAGATGATTGCGCTCGGACGCCAAGAAGGAAGAGTTGCAGCTTCCAAGAAGCAATAGACAAAATCATTGACGATACTACTCGAACCTCTACAATAGCTACGTATTCTTGCTCTTGTACGAAATAAAAATGGATAGGTCGTCCCAACGGTTCTCCTCTCTGAAATTTATCGTGGAATTTCGTGAGGAATCGAACCACAACAGTTTCGGAGAGGATAAGGCCTGAACACCTGAAAAACCCTCTGCCAGTCCTCATCGACACACTGGTTTGGCCGTTCATACTTTCCTTGTTAGAATGCAGGGTTCCTATTCAATGGAAGACCAGCAAAACTGTGTTATTGTTCAAAAATGGCGACCTCCTCAATATCGGCATCCATCGTCCAATCTGCTTGCTCTCTGCCGTCTATAAACTCTTCATTCCTGTCATACTCAACGCGATTGACAGAACACTAGACGAGGAAGAGGCATGTGAGCAAGCATAGTTTCGAAAAGGATTTAGTATGATGGACCACATCCATGCGATTTCTTTCATATGACCCACCTTCACGCCTATTGTGTAGATTCCAGCACTTCTCACATTCGATTCATTTCCTTGTATCCATTGTCCACAAAGATCTTCCAAATTTTATGTGTGGCTTCAGTTGCTACTTGAGGATTTTCATTTTATCTTGAATGTCGTAGAATGCTGGACGAGGAGTTCTCCCTGGAGTCCTGAGATAGTCGAGCTGGAGCGTTCCCAATTGGATTGCAGGGAGTGACTTTTTTCCATACATGTTTGGTTCCAATTTCCAGACGTCAGAAGGATGATAGGCTTGGTTAGCCCGGAATGGAATCGAGGAATCGAACTAGTGCCATGTTCGTGATGACGAACATCACTAGCACTGTGCAATTCGTCACTACATCCATACGATAACAAGACTAATTGAAGTGTCGCAAGAGTACAAGAGAGCACAAGAGCTTTATCGCACTTTCACCGGTTAAAAGAAAGCTTTTGACTCAGCTGAGATAAAGAGTCATCGAAGCGCAGGAGGGCCAGAAAATCGCTACTCAGTGTATAAAGATTCTTTGAGAGCTGCAGAAAAACTTTGCAACCGAAAAATCACCACTCTATCATGATTTTGACATCGGAGTCAAAAAAGGCTTAGGCAAGGTGATACCATCTCGCAAAAGTTGGTTACCACCACTCTCGAGAAGGCCACGCAACACTGAAATCGGACAACATGGGAGCAAAGATCGATGGTAGAATATCACAGTAACTTAGCTTCGCTGATGATTTCATTCCTAGAATACCAAGCATTAGTCAGATAGAACAAGTGCTTGCCGAGTTTTACAACGCATATGGAAAATTTGGCTTTTGGCTAAATAACGCAAAATAATGTTTATGAGGAACGGAATGGTTTCGTACGCGCTATTCACACATAGCTTGTTCGAATACCTCTGAATGCCCCACTTACGTCCATCTTGGTCGGGAAGTCAACATGGGAAGCGAGTGAGCTTCAGAGTTCAGCAGTAGGAAGTGAGCGGAATGCGGAACGTTCAAGAGCGTTGAGGATGTAGTGAGGAGGGCGAGGATCACCCGGCTCTGTGCATACCTTTCCAACGCCACTATGCTTTAATGTACGCTTCAAAAACCTGGTCGCTACATAAGCAAGGTGAAAGATCACTCAGGGTTGTACAACGTGCAGTCGGAAAGAAGATTATAGAAGTACCTAGCATAACACAATTGAGAGCGGGAATCCGAACCTCCGATTTACATTACTTGCCTACTTGGATGCTTGGACGGTTTACCTTCATGAGCTGTGTGGACCACAGCACATATACCATTCGTTAATTTCTCTCGCATTCGGAGAGTTTCATGCAGTGATCTGTAAAACAACTGCAGCTGCGCGTACACCTAATTAACTTGGTTTACAAACACGTCCGCCCAACGTGTAGGTGGTCATCCAAGAGGACGTTTGTATTCTCTCGGAGTCCACTCTACTGTTCTTTTCGTCCATCTGTCGTCTGTTTTTTTCATTACGTGATCGGGCCATCTGTGTTTCCCTAACGATGTATATTCTCCTGGATCTCGAAGATGTGACAGATTTCGAAAGTCAGAGCTTCGCATTCCAGCTAAATATTGATAGTGCCGGTTATATTTCGGAAGACATCGCTCAAGCGCTCTGTGAGTAGTCCGAAGTATTCTTGACGTAGTTGAAGTATCAACCCACGTCTCTGCAGCATAAGAGGGCGCTAGGAGGACCGTAGAATCAAAGAGACGAGCGCGGATTTCCGGGTCCTTTAGTTGGTCGGTGGCTTCTTTGAGAGGCCCGAATTCGGCATAATCTGCTTTCCTTGTTCTACTTAGTTCCATGTTTCATGTTGCTTTCCATGTGCACTGATCGCCCAAGGTATACGTACGAAGAGGTCCCTGCAATGAGAGAGCCACCCAATTCAATTTTTGCGCCTTCGCAACATGGGTTTTTCATGAACTGGGTCTTCCTTCGATTTATGCGAAGTCTGATCTTTTTCCCCGCTTCGTTGAGCTCGTTGATTATCACTTCTGCTTCGCTAGTACTTCTTGAGAAGATGACAATGTCGTCGGCAAAGCGGAGGTTTTATAGGAATATTCCATCAATACATATGCCTTTCTCATCCCAATCAAGTGACTTCATTATCCACTGCAGTGCGGCACTGAACAAGTTTGGCGATGTGTCGCCCTGTCGAGCCGTTTTTTCATAGTCGACAAAGGTTAAGACTAGAGGCAAGTGGTATTCCTGAAACACTTCGATGACCCTGGACACGGTTTGGATGTGGCCCATGAAGCAAAATCCTTTTCGAAATCCTGCTTGCTCGGCCGACTCGACTGATTTACATTAACGATCAAAAATCAAAGAAGCCGTTCTACATGCTAAATTGTCAAAAACATGTTTAACCTGCACGTAACGTGTACCAACGACAACCGATGGCAAGAAACTGTTAGCGATTGGATTCCTCGGGATGTCAAACGTATTGCATGAAGAGCATCGATCCGATGGTCGAAGCTCTTCACGACAACCCTAGAGGAAATGTGTGAGACTTAACGAGCCCCGAGCGGAATCCACTTAGCTACTCTTGTACACGACCAGGAAAAATGGAAGATTTATTGGTGCCCGATCGAGTCACTCGGCGATCAACGAGGCGACATGTGATAACGGTGATACAGGTGGCTGTGACGTGCGACAAGTGGTTGGGCCTCGATGAAGTTCAGCTGAAGTTTTCTAATGAAAGTAAAATAACAATTCGAACTAAAATTACCGATGGCTAGTCCACATTAATTTGTTAACAATGTGGGTCACAGATGTAGAAAAAACGATTATTCTACCACAAAGGATGAACTCGACAATGAGAGGTATGCTATGAGCACGTCTTGAGTGATGAATGGAGTTTATATTAGCTCAATATCATGGATTATTGGGGCTCACAAAAGCTTAAAAGCACATATCGTATTTGACACTTCGGGCTCATGATCATTCCTACAGGCATAGCAATTTGTACCAACTGAGTACAACACGGTTATTTTTTGCGACAAATGGACCGACAAAGTGACATCGAGTCAGGAGTGGCGTGAAATAGCGCACTAACCAGATCCAGAGATTCACTGAAGGTCTGTTTTAAAAGTATGAACGAACATCCTCTGCAATATTCATATCTATATTTTGCTCTATCTCTAGTTTTTCTAAAGACTTGAGAATCAAATGAATAAAACGCTTACCACCAGTGCATTTAACACTTCACCAGCGATATAAAATGCCGATGACGGTTTGAATTTTCCTCCGATCATTTCCCGAAGTTTCTCTATGTTCATATCCACAAGATTTGTTACTAAATCATGCTAGCTTTACCTGAATGTTGGAGTCGTTCTAGAAGATGTTTAGGTTAACCGACCGATGAATGGCATATCACAAACGCTTCCGCTGTCGAAAAGTGTGGGTGCCCAGGATGCTTTTGCTTTCTTCATAGTAGCTAGTATCCGCAATTCTCTCTACAACAAAGCATTTTAAAACACATAACTAAAATTATGAACGGTCTGCTCAAAGTGCTGTGGCCGAAAGTCACGTCACCTTCATACGTATTGAAAGACTAGCACTACCATTCCGAATACCCGTCTTCAACGCAAAAAGGTTAGTGGCATCAGTTCCGTTATCTCTAAAGGGTTAAAAACTTTAGATCTGTCATGACTTTCCAGCAAGTACAATTTTCACTCTCTGGTACAATCTCTGGAAAGCTCACTCTTTGGAACAATTTCCGAAAACCTTTTTGGAAACGATGTAAATGCTTGAGTAACGTCCTTCGTTGTACTTGAGTTGAATTTCGTAACGACAACAACACCGATCGTCCTCGTTTTGGCTGAACGTAGTAGTCATTTCCCTGATTCATTAGCAATATGTCATTCTACCTTTCACCACTTCACTAGTGCATTCAAGCCCGAACACACTAAGGGATTCACCACCTTAAAACTAAAAAGCTAGCAAGGCCCTCACACTTCAAGAAGCGTTCGATATTTAGGCTTCAAAAACGAAGAATAGTCTCAGAAACCCCGTTTCTGAAAGTAGGGATTGGATGTTTCGAAAACCGCTATCCCGCAATGGTAGAAGAAAAGATGTAAAGGCGTGTTATGGAATCTTTGAAATAAACACTGTTCTTATTTATCCTCTAGGCGTTTTATTCACTGTTTCTTTAGATGAATTTCATTTTTTAATTAAAAAATAGATGTATTGGAATCAATGCGTCTTATTTCAGACTGCTCACTGTACAGCAAAGAGCTCAGGTGCAGGAAAATCACGTACCTGTTATCGATAACGATTACGTCATCTGTCTGTAGCTCAGCTCGATCGCGCAGATATTTGTCAAGAAGATCGAGCTCGTACAGCTGGAATTGCACGCTCTCACACCATAATGTCTCGAATTTTCTTTTTAGCTAGTACTTGTACACGAATGAGGTTTACCCATGCTCTCATCTATAGTTTTCACAGCAAATTTCCTCTCTATAAGCCGTTTTTATGGAGGATTTCCTCTCTGTGAAATTTTCAGGAAAAAACGCTTTAGTGAAAATTCTAGAATGGAGAAGCGAAACAGCCATGAATAAGATGAACCACTTCTTTTCATGTTTTCTTCTTTTGTTTGACAGCAAAATGTTGAATTTTCAATCGCTGTATACCAACAGGGTTGCGTGTGGTCAGAGGCGCTCTGCAACACACATGGGATCGATCCCGCCTCCTAGACCCACCCAAACCCTCCATTCTAGACTCCAGGGCGATTTGTGTGCGAAGATAACAGCACTGGCTTGATAGATCGGCAAGGCACCGTGAGTTATTGTAAAAGCCAGATATGCATTGAATTACCTCCAAAGATGTAATGAAGTAGAATGTATGGCGCACCCCTCAGGATTGATCAATGCCGAAAGCTTTATCGTTTTTATCCCATATAAACCCTGGATTCGTCGACTTTATACTGTATCCCAACTACAGGATTTCAAGGCATCCAGTCCCGCTCGTTAGTTCAAGTAGGCAGTTATCCAAAGACTACCTCCATTTTGAATCGTCCGTTTTCCGCTAGGTCTGGTCGTTCTTCTTGAAGAATTCGTTCTGTGTAGCAATTAGGCAATGGTGGTGGTGTCAACAACGCTCCGGGTAAGACCTTAATGAGACATGGCTTTTCAATGTTTGGATATAAAATCATCGTGAGCAAATACTCTTAACGAAAATTGGACCTGAATTTTTAATGAGTTGCAAATTCTAAAAGCAAACTTCACCTTATTGGCACAAAATATTATTATTTATGTCAAACTACTATTTATGCCCGATGGCCTAAATAATCCCATCGCATAACAGCAAAAATAGTAAGTTCTTCTTTTTTTCCACCTAATATACTTTTTGCGGTAGCGGGTAGCGCAGTCCTAATGATCGTCTTCATAATTCGGACAACCTTTACGGAAATTCCAGTTCGCCTTCGCTCTGAGCCCAGCAATCCTCTTATCCCTCTAGGGTCGGGAAATTGGTGCCAGACTTGTCTAGAATAAGGTGGTTTCCTACATTCAACGAGATTTGACTTTCTCAGGATTCGATTTGACTAGCATTTAACGATATTCATAACGAAAATAACAATCCACAATTAGCAGCCGAATACAAACGTAAAAATTTTAAAGAATTTCGGTGTGTTGAAAGCGAGAAACGAATCAGTTGCAGGATGTACTTGGATCTTCAGGTGTGATACATGTTTGGTAGGCTGATGTGCTAATAAGATAGAAAATGTCTTTCTTTTTAGATCCTCTTAATATTTCAACAATGTTTCTAAAAAGTTGCTTCATTTCCTTCACAGAGTTCTTTTTGTAACACCAGTAGAGACCGATTGTTTAGTCATTGCTCATGACTTCTCCCTACCTTTTTCTCTGAAACTCGAGCGACTTGCAACGCGCTCGACGTTCTCTGCTCATTGGGAGTGTCAGGGCTTCCCAGATACTCGTCAGATGACGATGAATCCTCCTGCTCAGTTTGAACCTCAAATGTTTATGTCATTTACACATATGTTCGTAAGGTGAGTCGTAGACGATTTTGAACAACAACATGAATACTTTGTTAAGAAATCGTGCTTCTATAAACAACGACATTACGAGGTGCAAACGGTTAGCATGTCTTTGAAGAATGCTTACAAATTCAGATAAATCCATCGAACGAATAGCAGCCACTCTTTTCTTGATTTTTTTCTTCTGTCTCTCATTTTTGGTCTTCTTCTTTGCCTCTTTTGCCTTCGCCTTCTCCTTTTTTGCTTCACGTTTTGCCGAATGTTTGCTTAAATTTGGAGTCTTACTTTTCTTCCTCATCTGGAACATCGGTATAAGCTTCATCAATTATTTGAAAATTAGAACTGAACCAGTTTGATACTGTTCACAATTGCAAATAGCTTCCAAAACTCAGATTGGTTACAATTAGGTCAATCGTATGGATAAACTTGACCGTAGTGAATACGTCAACGTCAACATTATTTGTTCATTTCTTCACATTTGTTCTGAACCAAAGTCACATCCCTGCATGTTTAGATCACGTTTTTTAAGTTTCCATACGGTATACTACGAACAAAAATTTTTAAACGCTCTGTTTATCTCACTGCGGATCTAATAGTGACCTGGAAGTTTAGACTACGGTCAAGTAGGAGAATATCTTACGCATCTTTGCACTCATTCGAAAAAAGAGGTCGTATTTGACCATTTTAATTTCGCAAGTTTCGATAGCCTTTAAACGGCCGTGCACAGAATCGGGATATCTCGTGCGGTTCTGGATAACTCTACCATGGAAATAACAGCTTTCTTGAGGTCTACCTCAATTCAATTAAGGTGAATTAAGTAAGCATCTGGGGACCCTCGGAGGCTATCACAGATATGGATCAGCTTCAATGATGTAGAAGTTGCAACACAAGAAACGTGATCTGCCAATACTGTATTTAGTCTCCTTTCCCGTCTCGATCCACGGATCTCCCTCATACGAAGGAGCTCGAGCCGGTGAGTCGCGAGGCTACGCGGCACGTCCCCAGGTAGAGGACAGGGGGTTAAGCAAAAACGAGCATTGTTTTCCTGAGACGCAGGTGGATCCAGGGGATGGATCCCCTGTTTCTGCTGGGCCGATGTGGCACATATTTTCTGTATTTAGAAAGCGTATTCATGCATGTGTGTGTACGTGCGTTCTAGTTTATGGGGTTTGTATTCTACAAGTCATTTCCGCCAAAAGTCTGCAATCAAGTGACTGGGAACTATATGGGAGGCGGTTAGGAGTCGCCTCCAACAAATAATCTCCATGACCACTCTGGAGAAGCCTGATAACTTACTCGTGAGTATACTCAACCCACGCATTCAGAGCTCAGCAAGCTATACGTGGGTATCAAAAATGCTAAACGGAGTAAAATAAACGGGCTTCATTCCTCTGATCTCGAAAGAGTATATGCAGCCAATACGTTCAGAGCCCAGCAAGTTATATGTGGGTATCAAAATATTAAACACGATAAAAGGAACGGGCCTCATTCGCTTGACCCCTAAAGAGTTCCCGATTCGGCAGGATTGGGTAGGATGAGTACAAAGACGCTGCTAAAGTCTCAGCGCCATACTAAGCTGCCTGAATCACATAGAAGTAAAGTAACGATCTGTACCTACAATGCACGCAAGCATGCATCAGAGTCCTGTCCTCGATAGAAGAACTGATCATGCAAGCAAGAAGGATAAGGTACGAATGGGTCTGGCCGAGGCGAGACGACGCCACCCATCCAACTCTGTCTATGACACCGGAGAAGAACTGCTCCTCGGAACATGCAACAGCGGAAGAGTCAGCGGCGTCGGCGTTCTCGTCAACACGAGTTTGTCCATGCACATCGATTCATTCGAATAATTCACAACCGGAATCGGACGTTTACGATTAAAAAGACGTGGATCAATTCCGGCTTTGACAATCTTCGTCGTTTACGCGCCGACATCAAACTATGACGAAGAAGAAGTCGAGGCGTCCTGACTTGGAAAAGTTTTACAGAGAAGACCATACATTCTTCAATGTCCACGTCCATTGGAGATTTCAATGTCAAGATTGGGCCAAGAAGAATGACTGAAAAACGTCACACTGGGACCCGTGGATTAGAATGGAACGAACAGGGTGAGAGCCTATCTGAATTTATCATGACTATTTCCAAGACCATCCATGGTAACTCGCAATTCTAGAAGCCCCACCCTCAACGCTGGACGTTGGAGTCTACCAATGGGGAGTACCATGACGAAATAGCCCACGTGATAGTAAATAGAAGGTTTTGCCTAACCCATTTCGCCGTTGTCCCAAAATTCTACACGGGACTAGACCATCGTCTCCTTCGTTCAAGATTCTATTTCTCGCGGAAAGATGGAAAAGCAGCTAAATTCGAAAGCCGAAGTCCCAGAACCACCATAAACTGGGACGAATTCAATTCATTAGTGGGCTGTTGGGAAGACGTCGTTGTCGATAACATCGACGAAGAATATGATCGGCTCAATCAACATCTTCACGTTAGCGCTATGAAAGCTGAAAGTGCGAAAGTCACCAATACGCGACTGTCTCCAGAAACACGCGAACTGATACGCTAGCGTGGAATCGCACGAGCTGCAGGCAACCACAAACTAACGTTCGAACATGCAAAACACCACAAAGAGACGATAAAGGAAGATCTTAAAGAGAGAAGAGCAGTAGTGATGGCTGAACTTGCAGAGGCTGGGAAAAGCATTCGCAAAGCCCACCGGAGCTTCGCCAATTACAAGACCAAGATAATTGCACTCCGACGCCCAGACGGAGCAGTTTCAGCGCCCAGAAAGGCAATGGAGAATACTACTCGGATCTCTTCGATAGCCACGTCCACCTTCCGTCATATGAAATAAAGGAGGTGGATATGTTGTGCCACCGGTTCTCCCTTCCGATATCCGACATGTCATTTCGTCGGTGAAAAATCGAACAACACCACGTCCGAACAGGATAAGACCAGAACACTTAAAGAACTTTCCACCAGTCCTCGCAAACACACTTGCTCGGTTATTCACACGTTACCTGTCTGAATGCAAGGTTTCTACTCAGTGGAAAACCAGCATAACGGTGTTATTGTTCACGAAGGGTAACCTACACGATATGGACAACTATCGCCTAATCTGCTTGCTGTTTGTCGTCTACAAACTTTTCACTCGAGTCATCGTAAACAGAATTGACAGAACACTGTGCCAAGGACAGCCATGTGAGCAAGCAGTGTTTCGAAAAGGATTTAGCACGATGGACCACATCCCACGGTGACGTGGCTCACTGAAGTATAGCGAGTGTGCAAAAGACCGCTCTGTCTCACTTTCATCGATTTACAGAATGCCTTTGATTCAGTTGAAATAGAAGCAGTCTTGGAAGCCCTTGATAGTCAGAGAGTCCCTACTTAGTACATAAAGATTCTTCGTGAGCTGTACAAAAATTTGACAACCAAGATGTCATCATCCTACAACAATATTAACATTGACGTCGAAAGAAGAGCTAGGCGAGGCGATACCATCTCGCCAAAATTATTTACCGTCACCCTCCAAAACGTCATGTGAACATTGGAATTGGACAATATGGGAGTAGAAAATTGATGGTCGGCAGTTGCATCATCCTCGCTTTGATGATGGCATCGTCCTTATGACACCAAACATTAACCGAGCGGAAAGTATGCTTGCCGACTTTGACAAAGGCTGTGGAAAGATTGGTCTTTAACTAAATCTCATGAACGATGTTCATAAGAAACGCATTGGTTTCGTATATCCCATTCACACTCAACGGAAAGAATATCTCCGAATGCTCCAATTATGTCTAATCAACATGTTGACCGACTTAGCTCCAGAGCTAAGCAGAAGGAAACGAGCGGCTTGGAAGCTTTTAAGATCATCGACGATGTAGTGAAGAGAACAAGGAACATACGACTCCGTGCCCATCTTTTCGACTCAACGGTACTTTTTGACCTAACTTATTTGTCAGGAACCTGGCCGCTGCCTAAACAGAATGAAAAATCACTCAGCGTTATCGAACGCGCAGTCGAAAGGACGATGCTAGGAGTAGCTTCACACAAATAAGGGATGGGATCCGAGGCACCGATCTGCGTCAACGATCGAAAATCGAAGATGCCGTTTTGTACGCCAAACAGTCGAAGATAAGTTGGGACAGACACGTAATGCGTATGAATGATAGCCGATGAGCAAGAGCCGTTAGTGGCTGGATTCCTCGGGACGTCAAACATACTGCAGAAAGACCACCGACCCGATGGTCAGAGTTCTTCAGGAAGAGTCTAGAAGAAGGTTATGATGCCCGACGAGTCCCTAGAGAGAGCAGAACTCTCTGAGCTACTCTTGCACGTGACAGGGGAAAATGGAAGATTTAACTGGCGCCCGCTCGAGTTACTCGTCGATTGATGGGACTACAGGTGATACAGGTGATACCGTCTTCATGGTGAATGAAAGAAACTATACGTAAGTTTTGCTCTGATCAGCTCCGCAGCCGTACACACTATTTGGAAACGTTATGTTCAAGGAAAGGTGGGCATACTTCACTACACTTTCCACTAGTTCTACGTAGTAGGGGAAGACGACGCAGTGAAGAAACGTGAGCTGCCCTGTTTTTAATGTATATTGGAAAACAGTATTTCAGAATGCAGTGAAAAACTGGTGCGGTTCTTTTATCATTTATCTTAATTTTTCTATCACAAGCTAACAGGTTAGATAGGGAATTACGTGGTGAAGTGCGACCGTGGGAATGACCCAGACATAATCATGGTTCGATAGTAGCAAGAAGTGTTCTATCTTCTCACACTGTCTACTACCTTAAAGTAGACTTCTACTTAGCTTGGAATTGTAGCATTAAAACTGTAGACTTTTAAGATACTTCCTTTACTAAATGATTTTGCTTATAACTCTACAAATTTTGGCATTATTTCCACTATGATGAACGATAAAGTTCACCAATGGAACTAGGCCACCGATTGTTGCGACTCAGCGGAACTCAATTGAGCAGCGAAATTGCTCTTCAAAAATGCACTCGCTTTGGTTGCAGAGCTTTTGAGGTTTTCTTCCAAAGACGTAAAAATAGTGTTTTCGACAAGTTAGCGCCACTGTTGTGCTCAAATTACGCCATTGCGATTGCGCTCTTGCTCAAGAATATAAGCGAGTTAATCAATTCAATCGGTTCGTCGCTAAAGCAGCGTGTTCAGTTACTAATGAGAACCTTGGAAATCCTGCTGCGGCCACCGCATTGGTAGTTGAGCATATCATATCCGTACAGGATCCTACACCATGCAGAGGAGAATTGAAATGTTACACATTAGACCTCCCGCTAATCAGCCTACTTTCATCGAACATTTCGATGACAAGTAGCCAGCAAAATCTTCAGCAGTGGAACTTCTAAAATATGTTTTAAGAATTTATTGCTTTCGGAGCTTAAGAATCTTAGGTTTTCGCAGTGAATAAACTTGTGCTTTATAGGCGAAAAATATGCGGGTTCTAACGGCTCTTAGTAGTGCTTGAGATGATTCGTAGTAGGAGTTGTCGTTCAAATCCTGGCACTATTTTCTTGCTTTAATAAACTCTACATAAAGTATAGAAATAACTAAAAATGAAAGTAGATAAGTCTCTCGAACGCTTTATACAGTCCGTATGTGGTATTGTTTGTCGCTTGCTGTTGTATCCTTAATCTTCACGCTCTAACATCCAATTTTCAAAGTTAGTTATTTCTCACTTAGGAGTACTATCACTAATCTATGTGTGATTATTCTGGAATTTGAAACGTATGCAATGGATTTCTTTCACAATATAACCTAAGGTTAAAGGCGAGGGTCGGTTGAAGAATTTTTACAAGCGTGGCATGGACTCATTCCACTAGTTTGCCTCCTCTCATTACGTAATGATGTTCCATTGTCTCAAACCGCAATGTACGGCAAAGTTTCCTCCTACCAAAGTTTTCCAAGCCGAGAAGAAATATGGAGCTTCCACTCGGGAGACCAAACATCTTTAAATCCGTATCACGGTTGAGTCCAGCAAGCTTCCCGTATTTACTTTTCTGCCAAAAACTGTGAAACAAGAAGAGCGCAAAAGAGCAGGGTGCTATTTGTTTCTTTTGCAGAAAAAAGGGCAATAAAACTGCTCTGAAGGAAATGTTCGTGGTGTTCTACTTTCGATAAGTTATTGGAAAAGTCTCTGTTCTTTAAAATGTGTCTCACAGACTCTCGTCCCAATAGTGAGGCGGCTTTCATTGTCGGTAGAATCTCAATGATACACAGCA
This sequence comes from Angiostrongylus costaricensis, assembly GCA_900624975.1. Classification (NCBI taxonomy): domain Eukaryota; kingdom Metazoa; phylum Nematoda; class Chromadorea; order Rhabditida; family Metastrongylidae; genus Angiostrongylus; species Angiostrongylus costaricensis. Next base: position 185,476 of record UYYA01003839.1, on the reverse strand, counting down.
GAAAAATGAACTTCTCTCATCCCAAGAAGTATATTCGTTGCCGCTATCATTCTTTATCGCTTGTTTCCTGCCTATTATCTCTAATCCGATAAGTGCGTAGCACTGTAAACATTTCTTCTAAATTTTCAAATATTCTTTTTGCTGACTTAGGAGGTCAATTTATGCTATGACTACTATCAATTGAAAAGAGTAGGCAAGTATGGAAACCGTAGCATTGGTTAGAAAAGTAGCGCGCTCCGCGGTGAAGCCACAGCAGCACATTGAACAATGCCTCCTATTAAATCAAGTGTAGGCACCGGGAACCGACACCTCAAAGGGTGGACGCAGACGTATATTTTGTAATTTAAATAGAGGAACTAATTCCCATCTCTATTTAAAGAATTATTTTCTGTGAGCACGTAGAAGTTAAACGCGGGTAAGTGCCGGTGGGATCCTTGCGGTGGTGTTGAACTCCTGCTAGACGAATTTTCACAGTGCGTTGCCGCCAAAGGCGAGTTGACGCCCTCATCGAGATTTATCTTCAAGTAGTCTACCTCCCGAATGAATCTCCCACATCCTTTGCAGTGTAATCGCTAACGACATTATTCTTGGAAGCTGTTGAAAGGAATCCTCGTGAATTACCCGAGTGTAAATGGTAGACTGGACTGATTAAAAGCCGCACGCCGTTGTTGTTGTTGTTGTAATTACGACCTACACATGGTTGTCGTTTCTGTTGACCATAACGAAAATTCTAGAAAGCACTTGCAATTTTGGCAAATAAATTTGGCACAACGTTTAAGTAAACAAAATCGGACAGAGATCGAACTTTGCAGAATTCTTCCAACACCCTAATGGGTATAAATTGTCCTGATCGAACAATCCATTTTGCTCCATAAACATACTGCTGGAGCTGACCAATTAGTACTCAATGAGAATATGGGCCTGATAATGTTCGAACTCACGGACAAGAATATAACATGAATGATAACGATACTCGAAGCTATTTGCTTGGCCATATTTCAAAACCGAATTTCCTTTAATGTCGATGCGACTAATCAATATGTGTTCTATTTTTGATAAGCTTACACGAGATTGATAAATAGTCTCTATTTTCGGCTAACGTTTCGACGGTTTCGTCTGCATAAGAGCTGATGATCCGAGTCGATTGTCCACAGCTGTTCGTTTTCTCGTTCTGGAGGTAGCATTTTCGCCACGGATCGAGCTGGATCTTCAAGAGCATCGAGGATGTAGTGAAGAAAAAAAAGAGCAGCCGATTCCGTGCCCAACTTCTCGACTTAGCAGTACTTCCTTAACGTATGCGTCAGAAACCTGGTCGCTGCGTAAGCCGGATGAAAGGTCACTCAGCATTATCGAACGCGCAGTCGAAAGGACGATGCTAGGAGTACCCGTTCCACACAAGTAAGGAATAGGATCCGAAGCCCCGGTCTGCCACAACGATCAAAAATCAAAGTTGCCGTTCTTCAATTGAACCTCTCTCTCCAATGTTGTACATATCCCGTTGACGGGTAACTGTTGATAGCCCTTTAGGTCAATACCATGGCTGACTGACAGGCGAAACGAAGGACTTGCATGGTGTGGTGGTAAACACATTAGTCCCCGAAAAGGCTAATTACGCATGTTCGGTTTCCATCGCAGACACCAGGGGTCCAGTGTTTGGCGAATGTCTCAGCAACACCGCATACATTGTTCGCTTAACCACTACGATACGACGTTACTTCTATAGGAGTCATGCAACAGGAAAAAAGGCTACTTTTGACATGCATTCATCATGTCTCACCGTTAGAATCATCAAATAATTATCGGCCATACACCGACTCCACTTTATTGGTTTAAGACTTTTAAGACGAAGAGAAATAGTAGAAATTTCGTCACTCATGACATCATTGTGTTCATTGCATCGCTTATGTTTCCAGCCACCTCTCTGCCGTTGGAAATTTTAAAAAGTTAAATTTCATTGTAAACTTTTGAAAATTTTAATTCTAAACGTATTTAAATATGCGAGGTCACTACATCAAGATCATATATGCAATAGATGCGATAGAACAGATTCACTTCAATATAGCAACATAGTTCCGAGCTCTTGAAATCCTTCAGTGGTTAAGAAATCATTGTTAATTCTCAAAGGACCAAATTCGCTGCCAAAAAGTTAGTTTTCCTTAGCTGCGACTGACTCACTGTCTTACTTGGTGATTGTTATCCACTGTAATAACACAGCTGAATACAGTCGATAACTAATTGTTTATTTACAAAAAAGAAAATAGTGTGACTTTCAATTACACAACATCTCGCATTCCTCGGCTGTACGTGGGTGAGGGTGGTTCCATTCAAACTGAACACGAAATATTCAACAGGCGATGAAATGATCAGCAGCTACAGGGTAAAAGTGTTAATCCTACCAGACAGTATCCATATGCAAATGATTGGCATTTTCCACTGTCCATTGCCCATCTGTAGACGAACTGTGATGGCATACCACTTTCGCATAGGTATCTGTACGTGGACTGTTTGCATAGCACTTCTGGAATTCTAGCAACTCTCGTACCCGGTGTCATGTCCGATGCGAGCTGCACCTATTATATTCCGCGCATACATGGGAACCAAGTAGACCAGAACTAATCAGTATCCTCGCGTTTGCTCAACAGGAATATCGAAGACTAATTAATATGTTTAGATTGCATTGGCTTTAATGGCTTTAATTTCTGCGCGTCTCATCGTCCGTAGACGATGAATCAAACCTCAACCACAGACCCCTTAACCATCGTATGGTTCATTAGTTAAAAATCGTTTTTGATTTACATAGATTTGTAAGAACATTATTCTATCCTCTGTGGAACCTTCAGTGGATTTGATGCTAGAACATGAAGGCATCCTCATGAAAACAGCTAGATGTAGTAAAAGGCGTCTCGATATGAAACGTCACAACCAAGATTTCTACGTCACTGGTATCATAATAAAAGCACATGGAGTGAATATTTAACACATTGAACATAAAAAAGGATAAAAGGATAAATCTCTCGGCGTTGATCAATCTCTGAGGGATGCGCCGTGCATTTGACTTCATTAAGCACTGTTTGGAGGTGATTGAATGCATATCTAGCCTTTACAATTACTTGCAGTGGCCTACCGATGTAGCCAGTGCTGCACTCAGACAGGCCTGGTACCAATTTGCCGACCCTGGAGGGATGGAAGGCTTGGTGGGCCATGGGCGCGGAGATCGATTTCACCTGCGTGTTGCAGGGCGCCTCCGACCACTGCGCCATATGTGCCCTTTAATTAAACATAGAGATATTGAAACAAGTAAAAGCAAATATTGACACAGGTAAACAGGTTACAACGTTAGCTAGACGAAAGCAAATGATTCCACGCACAGTAGCAAAAACTAAACACTGCGAAGATCTTCGTGATTGATTTTAAAAGGATAGGGAGCAAATTAGATTTAAATCCCATTTTTGCTTAACTATCAACGGTACTTTTTATTTACACTTCACTTGCCTTTAGGCGCTATGCTCGCGAAGTAAAGCTGAGACAAAGATCTTAGAAATTCTGTGATGTTAAACAGAAATTGTTCTGCAGTTTACTGGTTTTATTGGAATCATCTCTGCATTCTTCTCTCAAAAAGCAAAAGTGCGTTTCAGATCTAAAGACTTCCTGTGGTCTTCCCTTTAGCACTATAGAGTGGGGGAAGGGTTCAACCATCACGTTATTTCCTGATCAGATTAATTTTTCCTTTTTTGATTTTCTCGCAAAATAAGCGCGAAGTTCTGTAGCTTGGAAAACTCTAGACTGGGCATATGACAGAAAGAATTGGTAAAACTATTGGTAACATCATTTGGCTGGTGGGGAAATTGGAAAAGTTATTCCAGTATACCTTTATCGTGTCCTTTTTGGGTTTCCTCGTCATCAAGCATAGCTTTCGCTGAACTCGTCATGGAACTACTTGTCATTTCTGCTTTGTCAGACTCGCTTTCATTTGGGAGATCTTCTAAAAGATTAGATTTCAGTTGTGCCTCTGCTTCGACATTGCTATTTGGCTCAGTTGATGTCTGCTCCTCTGCATTCATACGTACGACTTCTCCTTCAGTAGTCGTCGAATGGTCTTCTTCCGAAGCGTTCGGCATAAAATTTGGAGTGGTTAATTGATTCTCTGAGTTTCCGAGTGCTGATGAACCTCCATCGTTAATAGACAAGTGTTGTCCTTTGCTGAGAGCCTCATCACTTGAAGCTTCCTCTTCTGTTGAGATGGCTTCTTTCTCTGATTTCGATTCCAGTCCATCAGTAGAGCTTTTCTCATTCGAAAGAGAGTCATTGACAGATAAGTTCCCATTTAATTGGGAAGTAAGTACTTCTTCTTCACTATCACTCCTGATATCGCTGACTGCCTTTTGCTTCCCTAATTTATGCAGACCATCATCAGAGTTCGTCGAGTTACCAGCACTATCCAAGCGAGCAACAGTGACTAATTCCATAGTGGGCTCATTAGAAATTCTGTTATCAGAAAACTCTTCTTTCATGTCATATTCCTCCTCAGTGTGGTTACTTTTTATAGTCAATTCTATCGGTTTTCTATTGAATTCAGTATCATTATCGATTGATATCGCCGCCCGGTTCACCGGTGCACCTGAAATCGCTCGGTGAGTTGGCAAATTTCTAAGCAGCGAAGATGTTAAAAGTATTAATATCTTTCATTCTTCATTACAAAACCATTGCGGTAGCAAACGACAAAAGGACAAAATGTTAAGCCTTGACCAATCTCTGTGGAATAATACATGCGTTCGACTTTAACAAGCCTGGTTTGAGATGATTGAATGCATATATGGCCTGCACAATTGAATTACAGTGGCTTACCGATGTATCAAGTCAGTGCTTTTCTCTTTGGACACAAGTCTGGTGCCAATTTCCCGAACTCGGAGGGACGGAGAGATTGGTTATCCTTGGTCCCATGTTGTGTGATCAAACCAAAGACCACGTGTATATTGGGGAGGACTTCTCACCACCGTGCTACAAGCAACGCTTGGAAGCATTCCTACATTTTATTAGGTCGCATCATAAGAAATAAAACACAGATCCATCCTCTTTTGTTGTGATTAGATTTAACTAAATATAAGACGTTTAGGAAATGGGCTTATGTTTGGTCACCTGGGTGAAACCACCTACGTTATCGGTCGCAGTTAAATCAGAGTAAGAGAATAACGTTGGTAATTCTCTGTTATGTTAATGCACAATCTAATATGTCACTCCTCGTTATCCCTAGACTTTTGCCTCACCATTACCGTAGAAACCAGACAGCAATATGAAACATAATGTTCCTGTCTGCGAAATCCAAAAAACAACTGTAAAGAGATATCGAAACCAAAGGTCAGCTGCATCTCAGCTTCTGCAGATCATGTGAGAATCAGACATCGAGATTCATTCCGTTCTCCAACAATTTCATGTGTTCAGAACCGCTGAATTATGATACGGTGCCTTTGAAGCATTGAAGCTCAAAAATTTTTAGACGATTTTCACCAACAAGTAACTTCGCTTTCTAAACCGTTTAGACTTGGTCGATAAAAAATTAAACATTACGTTGTAAATCACATAATAGTTTGTATTCTATATGAAACGGTAAAAGTATTCGCATCGAAACAGTGGGACGCCACTTGGACTACACCGAAGGGTGAATGCTGAAAAGCATAATCTACATTTTTCGGAGTTTTGATGGTTTAGCTATTGTGTATCTCTGGAATCCGAGGTCAGCAAGGCCAAAATTTGCACCAGGTCGTCACCACCACAGGCAGTCGCCGCTCTTGTGGATCAGAGAGAGAATTGCCATCATGCGGCTAGTTTGATACCAGGACGGTGGCGGATCCTGGTAGTGGTTTACTTCTAGCTTGGCTTCCTAATAGAAACGTCGGAGTTCTTTTGTTTGGGAGACCCTGGTAGGGGTGAGTCTCCACTGCTGTATTTCGAAGCACGGCACCTAGGAACACCTACCAGCCACGATGAGGCGGTAAACCGCTGGGAGGGGATGGAAAATCATTCTAATGAATGCGTCACAACAACAATTAATCGGTAATTTTGAATACGGTAACACTGCAGTGATGTAAATTCCGCTGATGAAACTTAACGAATGTTTGCTAGTGTCAGAGAGAAAAATCCGAATAAGTGTTAAACACAAGGGACAACTGAAGGAGAATCCTTTCCCCATTTGCTACCGAATCTATGTAAGAATATTAAGATTGTTTGCTAAAAAAATTTTTCTACCAGCGATTTATACGCTTTTCTGAAATCAAACTCGAGCAAATTTAGAGAGTGTTCAGATCTTCACCGATGTTTGAGGACTTTTTGAAATTCTCTGTCGATTCAGCCTTTATCCTCGGTTTGCACTCTTGTTCGCACTCCGCTTTCGTTCGAATTGTTGACGATTGCACTACTCGATCTCCTACCGAAATCATCTTATCAAATACTTTTCCATGACAGTTCAATTCAGTGGTCTCTGACCTGGACAATATCCCCATGGATAGTATTCGCAGTGCCCGTTCTCATTCAGATACCATCGTATCGTGGGTTGAGTCATCGTTTTGCCAGAACGACAAAAGAACCTGGAAACTGCTGGCACTCAAATCGATTCAGATAATCCAGTTTTTTCATGAATTTGACCCAGTGGATCAGTGTGTCACGTCAGCAGTAGTGAATTCACAACCGATTATGAAATGTCTTATTTGTTACTATTACTAAACCGACATTCGCTTAATCTTGGTGGGAATGATCATTAAATATTGTTGTCAAATGCTAAAATATTATAAATGAATAATGAAACATTAATACTAATGATTTGCTATAATTTACTGCATTATTGTTATTTTGCTTTATCATTTATTATTTATCCAAAACCAGAATCGGCCACCGAACTGGTGTCAAACTAGTCGCATGGTTGCAAACCTCTCTCTGATCCACAAGGTAAGCGACTGTCAGTGGTGAAGGCGACCTGGGGCAAACTTTGGCCAGGCTAACCTCGGGACTCCAAGGAACCATAATGGCTAAACCAGCAAAACTCCGAAAAGTGGAGATTATGCTGGGGACCGCACAACCAGTGAACAAGGGCGGTCCAAGTATCCAAGTATTGTTTGCTTGCATGATTATAGTATTAACATTGATAAAATATCATGAATAACTATTATTATATTTTCCATTGTCTTACTTGTATTTTTGTCTTCCGCAAGAGTATGTTGTTTGCTGCTTTTCGACTTCTGACAGAACACCGTTGACTTTTTTAGCCTCTAAAATACACAGTTGGGTTAGACCTTCTTTCGGTGGGACAGTATTGTGTGTTAGGTTGTGTGCCACGTGTAATCGTTCCGCTTTCACGACAACTGCGGTTGTCTCCAGCAATGATTTTAGCTTGTTATTCTGGATGTCAGCTTAATTTGTTGGAGGTTTTAGAACTTCATTACCTGTTGTCGTTTGTTGGAGCATTTCCTCATTTCCAGTAACTTCCATATCTTTCTTTTCCACCTCGAGATTCACATGGTTGTCTTCTTCATTAACATTTACATCCATGGGAGAGATGGTAGTGGAGCCAATATGCTGTTCTTTCTCCATTTCATTTTCAGAGGACGTTTGAGTTCCACCTTTTTGCGATTCCATAACGTTCTTCAGGGGAAGACTTGCAGGAACAGGAAACCCTGTAGGAATCACTTTTAGTTCACCTAATATATCGGCTCCGTTTTCTCCAGCGATGCTCGTAAGTACTTTCGTGTGATTAGGTTCTGTTTTGGTTGTCCTTTCATCAATGGTTAATCTATTCTCTAGACGATTCATGTCGCTTTTTGAATCGATGACATCCTTGGTAGTCACAATCTGTCTCGAAACTGAACCAATTTGGTTTAGAATGTCACCGTTCGCTTCTGATAACTCGTTATCAAAGTCTGTACCACCATCTTGTAATTGCTGAGGATTATTGCGGTGCTCAGTACGTGCAGAGGTCAGAGAAGATGTTGATAATCTTTCATTTATGGAAGTGAAAGTGGAAGGTGCTGTTTCTGTAGACGAAAGAGACTCTCCAATAGAAATATCCGTAGAGGCGACCGTAACGGTAGTTTGTTCCGGCGAGCAAGGACGTTCCCAAATTGGATCTGCATGTGCGCTGTTGTCCAAGCCATAAAGCAGTAGGAGTTCGGTTCGATTCGCGCAACATATACCCATCGATGGTGTTTGTAAAGAGTCCTAAAAGGTTTATTCGTAAACTTTGAAACTTTTAGGCATATCACATGCTTAGATATGGTCTTTATTTAAGCTTAAACTGTTTACTAAAAGATTTCCACGACCACTTATGCTTGCAATTTGCTTACCCAATCATAAGACTATGACCGCTTGTTAAAATAAGGACCAAAGAAGGAATATCAAGCTTTACTTAGTTGTAGGTATTTTTCAAAGCTCCTGCTTTTTTACAGAACTAGGCGAACAAGATCGATTAATTTAAATCAGGACTTAGTTCATAAGGTTGCGTAGGCTACTACGATTCTAAGCACCCTATTTTCATGATTTTAGAAGTTCACATCTTTTAGGAACAATAGTTATTATGTAATGGCGTATGTAGTGCAGTGATTAAAGATACCCTGCAACAATGCACATGTGATCTCTTCTGGTCGGACCCTATGTCACGGGATCACCAAGTCCTCTATTCCTCCGAGGTCAACAAGCTGGTACCAGGGTCTTCCAAGTCATTCTGCTGGCCAGATATGCATCCAGTCACCTCTTTATGATCTCTAGTACGTGAAGTATTCCTTAGGGAATGATCAATTCAAGAAGCTCTATTCCTTTACCCTTTGGTGACCCGCAAAACAAATGGATACTAAGGATTTAAGTATCTAAACAAGTGAAAACATTTTAAGTTGGCAAACAAGTGTCGTTATAAAACTTCGCAGGCAAGTGTAGTGCAGCGGTTCGACCTCCAACACCAGACAGACCAAGTCGTCTATTCCTTCGACGTCGATACATTCCTACCAAATTTGTAGGATAAAAACATTCGCCTATGTATTGGCAGACCACCACAATTCAATGAATAGGACGAATATGCATTCAGAACCTAACCGATCTTTAATGCATCGGAATGAATGGAATATTCCTGTAGGATTCAACAGCACTGAACATTTTAACGTAGGAGCGTGTGGCGCAGTGGTCGGAGGCGTCCTGCAAAACACGCGTGGAATCGATCCCCGCACCTATAACCCACTAAGCCTTCCAACCCTCCAGGGTCGCCAAATTGGTACCAGACTTGTCTGCGAGGATAGCAGCGCTGGCTCAATACATCGGCAGGTCACCGCAAGTCATTGTAAAGGCCAGATATGCATTTAATCACTTCCAACGATGCTTATTGAAGTCGAATACATGGCGCATCCCACAGGACTTGATCAACGCTATCCTTTATCCTTTATGAATCGAAAGCTACCATCATTGTTTTCATGTGATCACACTTGAAAAAAGGGAGAAAAATGAAACCATATCATTCCTCATTTCTGCTGTGTACCAGAACATAGTTGAGAAGTTATGTCAAAGTCGACATTGTGGACCTTTTTTGACAAATGATCTAGTAACCATTCCCAGAGCTTTCTGCTGAAAGACTGGAATCTGTGTTCGACCCAGGTATGGGGAAATCTTAACGAAATGGTCGACCATCGCATGTTCGGACGGAGATTTGCGATCACATCATGGTTGAGCAAAGCCCGACTAAATTGGCTATCTAAATCGGGGTTAATCTCCAACGATGACGTTGCCGTCATTAAAATGAGTGAGGTACATGATCATCACTACGCGAGAGAAATATCTGGGTCGAAAACAAAAGTCGAAGAGCCTCGGCAACCAAGTGGCCTGATTCAAGGTGCTTCAGAACTCGCGTTGTCTTAACTTTTATTTAATGCCTATTCTTTTTTCTCATGACAAGGTATTATGCAAATACAATCAAAAGGATGCAGAGATATAAGCAAAACTCGGAATCACAGGTGGGCTTCGAACCGGGTACATGGGTAATCGAGAGTTCAAACCCCAACTGAGGTTCTAAATTTTGCTCATATCTAAGCACTCTTATGATTTCAGAAGTGTTTGAGATTTTAATTCAAAAAAAGTGTTGAGTAGTGGTGGCCCAAGTCCAAGCTAACTCATAAACTTTGCAATGAACGGTAAATGAAAGCAAAATTCTGCAGGAAGAATAAATACGAAAAAACGAGTTAGTCTTTAGAATTTTGTACAACAGATTTGTTGACGACTTAGTGTAGATGTAGAAAAACCGGAAATCACCTGCATTTCGCAAAAGAATCCTTTTGGACATCCTTTCGAGCAGGGAAACGCTTCGCTAGTTTCCATTAAAGGCGGTTGGCCATCGGAACACATCGGAATCGAAACGCATAGAGGCACTGAAGCATCTCTCGAAAGATTGCTTTAATCGTCACCTCAAAACACATTAGGAACTCTATAACAGTCAAGATTTAGGATCGAAGCCAGTTTTTGGCAAACTGCCGATAACTTCTCGATAGCTAAAACATTTCAGCAATTGAAAACGTGACCAATTCATAAAAAAGACTTTGCTGCATCTATTTAAGAGTAAGACTGGTTCCTTAAAAACGATAACTGTTTTCTGAAATTGTTCAGAACCAAAATTTCTAAAAGGAGTGGGAGCGAGAGCTAAATTTTTAGAACTTCAAACGATATTCCAGAAGACGTAAACATCAACAACGTATTTGCGGACGTCACCGTACAGTATTCGACGAAATATCTATTGCTGCTTGCTTTCGTCTGCGAAATACTACCTTCAAGAAAAAAAGTGGCAAAAATAGGATTTCTGGGGACAATAAGTCCAGCATTTCAAATCCGTAGGATAATAGATCTTGTACACTATTGGTGAAGATCTATAGATCCCAACTGTTCTTAAACCATTAATAAGGTTCACTTTCAGTTGAGAATTCCCAGTTTAAAATTGAGAGAGGAAGCTATTTTTCAGAAAATGGCTATTTTGGCGTGTAGTGTAGTGGTAGGCGCCCTCTAACACACATGGGATCGATCCATGCGTCTCAGGCACACCAAATTTTCCATTCCCCTAGAGTCGGCAAATTTCTACATTTGTCTGGGAGAATAGTAGAACTGACTGGATATATCGGTAGACGACGGCGAGTCATTGCAATGGCCAGATATGCATTCAGTCACCACCGACGATGCTTAATGAGGTCGTATGAATTCCGCATCCCTCAGGGATTGAACGACACCGAGAGCTTTATTCTTTTCTGCGGGCGGAAATCAACTCACGTCAGACCCTAAGTGCTAAAGCACAGAAGAGCAGAACAGATTTCAGTTTCTAGGAATTCAGGAGTCTAACCGTAGAAAAAAAATCGTGATTTAACGTAAGAAAATCTCACACCAGAAAACCGCTTCGATTGACATTTAAAAATTAGGCGGAAGCAAAATTCTTGCCCTATGAATGCCCGTCAAAGTTCCACTGTGTAACCAGCTTGGTGTTATTTTGTAAAAGCAGCAAAGTCAGTAGAAGTTCTAAACGACGGTTATTTTGGTTTTCGAGAGATCCATTATGAGCCCCATTTGTAATAAGATGTTTCTTTTTTGTTCTCAAGGAAATGTCGGCATTCGACTCCGCAACTGAGCGAAAACGCAGCGGAATGTAACAAAGTTAAGCACCAACAGTCTTCCACTCATCTAGCTTTCTTTCTTTTTAGAAGAAGGAGCAATCCCAATGTCAGTTCACAGCAGCAAAACTTCAAAACATTCATTATTGATAGGTAACCTTCACAGTTCCACCACAAGACTTTTTCTCACCGAGTGGATCAAAAGGTGGAATAAGACCAAACTTACCTAGAAAGTGAAGGATATTTAGCAATATACCTAGCATGGAGAAAGTCCTCATTGTGTGCCAGAATATCTCTTCGTTAAATCTTCAGCCGCACCTGATTTATCGTACGAAATCTCCGGACGCTCGTCGTTAAGAAAGTTCACGTTGGCATGCAACACAAAGAAACATGATTCACTGCGAACTGGTCTTCCTGGATGAAAAAAGGGGCGTTTAGCAAGGAATTCCGGAAATGTTTTCACAATGGTTTGCGACTGAATACCTATACTCAAGGCTCACATTGGCTCATTTGTAGCAAAATTGTTATCCATGTGAGTAGGTGGTCTGCAAATATCTGTTTATGTAAAAATGCCGTCTGGAGATCTACATACTCCTTGTGAATGATAATTTGTAGAAAGGTTGCCGAATTGAATCATTCTGAAGGGATTCTAGAACACTTTATTTATTAACATGATCCGTCATCATATCTACTGTGCGGATAGAAGCACTTCCCTCATTCGATTCATTTTCCTCGCATTCATCGTCCACAGTAGTCCTCGAACATTTCCCGTGTTGTTTCAGCTACTGTTCGAGAATCTCGTCCTCTTTACGAATATCGTAGAATGCTTGTCGAATCGATTCTGCTTGCAATATTGGGGATACGACCTAAGTCGTTCCAGCGTGGAATGGAGAAGAATGCTGAGGAGAGGAAGGAACCAGCACCTTGCTTCCTCTTCCTGATGAACTGCATCACTAACCACCCGCTATCTTCCTCAGAACTCCTTAACTAACTTTAAAGGCCATAGCCGTCTTAGTCGCTAAAAGACCAGAATAGTTTTTCACTATTTGACCCTCCCTCCTTCTCTTGAGAAAAAAGTACGATATCACTGTTTCCACACAATAAATACAGTGGCGCACCCCAACAGTTAGAGGTTCACTGTAACACAAACGCATGTCGTTGGTTCGATCCTGCGCCTCAGACGCACGAAGTGTTCGGACTTGTCTGGGAGTATATAAACATTAAGATGATAAATCGGTAATTCAGTCACTTTCAAGAGGCTTAGTGAAGTGGAATGCACTTCGAATTTCTAAGGGATTCCTCGACGTCGGGTATTTTATAATTAGAAAATACACAAGATGAAAATGATTGCTTCACGCCCACGAAATACAGCTCAATTCCAAATAGCAGTCCAATAGTCCAGTAGCAAGCATGTTAGAGCGACTTTCTGGGTTTCGCTTTAAGCCTTCATGTTAATACCTTTTTTTTTACGTTGAAGGCAACGACGAGGTTAAATGTGTGTAAATGGTGGTTTGAAACCGATAACACTTCTTCAGCCATTCTAAATATTTGTTCCGATAAATGGATCAATATTTGTAATCTGTTTCATAATCTTGCACTCGAAGATTTAAAGAACTATTTGAAGGAAAGTTACACTTTTATTAATAAAGTACTGAGAAGGAAAAACTACAATTATTCTAAACCTTAGCCAAATGGTGCGTTGGGAGCTATCGCCCCACGGTCAAAGAAGTGGTCCAGATATTGAGTGTTCTTGTCGTAATGAGGCCAAAGCTCGCAGAATGAGTCGACAAGACGAGCGCTTCAGAACCATAGGTGAAGCATCGGCACCCTAGACTTATTTCCGCGACGTATCACGTACATCAAACCTCCCAACGGTTTACCACCTCGTGGCTGGGAGGTGTTCCTGGGTGTCGGGCTCCGATGTACCAGCGAGGCGATTCATCCCCTGGAAAGGTCTCCCAAGCTGACAAGTATTCCGGCGTTTCCATTAGGAAGCACAACTAAGAGTAAACCAGTACCAGGATCCACCACCGTCCTAGTATCAAACTAATTCCATGGTGGCAAATCTCCCTCTGACCCACAAGGACAGCGACTGAATGTGGTGGTGACAACATGGGCCAGACTTTCACCAGGCTAACCTCGCGATTTCAGGGAACCACAACGGCCTAACCAGCAAATCTCTGAAAAAATGGAGATTATGCTGGAGTCTGCACAAACAGTGAAGACAGGCCATTCAAGTAAGTATCAAGTGTCATGGATATCATCCTCAGGAAAATTGGACGATGGACATGTAGAGCTGTCTACGATACAAACGAAGTCTGGGTTTAGTGGACTACGATGAGCTTCAGAAAACATTATATTAAGCTGGCCAAATCAAGGTAGCATTCGAAATCTTTTAAAAAGGTCAAATGAATCGAAAACTCAGCAAAAGAGTATATTCTATAATCACCCAGTGTTTGCTAACCTTATTTACTTGGATAGTTGGATGACCCGTCTTCACTAGTTGTGCGGGCCACAGCATAATCTCCATTCTTCGGAGATTTGCTGGTTTAGGTTGTGGCTCCCTGGAGTCCCGGGGACAGCCTGGCCAAAGTGTGTCTTAGCTCATCAACACTAATCGCAGTTGCCATCCTTGTGGATAAGACGGAAATTTGCCACCATGCGACTAGTTTGATACTAGGACAGTGGTGGATCCTGGTATTGGTTTACACTTAGCTGGGCTTCCTGATAGAAACGTGGGACTCTTTCTCAGCCTGGGAGACTCAGCTGGGTGGATGAAACCTCCGCTTTACTTCGCAGCCCAATACACAGGAACACCTCCTAGCCGCGATGAGGCGGTAGACCGCTAAGAGGATCTGCTGATCAAAAGTACGAGACTTCATAACCAACTTCGAAGTTAATAGACAGCTGATCCTAAAAGAAAGAGGAAACGTAAAGAACACGCAAAAACTAGGAATAGATTCAACTAACACCAACTAACAGACGTAATTATTGTGTTGCTGCAGAAAGTTCTAGTTCTCTTTTGGTATGGGATAGAAATTCGTCAGAATCCTCTATAGCAAAAACAAATGTGTCATGACGCTACCATGTTATGGTCCAGGGATCACTGTAGCTCAAATTATCCCAAAAGACTGTAGTAGCCAGTGAAAAGGATTGAAATCGGCTTGCTGAACTCCTCTCAGCAGTACACCTCTTCCATGGTAAGCCGTTCTCAAAAAAGAAAGAAAGTCACTACTGGACAAGCCTAATGACACAGCTCGCGCAGAGAACGACCAACTTTTCATAAACAGATGGTGTTCTGTTAAAACCTTCGCGGCGATGTACTTGGATGGCCCTTCTTCAACGGTTGTGCGGACCCCGGCATCACTTCGACTTTTTGGAAATTTTAATGGTTAAGCCATTGTGTTTACCCTGGGTCGTCAACACCACAGACAGTCGCCGCCCTTGTGGATCAGAAGGATATTTGCCACTATGCAAGTAGTTTGATACCACGAGGATAGTGGATCCTAGTGCTGGTTTATTCTTAGCTGGTCTTCCTGACGGAAACGCCGGACTCCTTCTCAGCTCGGGCGGCCCTGCTGGGGGAATGAATTCATCGCCAATACATCGCATCGCAGCACCCACGAATACTGAGCAGTATTAGTGTTCGGTACTAAATTCACTTACCACCTTCTCCGGGCAAAGATTTAATTCTGTCGTTAGCTGAAGAAAGAAAAGTATTCTGAATGAAGCCAACTCCTCGTATGAGTAGCTGTTTATCGAAATGCTTAAAGACTTTGCTAAACATGTTCCAATTCTTCAATAAAGAAGCTCATTCTGCATTTAAACCACAACCACAAAGTTGCTTGGGGAGAAAAGAAAACTAAAGCGTGATTCTCCCGCAACATGGCTAACATGTCTGATAATACATGTCACCTGTGGAAGACTTTTGCAGGAGGACATACAACCGCAGAGACAAGAAAATGTTGGATGCAGCTCAAGAGATAACCATCTTGAATAAGTGGGCTAAGACCTGTTTCTATACAATGTTTCGTTATAAGTTTTAATGAAGTGGGATGGAATTCTTGTCATGGTATGAAATTCATAATATAGGAATCTTACACAAGTCTTTTCTACTTTACGACTCTTCTTACACATTATAAGGCCACAAAACAACTGCGGATCACTCCCTCTAGCAGTTCTCCTCAAGAGCATCAAGATAGATGCATCTCCCGAGCCTGATGACATCACAGCTGACCTCATTCGTGAAAGTCACAAGCTAAGTAGACATATGGCAACCCATATGATACCTCAGCATCGAAGCGAAATGATCTCAGACGTGGAGGATCCCGTAAAACATAACACAAATTGGATTAGACATATAATGAGGAAAGCAGATGATAAGTGAAGAGAATGAACTGCGAAGTGGATTCTAGCAGAAACCGTCTTCTGGAGCGATCATCACGAGGGCGTGGATGAGTTGGTGTCCAGTCTTCTATTCGGCCATCTGCAAAATCAGTAGGAAACGACTTGAAGATCATGGAGTGGGTCTCCCGGAAAATCAACACAACAGACGTCATCTGGACGACGAAAACACGAATGGAGATGTTCAAAAGTCCACACTACCTATGGGATATTAAGCATCCAATATCTGTCTAACGTCTCAATGAAAAATTAAGGTGGGAATAAAGACCATTCATGAAGAAGAAAATTCTATCCAAGTAATGCTAATTGAAAACGTACTGTTCGGAATCTCCTAAAGAACTAACTGACATTCTTAGGAAATAAGCAAAGTAATGATGTGTAACCTCCCTTTGATCCACAATCGTTGGAGATCTTTGGAACCGAGATGGAATTGCTCTAGCACGGCTGTCACATGTCAGCAGAGAGAAGACCTATCGTATAGCTAGATACTTGTTAAAAAGAGATTGCTCTATTTTTGTGCTGCAGTACTACCTAAATATCAGAGGCAATACATCTATGATAGATAGCCTACAGATAGATATGATAGCCTTTTGTTCTGTATATTACACAGCTTACATGCCTACATAGTGCTAACCGGGTTCCGGTACTCTATGTTCGGAACTTCATTATCAATGCTTACGTAAACCAGCAGCTGTATCCATGTCTTTCTCCCACTTACGAATACAGAAACAGTTCCGTTTGAGGTCATCAACAAGAAAATGAAAGACCTTCGCATAATGCAATTTCTTTTTCTTCCGTAATTCCAAATATCAAAAGGCCTAGATAACTATGGGAGATGAGGTTGATATTAACAAAATGAATGAATAAGATCAACATGAATATCACTCCATTTATCTTTTATACACGCTCATTTCGCAAATGGTCAGCACTTTGCAATACCTTCTATTTCATATGTAAACGTGGTAAACCTCCTGTACAACAAAAAAATAAAAATTTAACACATTACTAGAGAACGATTAATAAACTACTAGCGTCCGTTGCTATCAAGCAATGTGATATAAAATGTATCACGAAGGCTGAGGAAGTCTCAAACTGAGAAGACCTTAAGAGCGAAGTTATCACAATAAAAAACTTTGGAAATGAACACCGCAAGTGCAAAAAAATATGTTAGAAAAAGACATTAAATCTGGAACAAGTAGAGCAGTGTCTGATGGTAGAATGGCAAAAAGGAGATATCTGGACTTGTGTGGTGATCTCTGGCGGAAAGGCAAAACAAACCATTTCAATTTGAAAAGAGTGCGATTCTATGTGACCACTAAACATCGCTAAACAAAATGACTAGGACAATGGCCAAATGCTCAATTTCATTGCGAAGTCGAATTAAGTGGTAGAAAATTAAAGGATAGAAGCAAAGTGAAAGGATAAACAATTTTAAAGAAGGTTACGCAACAGTTTTCGTTTCTTTGGAATTTATTTTAAGACCAGATATATGAAAATAAACAAACTAAAGAAAAAACGGTCAAACTTGCAGATAAAATCAAATTGCAGAAAAGGAAGACTGGGAAGAAATTGTGGTCTGGTCATGGGATTACTGGAAAGGAAAGTCAGTAATGTGTAGTATGAAAAGCAGCGATCATGAATTGAGCTAGTCAACGTCAATCGTTGGGGACATTCAGTAACTATATGACTACATTCCTAACGTGACTTTACCTCCGGAATATCCTACTGAATATCCCCGCTTTCTTAGGAGAAGACTGCATGTTTACTTGCGGTAATGGCACATTTGATGACATCAATGCGCTTGAAGAAGGCTGATCATCACGGACTTCATTTACAGTCTGATCGGCCTCTAAAATGATCTTCTTCACAGTTTCTTCATCAAGTGATTCATCTTCGCTTTCAGAAATGCATTCCTGAAAAACGAAAGGAGGTTATAGACACTTCCTAGGCCTCACATTCAAACTCATTTGATATTTACATTGCACAATTTTGCCTTTAAAATGATAACGACATAATAACAACACCTTCTCCAATTGTTTGTCCCAAAATTGACCAATTTGTCTATTTACTTCTTCCAATTCTAAAGATTTTTGACGGGCTGAAAAAAGAACACCTTTGAGGAGTTGAAGGCAAGTGGCCCTACTGTAACCATATTTCAAAATACAATAAGTACACAACAATAAACAAACTCGCTGTTAATAAACTCTTCATCTCTCTTTCCATGCGTTTTTCATCAGCTTCACTAGCATTTACTCGCTTTTGAGCATCTTCCATCAGTCTAAAAATCTTCTCCCACTCCATCTACAGAAAATGAGGGATCAATGGAAAGCTCTCATGAATCACTGACCTGTTAATTTCCTCCAATTCCTTAGCACTAGCTTCGCTAAAAGCAGTCGCCGTTGATGCCTTCGACAGTCGCTGCCCCTCTGTATCAGTTGCAAGGCCTACAAACATTTACACATTTACGGTATATGAAGAAGTAGAACCATGCAGATCGGCCTTTAAGCTTACAACAACGGAGTCTCTGCCAAGTTACTGCAATAATGTAAAAGATATCGAAATGTTATTATTTCCGCACCGTCTACAAGTGTTGAAGAATCATCTTCCACAACAGCTTTTGTAGAATGTGAATGTTCTCCCTCCTCTCTCAGACGTTTATGCCGCCTCTCCAACTCAGTGACTGGATCGTATCTATCATTAATCTCCACCAAATCTCTGGCCTCTTTCAGGAGTCCCTGCACTGTATCACCTGTTGGCCGTAATTTTTCAGCAGACTCAAATATCTAGAAGGAATAGTCAAACTTTGCTTTAAGAGAAACTCCAAGTCTTTACCAAGAACTCATGATATTTTCCATTATTTTTAAATAATGCAAACCAGTAATATTCCTAACATATCTTAGACTTTGTACAAAAGGTCTGCAACCTACACAACGAGGTCGACGGATCAGTTCGACATCACATCCACGTAAAGCTGCTAGGCGCTCCTCAATTTCAGATAATGTCAACGCACTGTTAGGCATACCTGAATCAATAAGTCTGAATAATACCACTTGTCAATTCTTGCCCAAATTGTTATTTCTCACAATCATACTTATTCGTACTCAGATGTTATATTTGAATTACGTTCTCAATCCCTCCAAACGGTCTACCGCCTCACTATGGCTGGGAGGTGTTCCTCGGTGTCAAGCTATGATGTACAGCGGGGGCACTCATTCTTCCGGGAAGGTCTCCCAAGATGAGTAGTCCAGCATTTCCACCAGGAAGCCCAGCTAAGAGTAAACCAATACCAGGAACCACCACCATTCTGGTATCAAACTAGTCGCATGGTGGGAAATTTCCCTCTGATCCACAAGGGCGGCGACTGGATGTGGTTATGAGAACCTAGGGAGACTTTTCCTAGGCTGACCTCGGGACTTCAGGGAACCACAATGGCTAAACCACCAAAACTCAGAAGAAATGGAAATCATGCTGAAGCTCGCGCAACCAGTGAAGACGGGCCATCCAAGTACCCCAGTATAAAGTCACGCTATAACAGGGTTTAGTCATAGCGAAGGAAATATGCCTAAGTGGAATTGGAGAATAGGGAAGTACAACCACTACAACCTATGGATATATACAACGCAGCAATTCACCAACAACCACCGAGAAGATAAAGGAGGGACACCTTGACTGCCCACTACCAGCGAACACCATGCAGTTCAGGTTTACGTGTCTCAGGAAAAGTTATGCGGATTACAAAGTCTACCTCGATATAGGCGGCCGATCATACTCTATGAAAAATTGGAAGCGATAAACTACAGAAACATCCCACTCAAGCACACACAACCACAAATTGGCAATCGGCTTCGACTTTATGAACATCAACCAGCAAAATGGCACACGATAAACTAAGTTTTCGCTGAACACCTCATAATTTATTCGACCACGTCGATTGGTGCAAATCCTTATCTGTGAATCTCTGCTGTTTGGGCCGCAAGGACAAAATTTTCTAAGAGAGGTCACCAATTAAAATCACAAAAAATGAGAGCCAAGACTACAATAATAACATTAACCATGGTTTCTAGGTCAATAGACCATCAGGTTCACCAAAATTCGATCCGCGTGTTCTCAACATGGTGCTGCTCGTCTTAATGATTCGCACAGCACGATCTCCTGAGAATACCTGCTGTGGAAAACATGGCTAAAATCACGACCGTGTATCACAGCAGAGCTACCGCTGTCAAAACGAAAACAGCAACACAGACCTATACGACTTGTATTATGGTTTTTGCCTGACAACATTTAGTCTCAGGTTACAGAGAATTGGGATGGACTATCGTTACCAACTCACCGCAAAGCACTAGACCTCGCTATGACTACACTAATTCCATGGGTTCAGCAAAGCGACAAGCACAACGATTATGAGAACTTACAAAGGCTTTCGACAAGTTCATCAACTCATAATCTCTGGATTTTTTAGAAAAAGGGATCCAGAATCTGCCTAAAGGTAGAAACACTATTGCTGACGGTGATGGTGAATATATATATATATATACATATATATATGTATCGTTAATTAAAATTGCGCTCCATATAAATAAAGTAAGATAAATGAAGGGATTTCCAAAGTCGGCAATCGGTTACGTTCAAAATTATCCAGGCATTTGGAAATACCGATCGATATGTAGTTCAGATCCTTACCATCTTCACGCGATTCTGTCAATTTTGCTTCCATGCCAATGGTATCGTCAATATCATGTCCCGTTTTTTTCGTTGTTTGTCCCTTACTGATTTCACGAAGCACTCGTTGAGGAGGACGAGGATGATCTGATAGTGGTGACAAAATGGTTAAAAGACGTTGAAATGGATTAATTGGTTAAGTTTTAAATTAAATTAATTTAATTAATTTAGTTTTTCAACCAAATTCAAAGAAAAATTCAATTTGAAAATTTAAAGAATTTAACCACAAGTTTAACTCTATTTTCTCCAATACCAACTAAAATCCTTCTAGTAAAAAGAACAGATTGTTTTAAAAGCAAAAACGTATGCCGTAAAGGTACTCAAATAAGTAGAAAAAATCGACCCAAAACATTGTAACTAGCTGAAAGCGGAACACATTTGTAGTGTAATAAATATACATACTTATTGTGGTTCTCATTGAAGGCGGAGGTAAACCATCGCCCCACCAGTTTGTCGAAGGTGTAGCGCAGGGTTGAGAAGATTGCGAATTATCACCAATAGATATTCTTGTTATCTGAAAATGAGGAGTTGGGAATGTAATAACAGAGGCCATTGAAGTACACCCCAGCATTGAGAACACTGGAGATACGAAGTGGTTTGTGTTTAATGAAATTGGCAGATCAAAAAAGTGAGTGTGATAAATTGGGAGCCACCGGTGGAGCTTCATTCTTTTCTCTCGAAATCTTATTTCCTTCATATTTTTTAAACTTTCAGGGCCGGCGTGATCACAACGGACAATATTTCATTTCTTCGCTAAACCGGATTTATCAAGACTATTGCTGGGGTAAATCAGCTCATTATACTCTTCGCAATGTCGTTGAGAAAACTGTCTATCCACCAAATGAACCCATCAACTCCCAGTTAATGTCAAATCTACTGCCATTATCCATTCTTTGACGCTATTTGTTATTCTTAGTTGACGGAAAAGAAAAGATTTCGACATAAAA
Organism: Angiostrongylus costaricensis; assembly: GCA_900624975.1. NCBI lineage: Eukaryota > Metazoa > Nematoda > Chromadorea > Rhabditida > Metastrongylidae > Angiostrongylus > Angiostrongylus costaricensis. The sequence goes on along the minus strand of UYYA01003839.1, from coordinate 163,794 downwards.
AGCGCTCTTTCGACTCTATATACAAAAAAAACGTATATATAAAACGCATTCTTAACTACTTTATTTACTGCCTACTACAACTTTTCACGGCAAGGTATTATGTGAAATACAACCACAACGATGCTGAGATATTTGCAAAACTCTGAACCGTAGGTGTCTACGGCGATGATCGAACACGCTATAACTAGCTCAGATAAAGGCAAAGCGAAGGGCCCGCATGGTGTAGTAGCGAACGCGTTAGCCCCCGGAAAAGTAAATGGCGTCTTCGATTCCCACTGAAGACACCTACAGACCGGCGTTTTCAAATATCTCAGCATTGTCGTGGTGGTATTTCACATAGAAGATATTGTTATCACCCCTGCAAGTACTGTGTTGTCGGAAGTAGTTAGGCTGTTGCAGTATTCCTAACTCTAACGAACGGTGAATTATGGTTAGTATTGGTTACTTGATAAAAAGGAGCATTGCAGCATAAGAACGCCTGCGTGAAATACCACACAACTTCGCGAGTATTTCATTCTTCTATTTCAATATAAGGGCGCGTGTAGCACAGCGGTCGGAGCCGCCCTGCAATGCACGTGGAATCGATCCTCGCTCTCATCGCCCAGCAAGCCTTCTATCCCTCCGTGGTCGGAAAAGTACCGGACTTCTCTGGGAGGATAGTAGCACTGGCTCGATACACCAGTAGGTCACCGCTAGTCATTGTAAAGGCTAGATATACATTCAGTCACATCCAATGATGCTTGATGAAGTTTAATGCATGGCGCATCTTTTAGAGATTGATCAACGCCGAGAGATTTGTCCTTTATCCTTTTAATAAATTTGGTCTTCTGTAGAGCTTTAGCATCAAACTTCAGTAGTACGTATAAAACATATTTGATAGAAAGAAAGAAAAGGCACCTGAGTGCCGCTGGTCTTCTGGTTCATTAAGGTTTGCTCGTTCAGCTTCTTGTAGCATTGAGAACATACACTTACTGGTTTGTTTGCCAAATGAGGCAGAAGTGCCCGATGTGGCAAACATTTTCGGCAGAACGAAAGGGCACAGTTAGAACAACCTTCCTGCAATATATATGATTGAGCCACTTTATGACTAAGAGTACTTCTCTCATCATATAAGGAACCAGGATGAAAGTTTTGTTGCACGATCCTATCCTATCTTTACCTTTTTTCAACACCATTATTAAAAATTGAAACATCACGAGTAATTTCGTGTGGTTTCCGCATATCATAATCATTTAGCTCTTCGCTGCTGCGTCGGCCAAATTGCCCCATGTACGGGACATGTATGTCGTCCTTACTGTCAATAAAACGCAGTTTATCGTTATGTGATTCACGTGAGACAACTGCTCGGACCATGCCATATGCAAAATCTTCCGTAGTTTATGTATCCGTAGAACACAAAAAGCATTTTTGCAGAAAAAATGGAAGCGTTTGAGGCTAAAGAAACAACTGCAAAGGAAATGCAATGAAATCAATGCCCGTTATTCGAAATACCACAGGAAAATGCAAAATGCCTCCGCTGGGAAGAGCACCACAGATAACGGCGCTAAGGTGTCATTGTTGCACAAATACAACTACCCAAGTTCTCCAGTCATTCCATGCCTTTTGCGCTAAAGAAGCAATTTAAAAACTTAACGCGGTGGCAAGCGTGCTCAATGAAATTTTTAGAATAGGCACAACAGACTTTCTGCTCTGGTTCCAACTCATGCTCAACCCTCTCTTCCTGCACAGCAGAAAAAAAGTAAACGTTCTACCACGGAAGCTAAATGTAGCCGGAAATGTGTAACGACACAGAGTAATCAGAGTGTGGATTCATTGCTTGTGAAGGGTTGAATGCTTCATATATCTACTGGGTGTATAAAAGGATAGCGGATATCAAGCCAGTGCTGCTATCCTCCCAGACAAGTATGGTACCACTTCGCCGACCCCGAAAAATGAAGGGGGTGGTGAACCTTGGGCGTGGGGATCGATCCTGCAGGGCGCCTCTTCCAGTAGATGTGTACACATGTTTATGCACTCAATTTGCGTGGTCTCGTTTTGTCGCATAAGTTTTATAGATCAGTTATCTAAGAAAAAATGCACAATTTTATCTATCACAACGCTATAAAATTCCAAGCAAAATCATTCTATTAAATATCATATTCACTTCGAAAGAAGTGTAAGCTGGAATAGTTGCTGATATTGTTTGGTCAGTAAAGAAAAAGTCGACTTAATTTCCATGCCGCGATATGAGGATAATTTATGCGACCAAACAAGAGCAGAGTTACACCCAGTTGGATGCCGACCACTTCATCGGTTATAAGAAGAGTTTGATTAAAACCTAAGAATGCTAGCAACTTAGGTTATCCATCTCTTTGCTATCATCAGACACCTCTGCTGAAGTTATGAAGTATAGAAGTGATACTCAATGGATCAGTTATACGCATCATACTAACGGAGATAAGAACAAGCAGCAATATCAACGTCTGCTATTTGATAAGAAACGTTTTTTGGAATACACGGTAACGGATGAGCTGGGTGAACTATTCAGTGTCAGTGTAAGAAAGCCCTTCTTGAATATTGATTCAACTAATCAATCGTTGTCGGCATGAGTCACATGTCACTCGTCCTATGGCGGGCTGCATGGGTTCAATGACGATAGAGGAACATAGAGACTGTTGCGGAGGGATTGGACTGTACTTTCTATTATCTTCGAAGTTTAAATATCACGCCTGTAGCTGAAACCTTGGCGAAATTCGATCTGATCCATAGATTAGAATTGATCCAGATTCTTCGAGATGTGTGTCATGACAGGCTTTGTTACAAGGTTACACACCACGATCAGTAAAGTGATTGGTGGGGAATTGCGGAGATAAAAAAGGTCGGTGGACCAAATGAGTTGGTCAGTTCCTAGGATTTCATCCGAAGATTAGCACTAACGAATAATTCAAAGTGCCGATTAACGCTAATGAATGAACTCCAAATATATAACCATATATAATAAGGATATTGATTGACGGGTGATTGCTGTGGCAAAGATCGATAGAAATAGCTGAGAGACAGGCGAAACAAAGGACTTGCATGGTGTGGTGGTGAACGCGTTACTCCCCGGAAATGACAATAGCGCGTTCGTTCCCCACCATAGACACCTGCGGTCCAGAGTTTTGTAAATATCTCAGCAACGTTATGGTTATATTAAGGATAGTTGGGTAAGCTGAAGGGGTCATCTTAACTATTGAATTAGCATCGTCAATAACTAGATTCTATTGGATACGAAACGCACAACAGGCTGACTGACGGATGGCTCAGTTGTCACACTTAAAGAAGAACAAGGTAAGAAAAAATACCATATTCGCAGTCCTTGAATAGGTAAAACCAACTTTGGTACACAAGGAGAGTGGACTGGTCCACATAGCACAACGACTATTTGGAGAGCAGGTGACATAGTAAGCTCTGAAAAACCCATACTAGGAGTTGCAGACAAAATGACGATTATGAGCAGCTACCAAGTTCATTGCGGTGACCGACACCAAATTAAACCAAGAGGAACAGTGGTGGCATTCACCAGCTCGCTCGGATTTGTAGAATTTCATCGCTCCTCTTGGGATGACATACATATCAACTGAAGTTTTGGGTAGTGTAAGTGGAACCCGTGGAGAAAACAATGCTTTCACGTAGTTCTTAAGCGGAAGTGAAAAAGCGTGTTCAGGGTAACGGTGAATAAAGACAGACGAAAATCAAAATTATGCGCCAAAAGGAGATGGCTAAGATACTGAACAAATGAACAGAACAACCAAAAGACTAAACAATATTCTACATGAAAAACGCGACTATGACGTCTCGCAGTACAAACGTACTAGGAAAAATTGGTGTACAATAACGGGAACGAATGCTACTGGTATACAGCTCGCAGAGGTGCATATAGCGCAGTGGTCGGAGGCGCCCTGCAATACGCATGAGATCCATTCTCGCGTCCTAGGTTCACCACGCCTTCCATCTCTCCCGGGCCGGCAAATTGGTACCAAACTAGTTTGGGAGGATAGCAGCAGTGACTCATATCGGCAGGCCACCGCGAGTCATTGATAAGTCCAGATAAGCATTCATTCACCTCCAGACGGTGTTTAACGAAGACCAACGTAGAGAGCTTAATCATTTTATCCAGCTTGCTTACTTCAATGATCCATACGGCTATATACAATGCTAGAGCGATTAGCAGAAGCACGCTTAGTATTTCAAGCTAGAGAATAGTGCTTGAGACAGCTTTACCATGACTACTCACTCGGAAAAAGCAAATGAAACAAGCGTATAGGATAGGCATCCAAAATTATACGATCATCCCACCCACATGGTAAACCAGTAAAGATTGAGTGCGAGACAAAGCTCCATTACCGGGCTCGTCGAACAATGTTCAGAAGGAAATTGACACTTTTATAATGCTGAGATATTTGCAAAACTCCGGACCGCAGGTGTCTGCGGTGGGGAACGAACGCGTCATTATCCATTCCGGGGAGTAAAGCGTTCACCACCACACCATACGGGTCCCTCGTTTCGCCTGTTTCTCAGCTAGTTCTATCGATCTTTTGCCATCAGCAATCACCCGTCAACGGGATTGATCTAAGGAGCCTAAATCGGCATTGAACCCAGTTAAGCTGAGGCTATAGTTATAAACACAATCTTAACCTTCTTATTTACTACCTATTCTTTTTAACGGCAGGGTATGTTGCGAAATATATCGCAAGATCGATAGAACTAGCTGAGAGACAGGCGAAACGAAGAACCCGCATGGTGTGGTGGTGAACGCTTTACTCCCCGGAAAGGACAATAGCGCGTTCGTTCCCCACCGCAGACACCTGCGGTCTTGAGTTTTGCAAATATCTCAGCATTATAGAAGTTATATTTCGCAACATATCCAGAGGTTAAAAAGAATAGGCAGTAAATAATAATGTTGGAATTGACACTGTTTGAAGAACGCAGTAAAACATAATGAAATTGGATCTTCACCCCAAACAACTGGGAAACCATAGCAACAAACAACTAAACTTACTTCAGGCTTGAAAACCGAATACTTCGTATAGCAGTTTGAACAACATAACGAAGACATCTGACGTCACTACACTGTTATGAAGCTCTTCACATGGAACTGTAACACTGTAAAGAACACATGTACCATGGTTTCGCAGAATGTTCTCTCATTGTGTTAATGGACGTAGATTTCTTTTTTAATACAAAACGATATATCTAAGATCATTATTAAAACAAAACTTTATAGCACTGTTGTATGAAGACAGGATTTACTTCCATTTGTAACTGGAACTCGTATTCCACACATTAAAGTGGAAAGAGAGGCAAGTCAAACAGAATAGAAGTGACTACGTTGAACAACACTGGAAATGAACCAAAACACAAAACGAATAGAAAAATGGATCTGAGGAAGAGCACTGAATCCTCGTTAACTGATTGACATTGAATGATGCTGAATGGGCTAATCAATATGGTCATATAAGAATTGTGATGAATAGTGAGCTACAATCCACGAAAATTAGGATCCTGAACTATCTAAAAACTAAGGCAAGATCCACTATATTCTCTGAACCTGAGAAAATAGGTGCTGGATAAAACCGGAGCCTCCTTCACATAAACACAGCGTTGCGAGATATTTAATAACAAACTAACAAAAAGCCTAAAAGAACACTCATTTGCCAAAACTTGGTGGCACAAATTCACTTCACAACTATAACAATACAGTAAAACGATTAGCTTAAAAACAGACAACTTCAATACACTTATTAAAATATGATGAAGCAATCTGAAAAAGGCTTCGTATAACCACCACCTCAGTCCTGATCTTAAAATCCTTTGGAGAACAAGAACTTCTCAACTAAAGACCGATCAGCACCCTTGATAACAATTCTCCCCTTCAGTTCATCAATATGGGTCGCAACAGGCCTGTTAAGTTCACACTCGAGGAATTGTCGAAGATCAGCTTCACAGGCCTTGAAAACGGTTTTATTAGTGAGAAAAAATAAGCAAACGGCTAGAAAACGGAGAGGTTCCACTTACAAAAACATCACCATCGATGCCTTTCATAGTTACCAACTCAACGTGATCGATATCAAGAGTCTTCTCATTTAACTGGTCCTTTTTCAGATTTAAATACAAAGGCAACGTATGATCGCGCTTTCTGCGAACATAATATGGAAGATTTGGCGGTGGATCTGAAAGATGAAACTAAAACTGGCGAACAGGACCACGACGTAATACGAAGTAATGGTTCACTGCAGTACCACGACTTTCGCGTCTATTAGGCGCGTGTAGCGCAATGGTCGGAGCTCTTAAATACACATGGGTTCGATCCCCGCGCTCTAGACTCACCAAGCCTTCCATCCCTCTGGGACCGGTAAATTGGCGCCAGACATGTCTGGGAGGATAGCAGCACTGGCTCGATACATAGGTAAGCCACCGCAAGTCATTATATAGTTCAGATATGTATTCAGTCATTTCTAACGTTGCTTCGGAAAGCCGAATGCATGGTGCATCCCTCAAGGATTAAACAATGCTTTATCCTTTATCACTACTTTCAACTATAACAGTCCGCAGTGTACACAACACAAAGGCAATCCGGAACATCTTATTGACGTTTTTAACAATAGAGGCAGAAAGGACGTGCCTTTAGGTGGTTGCCAACCACTTGGTGTCGGATAAGATTCATGGACAGGCAGAGGTGGAACGACGTCATGAGGCATCAATCGCTCGACAAACGACCAGTCAATATCACACTCCTCTACTGAGGTGAACGTTGACGCTAAAAAGTGCAAGCAGTGCGAAAAAAGGAGCCCGAAAATTATAAGGTTCTCACATTAAAAAGTACGAACGGGAAGACGAATGAAGCCGTAACGAAAAATCAGAGCCAGCAACAAAGAGGAATGACGACCACTCCACTTACTTGTTTTTGGTACTGCGTGCTTCCATGGATTAATCCAAGGTTTCGAATCATCGTCCTCAATGTCTGTTGCGGTCGAAAGAGTCCTCAGAGAACTATTTCTTGCCAATAAAACACGACATAAAAAGCGCAGCATCTGGAAGAAGACACATGGAATACACAGAACCAGGATGCGATAACTTTTTAAAATCGCACTCTCTCTATAAAGTGATGGTGCTGGTGTACTGGCAAAAGTTCATACGAATAATAGAAACCTGAAAAACCCGAAACACTCGATATAGCGTGGACTTTGTGATCTGACTATGTTTTGTTTTCAAGGTATTACTGGTAGGTGAAAATAACCCAACGTTATTCCAAAAAACGGTATGGAAAACGCGCTAGCTTTACCGAAATGCCAACTACATCGGCTGTGCTGGTCGCCGTTCTCTTTGCTGTTTCTGGATGAACTCTTTCGTCGAGGATTTGTCTGGATCCGTCGCTTTCGGTTTGAATGGTGAAATCTAGAAGAAGTAGCTAGTAATCATGGCGGATGACATTCTAAGGGTCCTGCGATTAGTTACTGTTAAGTTGGTGAATGAGGTGGGAATAGGCGCTTCGCTATCCAGCTGCTGGTATCCCCTTTCCCAGGAATGTTCATCAAATGGGAGGTTTTCGCTTAGGCTGCTGGGAGGAATGACAGCACAATTTCTACCGATTCTCGAGACTTTAAGAGATTGAAGCATGAAGTTCGAACCAATGAGAGTATCATTCCGGATTACGTAGACTCACTAATGACACTACTGAAGGTTTGTTATCACTTTTTTCTTTTGCTACAACCTTCTCCCGTGTAGCGGTGGTTTGCTTAAACATAAAGTCGTGCTAATTTAAAACCGGTAGGAGTTTTTCATGCCACTAAGTCGTATTTGGCTCACCTCCAGCGTTGTGTGCGTTAATAGGTAACGTATAGCCATACGACAACACCTTGGGGAACTTTTTTCAGGAAAACAATTCGCTTTAATCTTAAAATATTAGGTGGCGATAAGTTTGCGTATTTGCGTACCAGTTCTGAACTGCTGCTTCTAGCAGTTAGCTCTTACACAGCTGGCTCCCTGAGGCGCCGACGGTAGATTTGTCTCTGAACTATACGTTCCCCGAGTTCCTTAATGTGGATCTCGTCCGCGTATTCATTTGCGTGGTATATTTGGATACCTGGATACTTCGACGGCCAGTTTTCACTGGTTTTGCGGGCACCATCATAATTCCTGTTGTTTCAGAGTTTTGCTGGTTTAGCCATTGTGGGTAGCGGGAGTCCCGAGGTTTGCATTTGCGTGGTGTAGAATCCAAAAGTTTAGAAATAATTAAGAATAGTGAATTCGTAGAGTCTTCCAACAGTTTACCGCCTCATCGTGACTGGGAGGTGTTCTTTCGTGTCAGAATGCAATGGACAGCGGGGATTCATCCCCTGGCAGGGTCTTCCGGTGTTTCCATTAGGAAGCCTTGCGAAGAGTAAACTAATACCAGGAGCCACCACCGTCCTGGTATTAAAGTCGCATGGTGGCAAATCTCCCTCTGATGACGACCTGGAGCAGACTTTGGCCAGCCTGACCTCGGCGCTCCAGAGAATCGCAATGGCTAAACTAGCAAAACTCCAAAAAGTGGAAACTATGCTGGGGCCCGCAGAACTAGTGAGGATGGGCCGTCCCAGTATCCAAGTAAAATTCGTAGAGTTCGCGTGGCGTCGATAGGCAGTGTTCAAACTCTTCTTTGCACTTCCGTTGGTAGGTAGTCGTTCTGGTTCCGTATCACTGAAGTGGTAAGGCAAGGTGATCTCGTTGTAGCAGCCTGTTCAGCTGATAGTTAATGTCCTATCCAGTGTTAAAATTGAGGCTTTCCAGCGTTTCAACTCTAAACGAAGAAAAGCTCTAATGTCACTCTTTGACTACTTCTTCAATCGTTCTCATTTGTTTCGCGAAAACACAGTGGAGAGACTTCAGGTTCGTTTGTTGGGATGCCCCTAGATTAATCCTTTACTGTTTTAAGTATTGCAATTTTCGGAGCTGCTACTTCTAGTATGTGAAACAAATCCTCTACGTTATCCACTTCCTGGCCCCAGTGTCGAAGCTCTAAACTTAAAGGTATGTCTACCTATGGTTAGAAGCTGTCGGATTTTATTACTATTCTTTTTAGACCTGCGTCCTACTTATAAATAAAACCTGCTGTTTCTTTTTATTTCATTTTAAGGCTTACGCTATAGCGGCAGTCAAAAAATGGCACGAGAGGTTTGGTCCTGGGTATGAGAAGTTGAACTATGTAGCAGATTTCCTAAGGCAGTCTAAGGTAACGGACTGCACTGTTCAGAAGAACATGCAAAACATTATTCTCGAAGCATACATAGGGTGTAGACTTTGATTCTGCTTCTGCCGAATTGCTCGCTGAGAGGATGAGAAGAGCGGAAGAGGAACAACATGCCGCGGCGAGAGCCCAGCAGGTATTTGCAATCTCCTAGAGTTTCTTGAACTCCTTGGAGTCGTATATAGTATTCTTTCTCTTTCGTACACTTCAGATTGTGTTTAATGTCCGTCGAAAGTTTGATGAGACAAAGATCGACATCGAGCGGTGCATAGCCTCTGCCGAGACCGCGCTCTCTATCCTCGTCCCGGTGTTCGGCACTGACAGCGAAACGAATTCTGGAAGGAACAGCGTTAATTTGTGGAATTCAGACAATGTCGAGGTTGTTTCTGTGCTTCTGTGCGACAATTTTTACTTGGATTATGGACACGTGCCGTTAGAATGTATCGGCCTTCTGTGTTCGTGAATTTTTTTTTTAGCTAGCGACGCATGGATACTCTGGTGTCGATACAATTTCAGTAGTGCTGCCATCGTTGACTCCAGAGATTTCTATCAATACTGATAATGAGACATTAATTGAAGCGTTACAGGACTCTAAAGTTATGTTGGATGCATACAGGAAGAACATTGTGAGGTGTGGATTCCACGTTGCATCCACTTAATGTCTTCTTTATAGATTGTTGTAATGTATTCTCCACAATCACAATAACTTCAGTTGGCAGAAGAAGATTAATGGAGCGCCTCATGTTGAACTACTTATACGAGATTTGACGACTCTCAAAAGAAGAATCGATCAGCAGTGCCAAAAAATAAATGAGCTGAAGGTGAAGCCAAAAAAGCGGATTTCTGAGGGTACACAGTCCAGCGACAGTGAAGAAAGTGATCTCGAACTAGTGCCAGAAAAGCAAGGTAGGATGTCCTGCTATCTAACATTGAGTCCCATTGCATCATGGAATTCTGTTTCGCCAAATGTAAACCAAATTCATTACAGTGGAAGATTTTGTCCAACCCGATGAAATCCCGCAACACATTATAAAACGGGTGAAGGAGTTGGAAGACAAGGAATCGGTCAACCAACCATGTTGTAGCAAATCTTTAGATGCCAAAGTTCCCGACGCAAAAAAGGTAATGTGGTCTAGAATATCTTCTTTGCGATGTAACACTATACGGTCATAAATTCCATTTTTAATGAAGGAGGAAGACCAGCGGGTGTCACGTATACCCGTGGTTCCATTTGGCCTTGACTTGAAATACTGGGGAGAACGTCGTACACAAACACCAGTACCTCGTAATACCGCTGATTGTCACCGTTTCTGGAGACCTCCGGAAGACGACGATCGGTTATCTCTTTCACATCGTAGTTTAATGCTATTATTTTTAGTGGTATTTCAAGCTGCTGCAAGAAAACAGATGTTTTAGACCGGGAATTTTTGAAAAAGAAGCAACTATGGGTGAAGTTAGGATGATCACATGGGTTGGAGAGCCTAGGCGAGCGGATAAACGCTGTAAGGCGAGACTGCCAAGTGGGAAACTCTGCCCGAGAATGGATTTGCATAAGTATGTTGCATCGCATTACAATTCTATAAAATTTTTAGGAGAACGAATATTACCATGATAATGCCGAGATATTTGCAAAACTCTGGACTGCTCGTGTCTGCGGTGGGAAGTGAACACGCTATTACCCTTTCTGGGGGCTAACGTCTTCACAACCACATCATGTGAATTTTTCGTTTCGCTTTTCTCAGCAGAGGACGAATATTCTTGGAGTGTTACCTAATATCTTTAATAGTAGGGATGGCAGTACCCCAACGTAGCGAAATATATTAAACTTTATGTTTTAAGGTGCCCACTGCATGGTATCATTATTGACCGCGATGATGAGGGATTTCCTCTGAAAGAGATAAGTACTGCTGAACCAACAGCTGTCCAAGCTAAACGAGAGCAGCAGGAAGAGGAAGAATATCTAATGTCCTCGTTTGCATTTTGTTTTATCTTTTTTAGCTTCTTTCTGTTATATTCCCGTAATGACTTCTACATCTTCATTCCAGTACAAAAAACTAAGCATAACTTTTAATTTTTACAGGGACCTTGAAGCGGGCACTGGTCAGGCATTTGTAAAAAAGTCAAAGAAGAGAAATCAACGAAACCTAACTGTCCGTCAGAGACTTGAGGTATTTTTTTTCTCTTTACAATGCATGTACTTGGCAAGGTGATATCAGTCTTTTTGTTTCTTTTCTAGAAAAAACTCCTCGATCCTCGAACTGTCAAACGTGTCTCGGCAGCTCTGGATGCCGCATGTAAGGCTAGAATTCAGAGGAAGTTTGGACAGCAATTTTCTCATTCCCTGTCGAAATAGTTTTATTTAATAATACAAGCACATACGAAAACGCCAACGCTATAAACGTATGAAGGTTTTCAGTGCCAATACAATAACTGTTCGCATTACTCGAATGTATTGTTGTGTGAAGCTCCACATCATGATTTTAAGACGTAGGAACACTTTTTTTGTAGATTGTTATTGCTAAGAACTGCTCCTTACAATTTACTTCGACTGGACAGTAGTTCAGTGTGCAAATCTGAAATAAATTTTTTTCAGCCAGTTGTTTTATTATCATATTACAACTGGTTCCCTCTTCTTATAAAAAAAAAGGCGCTCTGCAATACGCATGGAGTAGATCCCTACCCCCATGTCTCACCAAGCCTTCCATCTTTCAGTGGTGGGCAAATTGGTTCCAGACTAGTTCGGGAGGATAGCAGCACTGGCTCGATACATCGGTAGGCAACGCGAGTCATTGTAAAGGCCAGATATGCATTCAGTCACTTCTGGCGGTGCTTAATGAAGTCGAATGCATGGCGCATCCCTCAATTATTAATCAGCTCCGAGAGCTTTATCCTTTTTATCCTTTTACCCGCTTCTCGTAGAACCTACTCTTGCTGAACTGGTTAAAACCGTGCAAGACGTACTGAAGTAACTACAGCGTGTACGTGTACTGCACCCACCGACATTTCATGACATTCCAGTTCGATGTTCTCAAATCGTGAACGTACACGTGGATGTATGCAATGGTACGGCTACATGTTCTTTCCGGGTGTTTCTTTTGCGGCTAAGGGCTCTGGGTTTCTTTCTATTGAAGCTAAACTAACAGACGTACCAGGCGTGGTCAGTCCAGGAGTACGACTTGTACTCAATAGTTTGCAAAAAACCATTTCGCAAACGACTTCGTTCGTTCGGTTTGAGTCCTCAAAATGGTAAGAACATATCTAATATACGTGGCCGGTAAGGTTCGACACTTAGGGACATTTCGCCAGGAAGAAGTGGTAACTCATTCAGGACACTTCTGTAGATGTTTCTACTAGGTGTGATATATAGAGACATCCAACCCTTGTAAGCTGTGTATACAGAGCAATCGACCAGGCAGTATGTATGAACCAACATCTTATGAACCTCTACCTTTCCCTTCCCTTGCTCATCATTGTCACCTTCGTACCTAAAGTCCTACATATTTCAGGTTCTTTTGTCGACGGGTAGCATAAGAGAATCTGCCGCGAACTGTTGGTCTACTCAAGGGTCGTTGTAATCGGAAATAAATAATGCAAAAATGGTCGAAAATCACTCAAAAATCAACTCTTCTTTAACCCAGGCAGTGATTAATCAATATTTTTGAGGCGACTAACCTCACAACAGGTTGATAAAGAGGTTTTTACCATCCTGCTGTTAGTTTGATCACTTAAGAAATTATTGATCGAAAACAATTGCTAGTTCCTTCCCCTCTGGAAATGACTCGAGTCCATAAAAGTAATTCTTGACCATTAAATGGTTGTTACTAATTGATTCAAACATCATCCATAGTCATCACATGACATGAGCGAATAGAGAAAAATGGAGGAAACACGAAGATATGTGTATAATGTATAATATATATAATTTCCTGACTACTACAATTTTTCAAGACAGAGTATTATGTGAAATCGTAGTATCAAGCGAATGAAAAGTTACTTGATTCTTGATACTTGAAGGGCCAGCCCTGACTGGTGGTGGAGGCCCCAGCACAATCACCATTCTTCGGAGCTTTGCTGGCTAAGCCATTGTGGCTCCTTGGAATCCAGAGGTCAACCTGGCCGAAGTCTGCCTCAGATCCTCAGCCCACGAGCAGACGCAGCCCTTGTGGATCAGATGGGGATTTGCCACCATGCGACTTTGATACCAGGACTGTGGGAGATCCTGGTACTGATTTACTCTTAGTTAGCCTTCCTGATGGAAACACCGGAGTCCTTCTCAGCCTGGGAGACTCTGCCAGGGGGATGAATCCTCCGCTTTATATCGCAGTACGATGCCCAGGAACACCTCCCAGCCACGACGAGGTGGTAAACCGTTGGGAGGAACGTACAAAAAAGAGCTTGGAGTGTCGTATTTCTGGCGTCATGCACTACCTGTGTAAGCAATTGTCCTTTTTGGACAGCCTTAGTTCTTAGCTTATGCATACAAACAATGAAACACTGTAGTCCTGAGACGCACATGAAAACATTCCTTATGTGACCCGTTGAATAAAACCTTTAATATACTGACGGAGACCTGAGAGTCATGTCATAATAACCCATGTGTGTCGCGTGAAGCTGGACCGCTTGAGTCACGTGATAGACAGTCAGAGTCATGGCTCCTTTTTTTCGGATGTTTCTTTGCCACATAGAGCTTTTTTAGTGTACATCTCGTATTCATTCAATAACTCATCGAATGCAGATGCTGTGACAGTCGTCGGTCCCAGAAGGCTTCTTTCTACACTTGCAGGTTTACATGAGCTTTTTGGATGACCTAACTCGATTGATTTCGATTTCATGCTGGGTATTAGCATGTGTGCTATACCTCAACACCGGCATTCATAGCTTAGGACACTTTACTGCCACGATAGGACGGTAAATCACTGAGGGAAATTGTACAGAGATGTGTTTGTAATCACCTGCATGACCTGCCGTCTCTAATCGTCGGGTGACTCAAGCGGCCTCTAATGAATCTTCCATTTCTCCATGTCGCGTGCAAGAGTAGCGCAGTGGGTTATGCTCGCTTTAGGGAATTAATGACCATCATACCTTGCTTTAAGGGTTCTCATGAAGAACTCCGACCATGGGATCGGTCGGTTTCCTGCAGTACGTTTGGCATCCCGAGGAATCTAGTGACTAACAGCTCATGTCCATCGGTTGTTCTTATACAATACATGTTCGAGCCATCTTATTTTCGAGAGTTTGGCGTATAGAACGGTATCTTTGATTTTTGATCGTTGACGAAGATCAAGTATTCACGTTCTTTTCCTCACTTGCTTGATACGGGATACTCCTAGCTTCGTCGTTTCGACTGCGCGTTCAATAACGCTGAGTGGTTTTTCATCCTTTTTACGCAGCGACCAGGTTTCTGATGCATACGTTAACGCAGGAAGCACCATTGAGTCGGATAGGTGAGCACGGAGTCGGATATTCTTTGTTCTCCTCACTGCATCCTCGATGCACTTGAAAGCTCCCCAAGCCGCTCGTTTTCTTCTGCTCAACTCTGGAGCTAAGTCGTTCATCACGTTGACTTGCCGACGTAGATAGATATAACTGAAGCATTCTCGGAGACGTTAATTCTATTCAGCGAGAATGGGACATATGGAACCAATCCATTCTTTGTGAACGCGTTTTTTTTGAGATTTAGTCGAAGACAATGTTTCCACAATCATCGTCGAAGTCCGTAAGCATTCGTTCCGACTGGTTAACGTTTGCTACTATCAGAACGACGCCATTAGCAAGGCGAAGAGCATCGATTAGCATCGATTTTTATTCCCATGTTGTCCCATTCCAATGTTCGCATGTAGTTCTCAAGGGTGGCGGTGAGTAATGGCGCGATGACATCCCTTGCCTAAACCCCCTTTTGGCGTTGGTCGTTATAGAATAGCGATAGTTTGCTTGTCAAATTTATGTGTAGCTCACGAGGAATCTTTATATACTGAGCAAGGACTCCTTGGCTATCCAGTCTGTCTGCCTTTGTCTCAGTTGTCAAAAGCGACCTCTTGTAGCGAGCGATAGCTGCCGATATCGCGAGCGTCATCCGTATTGAACAATTATGTGGCCTTGCTAGTCTTCCACTGAAAAGGAACCTACATTCTCACGTTTAACGTATGAACAGCCAAGTCCGTTTGTTAATGAGGATCACCAGAACGTGCCTCAGGTGTTCAGGCCTTCTCCTGTCCAGACCAGGTGTTGTTTAATCGTTCACCGACGAAACAGCATGTAGAATTTCAGAAGGGAGAGCCAGTGGGAAGATATATCTGTTCTCCTTTATTTCATATGAAGACAGGACGACGTGATTAGCGAATACTCTTCCCAGCCTCTGCAGATTCATCATTAACTGCTCCTCTTTTCTGTTTAATACCTTCTTTTATCTCCTTTCCGTTGTTTTACAAGCTGATACGTGAGGTGTCGTTCTCTGTGGCTCGTGCGAGTTCACGTTAGCGTATCTCCTCGGGTGTTCCTGGAGACAGTTGTCTCTTGATGACTTTTGAACTCCCAGCTTTCATAACACTAATCTGGAGGTGTTGAATAGGCCAGCCGCATTCCTTATCGATTTTATTACTAACGGCATCCTCGGAAGAGCCGACTAATAATCTGATAAATCTTAGTTTATGGTGGTTTTACGATCACACATGGAGGAGTCGAGAGGCTGACCCCCTGCAGAACTTCGACTTCGGCACAATAGCGCCATCGGCTCGGCGAAACTCTCGATTCACTGCAGTGTTATTTCATTTCTTCATTTAGGCACAAGCTGACGTTTCGGTGGACATCGCCTTCCTCGGAGCCTGGAAAGGTTAAGTTGACAGCAATCTATTCGGCTAAACACCTCCATAACCAAACTGAGAAAGTGCTGAACCAAAATTTCAATCACATTGAACATAGAATCTTTGCACATTCACCGTTTTCTATGAGTCTTCCACTAAATATGTCACATTGAGACCAACCGCACAGAGTTCACATGGAATCGTAATATGCCTTTCTCATCAGAATAACAGGCTTATACACTGCCCAATATCACGAGTGATAATGAGGCATTCCTCGCTGCGGTTCAATTTCGGGTTTCTGGAGTTAGTCCAGAACGCCTCGAGAGTTTTGCGCGCTTGTGTTCTCGATTCTTGCGCGAGGATCGTAACCCCTACTTCAAAGTCCTCCCCGTTATGTCTCTGGGTCCTATGTGCGCCTAGTGGGGTATTTGGTTTACGTTTGCCGACTAGGTGTTCTTTTATGCGGACACAGAGGGGTCTGCCTGTTTCGCCAACGTATTCGTCTCCGCACACCTTACAGGAGATCAGATAAACTGTACCCAAGCTCATGAAATCACCGTCTCTACCATTAGGGCAGCTTATGCAATTTTGTGCTGCACACAAACGGTCGTATAGGCGGTTACGAACTAGCTGCCATCTTAGATTAGTCGGTTGGATTTCATTTATCGTTACTAAATTCTCTAGACCGGCCCTTCTTAAACAGCGCTTTATAGCTGCACTTACTTCATTTGAAATGAAGATCAGGATAAACGGGACCTTATTGTCGCTAGAGTTATCGTTAGAGGACCTGTGCCCTCCTCTACACCTATCTCGAGCTACAGTTTCGTAGCCATTAAAAATGGCTATTTGCCACGCTAAGTTCCGGGACTCCTATCTCTGCTCCCTTCCTGTGCACACACTGGTAGCTGTTCGAAACATGTTTCTCACAAACGCCCTTTTCGTGTGAGAGGGGTGAGAGAAGAGGTAATGAACCAAGATGTTTTTACTGCTTGGCTTTCGATACCATTTCGTAATGTAGCCGTTTTCTGATAGGTTAATTTGCACGTTCAAAAATGGAAGCCAGTTTTCTTTTGGTTTCTCTCGGGTGAATTTAATATACACTGACTGTTCATTCAACAACTCGAAACATTTGTCAATTTCTTCTTGTGTTCAACAAATGACTAAGCAGTCATCTATATATCTACAGTAGAGTAACGGACCGAGGTCGATTAATGGCGCTTCCACCTTAGACATGAATGCAATGCCAAGGCTTGGTTCTAGTCGTTGTCGCATTGCTAGCCCTCTCATTTGTGCGTAATACCTCCCGGACCATCGGAAGATTGAGTAGTTTAGGCACTCCTTTAAGAGTGTCATCAATTGCTGAATCGAGAAGTCATACATGTTTATTGCTCCTTCGTGTTTTATAAGGAGCTCACGGATGGCTTGCATAGAGGAGTCATTCGACACATTTGTATAGAGGGCAGTGACGTCGAAGGACTCCACCACGTAGGCGCTGTTGGGTCGCGCTTTACGTAGACGATCCAGGAACATTTCGGTGTTCGTTAGATGGGTTGGAATGTACTTCAACAACTGGGTAAGTATTAGGGTTATTAACCACGTTATTCTATCCGTTAGCCCGTCCGCACAGCTAATGGATTTTCTCTTGTTCAGAAGCGCTCAGTACCTATGACTCATCACTTTCCCGTTCACATCTGCCGGCTTCTTCTAGGATTCATTTCGGATCCATGGTCGACAGACACCGCAAGGGATTCCGTCGATTCACTCTCGGTGGCAATCAAACGGAAATGAACTTTCTTCCGTGTGCTGGAAACGTTTAATTAGTACATAACTTTTTGGCCCATTAAGTTAGCACGATGTTTGTAAAAGGTATAAAAAATGAAAAAAAATCAATTGATATTTCCATCATAGTCGCTGTGTTGATTTGAAAATCGTCGATGATCACCTGTATCACCTGTAGTCCCGGTGATCGTCGAGTGACTCGAGCGGGCGCCAGTAAATCTTCCATTTCTCCCTGTCGCGTGCAAAAATAGTCCAGTGGGTTCTGCTCGCTCTAGGAACTCGTCGAGCATCGCATCTTTCTTCTAGGCTTTTCGTAAAGAACTTTGACAATCGGGTCGGTGGTCTTCCTGCAGTGCGTTTAACATCCCGAGGAATCCAGTCACTAACGGCTCTTGTCCATCGGTTATCGTTCATACGCATTACGTGTCCGGCCCACCTTATCTTCGACTTTTTTATTTACTGCCTATTCCTTTTAACGGCAGGGTAATTGCGAAATATAACTACTACAATGCTGAGATATTTGCAAAACTCCGGACCGCAGGTGTCTGCGGTGGGGAACGAACGCGCTATTGTCCTTTCCTGGGAGTAACGCGTTCACCACCACACCATGCAGGTCCTTCGTTTCACTTCAGCTTAACTGGGTTCAATGTCGATTTGAGTTATCCAGATCAATCCAGTTGACGGGTGACTGCTGATGGCAAAAAGATTATGACACAGTCGAAAACCAATCTTTCCACAGACTTTATCAAAGTGGGCAGGCGTACATTCCACATGGCTAATGTTTGGTGTTATCAGGACGATGTCATCAGCAAAGCGAAGATGATGTAACTGCCGACCACCGATTTTGACTCCCATATTATCCCATTCCAATATTCCGGAGGGGTGGCGGTAAATAGTATTGGCGAGATGGTACGCCATAACCACTCTTTTGACGTCAATGTTAATGTCGTTGTAGAATGGTGATAACTTGATTATGAAATTTTTGTACAGCTCACAAAGAATCTTTATGTACTGAGTAGGGACTCCTTGACTATCAAAGGCTTCCAAGACTGCTTCTCAGTTGAATCAAAAGCCTTCTGTAAATCGGTGAAAGTGAGACAGAGCGGTCTTTTGCACTCTCGCTATACTTCAGTGAGCCACGTCACCGTGGGATGTGGTCCATCGTGCTAAATCCTTTTCGAAACACTGCTTGCTCACATGGCTGCCCTTCGTCTAGTGTTCTCTAGACCCTGTTTAGGGATGACTCAAGTGAAAAGTTTGTAGGCGAAAGGCACCAACCAGATTGGGCTATAATTGCCGATATCGTGTAGGTGACCCTTCTTGAACAATAACACGGTCATGCTGGTCTTCCACTAAGTTAGACTTTGCATTCAGATAGGTAAGGTGTAAAAAGCCGAGCCAGTGTGTTTATGAGGACTGGCGAAAGGTTCTTCAGGTGTTATGATCTTATCGTGTCCGACCTGATGTTCGATTCTTCACCGACGAAATGGCATGTCGGGTTTCGGAAGGAAGAATCGGTGGTACAACATATCCATCCTCTTTATTTCATATGACGGAAGGTGGACGTAGCTATCGAAGAGATCTAGTATTATACGTGAATGATTTTCTCCATTGCCTTTCTGGATGCTGTAACTGTTCCGTCTGCGCATCGGAGTGCAATCATCTTGGTCATGTAATTGGCGAAGCTTCGGTGGGCTTTGAGAATACTTTTCCCAGCCTCTGCAGCTTCAACCATAACTGATGCTCTTCTCTCTTTAAGATCCTTTTATCGTCCGTCTGCATTGTTTTGGAAGTTCGAACGTTAGTTCGCGGTTGCTGCAGCTCGTGCGATTCCACCCTGGCGAATCGGGTCGAGTGTTTCTGGAGATAGACGTCTCTTGGTGACTTTCGAACTCTCAGCTTTCATTGCGCTAACGTGAAGATGTCGAATGAGTCGATCATTGAATAGGTCCCAGTTTATGGTGGTTCTGATGCTTCAGTTTTTCAATTTTTCTTTTTCTCCTTTCCGCGAGGAATCTTGCACGAAGGAGACGGTGGTCTGATCTCGTGTAGAATTTTGGGAAAACAGTGACAACGGTTAGGCAAAACCTATTTACAATGAAGTGGTCTATCTCGTTATGGTAGTCTCCATTGGCAGACCCCCACGTCCAGCGTTGAGGGTGGGGCTTCTAGAATTGCGAGTTACCATGGATGGTCTTGGTCGTCATGATACACTCAGAAATCCGTTTAAACTGTTGGTTCCATTCTAATTTTCCATTTCTAATATTCCAATCTAATATAACCATTTCTATTTTCATTCTAATATAACCGTTTCTAACATTCTAATCCGTGGGCCCCAATGTGACGTTCTTCAGACGCTCTTCTTAGTCCAATCTTGGCGTTAAAATCTCCAATAATGACTCCGAAGGATGTATAGTCTTCTCTGTAGAACATCTCCAAGTCCATATAGAACCCTTTGACTTCTTCTTCGTCATAGTTTGATGTCGGCGCGTAAACGACGAAGATTGCCATAGCCGGAATTGATCCACGTCTTTTTAATCGTAAACGTCCGATTCGGGTTGTAAGTTGTTCGAATGAATCGATGTTCATGGACAAACTCGTGTTAACGAGAACACCGACGCCGCCGAATCCTCCACTGCCGCATGTTCCGAGGAGCAGTTCTTCTCCAGTGTCATAGATGGCCTTGAAGGGGTGACGTCTTCTCGTCTCGGCCAGACCCATGACGTCGTACCTTTTATTTCTCCCTTGCATGAACGGTCTTCTATCGAGGACTCGGATGTACGTCTACGTACATTTTAGGTACAAATCGCCACCTTAGTTCTTCGCGATCCAGGCAGCTTCCATTGGCCCTGAGCTTTTAGTAACCTCTCCACACTCGTCCTATCCAACGCTGCTGAATTGGGGGCTCTTTCGGGGTTAGGAGAATGAAGCCTGTTTTTTTTTTACTATGTTTAGCGTTTTGATACCCACGTATAGCTTACTGGGCTCTGAACGTGGGGGCTGAATGTACTCACGGGTGGTTTGCCAGTCTCTCGTGGAGTGGACATGGAGCTTATTTGTTGGAGGCGACTCCTGACCGCTTCCCATATACTTCCCAGTCGCTTGATTGCAGGCTTTTGGCCGAATTGTCTGGTTGAATACAATCTGCACAAACTAGAACGCACTCACATACGCGTGCATGAATACGCCTAGCGAATACAGAAAATAGGGAGTTCATCCTCTGGATCCACCTGTCTCAGGGAAGCACAGGTCGCTTTTGGTCCGCGATTAACTCCCTATCCGCCACCTCGGGACGCGCCACGCAGCCGCGCGACTAATCGGCTATCGGGATCCCTCGCATACACGTGGCCCTGTTTTATAAAACCTTTTCAAACGCCAAATACAATGTGATTTGATGTTGAACGATTTTTCCTTTCAACTGTACACAAGAGGTGGGTGAGCTTCAAAACAATGAGAGGATACACATAGAGCAGAGGAGATATGTAGTGTATGACAAGCATAGAAATCATCGATAAAGGATAGAGGAAAGAAAAATTCTAGAGCAGAAGGAGCGAAGAGCACAGCCAGAAGGGCAGCGATTGTTTGCTAGGGGTGAGTATTGGCCGGCAGGACTCATACATGACTCTTCATGTAGGCGGTCCGGCATTGGTGGCCACCGCGCGCGCCCTACAGGCAAAATTCGCCGCTGGTGTCAATGTGTTGATTACGTGTTATACGTGTGAATGGAATCTCGAGCTTGTCAGCGAACAACGGATTTCGTAACCACTTTGATCAATTGTTTCTCAGGGTGACATTTAAACGCGTGCTAAATCTTCGTTGTTTTTTGGTCCTTCTTCAATTTCCATGTCGTACCACGTTTCGTTTTCCTTTTTGGTTCTGCATCTGATGCTGCAGGGATCTCGTATCGTCGTTAGCTGTTTGTTGTTGAACTTATGAAAGTGAAGATGTCTTCTTGGACGAGTTTCAGGTCTTTGATTTGAGAAATTGACGGTGTGCGGACGGCGTCGTTGACTTCTGCTATGACTAAATTCTCAACGTTCGCCTTGTTTGGCCTTTTCGGAGTTGGTCTGTGTGTTGCCCTTAGGTGAGTCTGTCACTTTTCTCTATTTTTTCTGTATAGGGATGATGCCCTGTGTAAGTGGTGGTGTTTTGTACTGGATTGTTTTTTATACCTAATTTAGGGCGAAGAGAGAAACGCTTAGAACAGTCGTCACTTTCTATTTACGAACTACTCTTTCTTTTAATGGCAAAGTACTATGTGGAATATAACCGTAACGATATTTAGATATCTGCAAAACACCGGACCGCTGGCTTGTGCGGTGGAGACCGAACACGCTATTGCACTTTCCGAGAGCTAACGCGCTCACCACCAAACCGTGCGAGTCTTTCGTTTTGCCTTCTTCTCAGCTTCAGCTTAACTGGGTTCAATGCCTATTTGTGCTCCGCAGATCAATCCTGTTGACGCGTGATTGCTGATATCTACCACAGGGCAATAACATGGCTGAGAGAAAGGCGAAACGAAAGACTAACAATAGTGTGGTGGTGAGCGCGTTAGCCCCCGGAAAGGGTGGCAGCGTGTTCGCTCCTCACCTCAGACACAGCTCAGAACAGTCCTTCTTTTTTCCATATTTTGCTACATTTTTCATTTATGGTAACCTGATGTTCTGTAACGTCCAAAAATGTAAAGAAATTTTTACAGAACTCACCTTTTTCGCATTGGTCTTCTCTTTGTGGTAAATGTAAATCACAGCGCTGATTATCTCCAGCCTGTTGCAGCCATTGCAGTGACACTTCCTACTCGGTTGTCACTGTGATTTGATACTCGTCTTAATGGTGAACAGGGAACATATTCCAGTTACAACTACTTGCAGGATGTTAGTAAAATGGAGCGGTCTGCAAGACGATGAAGACGACAAAAATCCAATGGACGTTGGCCCACGTAGGTTTCCATCTCACCTCTAACCTTATGAATTATAGTTTTCTTATTGAAGATGTTTTAAACATATGCTTGACCTCTTTTTACTAGTCTCTGAAGCTTCAAAGGATATGCCTCACGTTCTTAACGTTCTTGGTAACCGCATTTAGCCAAAATTCTCCATAGCCTATGGGAAATGATCCATCGCACTTTCATTTTTAGGTTTCAAATTTAAAATGTGTAGCAATGTGAGGTCTTCTTTTATGAGCTACATCATCTACAGCATTTATGCAAGTACCTCAATCTTATGTGAGGATGGTGCACATCTTTTCAGCTTGTTTTATAACGAAATTGATCAAGATTCCAGCAGAAAGTGTCGGAAGGGTGGTCGGTCGATATGGAAGAAATTTACGGCAAATTGAAAGGCAAACGAAGGTAAATAAAAAAGTAGATAAATTATCGATAGCTAATCATTGAGTCCTAAATTATGGAACAAATCTTTCCCAAGGTTCAAACGGAAAGGGAGTTATGTAGTAGCAAATAAGTGTGATAGAATACGCTGTTCTTCGGAAATTATATCTGTTATTTTGATGTTTAGAATTTATATTGACGAGAACTTCCTATCCTAAAAAGGCACGCGTGACGCAGTGGTCGGAGGCGTCCTACAGTACACACAAGACTGATCCCCTCTCCTATGGCCCACCAAGCCTTCCATCGCTCTAAAAGCGGTAAATTGGTGCCAGACTTGTCTACGAGGATGACAGCATTGGCTCGATACATCGGTAGGCCACGACGAGTCATTGTGAAGGCCAGACATGCATTCAATCACCTCCAAACGATGTTTAATGAAGTCGAATGTATGGCGCTTCCCTCACAGATTGGTCAACACCGAGAGCTTCATACTTTTTTATCCTGTCTTATTTTATTTCTGAGTTCTTTTGGCGTTGATTAGATTGATTTAATCTAATTTTTCTTCTACTCACTTGATTTTTGCTTTTTGGAGTGGCTACATCTTTCAAAAGCGGTTTTTTTTGAGCCAGCCTGCTTTTGATATTGTTCAATTTACACGAGGTTAATACACATATTAAAAATTTCAAGAACTTTATGTTCAGGGTTTAAGCTCAAATTTCTAAGCCTAAATTTAAGTTTATCTTTTTAACAAGGTTATAGCTTTGGTTTTAAAAAGATTTTTTTCGAACCCTTCTATACATAGCATAGAAGAGAAAAAGAGCAAGGAAGACATATGAGTGAAGATTGCCAAATTTAGTTAGTATTTTGGAACAGCAGAGTTATTTTACAAGCTTATCACCTTTAAGCCTCTAATATGCTTGCTATACAACCTACTTCTTTGTAAATGTTCCATATTTCAGATTTGCAACAGTGTTATCTCAGTTCTTGTTTTAGGCTTTCATACAATTAATGCGAGATCACAAGTATCGCGATGGATGCTCCATGTTGTAAGTATTTTCCTTATATTTTATTGAAGCAAATCATGACATTTTAAATAATGTGGTTAAAGACGCTCATTTATGTGACAACTTAATAGTAGTTGATGTTCACGTCATTGTTCGCTATGTTCTTTTTTCTTTGCTTTCTAACATGTACATGAGTGCTGGTGCTCTACGGGCACGAAACTGCCACGTGTTCCACGTTGTGTCGGTTTCTAGCTTTCGATCAGTTGTTGTTGAATATTGTCCCATATGGGAATAGAACGAAATTGTAACACCGTTTTCATTTAGTGATCACCAAAACGAAGAAGACTGGTCTGTCGGTTGTTGTGGGAACAACGTCCCTGGGCCAACTTCCGAGTTCCGATGCATAGAGATTCGTGCCGAAACCCCCGAACGGGTGAGCATTGAACAATGTTTTGTGAACTGAATATGATATTCACCTCTGACAATATCATACGACTCATTATGAATTCACTGTTACATGAATGGGGGTGTGAACTCCTAGCAGTTAGAATTATTAGGAAGGAGTGCTTTCCTATTCTAAGCTACTGTCCGAGTGAAATGCAACAGGAGGTCGTGTAAGACTTCAACTCTTCAGCGATTTTGAAATTCATTTCACGCAATATGGATACATTACTGACGGTGAGGATTTCATGCGTTATACTGGAGCCTTCTCTATGTTTATGTTTATGTTTCTATTTCATTCACACAGTCCCTAATTTTACTTGAAGTAAGTGAGAGGTTCCCAGGATCGACTTTCTCTTAAACTCGGCATTGGAATATGAATGTGTCGTTTTCTTGTTCAGCAATCGCGAGGTTTTTAAACAGCGTACATTTATTTCCATAAAAACACAATACAATATAACGCTAGCTAAGTGAGAGGTGTTTTCGAACCTTGATGTTTCATGGTACAGTTTCTTGGTAATATTACAAATCACGACACGTATTTTTTTAAATGTGTAACTAATTCTCCACCTGAGTCACATTCCTTATATTTCAATGCCATGTGTTTGGCGCGTGTAGCACAGTGGTAGGAGGCGCCCTGCGATACATGCATGGGATCGATACACGCTTCCCAGGTTGGCCAAGCCTTCCATCTTCCGGGGTCGGCAAGTTGGTATCATACTTGTCTGGGAGATAGCAGCACTGGCTCTGCACATCGGTAGGCCACCGTCAGTCATTGTATATGCCAGATATGCATTCAGTCACTTCTAACGATGTTAACTGAAGTCGAATGCATGGCGCATCGCTCAGGGATCGATCAACGCCGAGAGCTTTATCCTTCATATGTTGGTGTTTGCCCGTATCATCAACGTTTTCTCAACTCATATAACATACTTATTGTTTGCATCTATGCTATGTGGGAGAACACCTAGCAGTCCAGTTAAACAACCGAGGGTTACGGATCCTTTATTTGAATTTTTTTCTTTGTTTCTTTGCAAGTTATTCTTTGCTTCAGACATTCATTTTATTTATTCCATCAACCTGTTCATGTTTCTTTTTACACTAGGAGTCTAGTAATAAATGGTCTTTCTACACCTAGAACATTATCAAACGACGGACGTCGTCCCTTTTATGAGACGTCGTGATTTTTCAAAAAGTTTGGCTTTCACCTTTCTATGCTTTGCTGTAT
This sequence comes from Angiostrongylus costaricensis, assembly GCA_900624975.1. Lineage (NCBI taxonomy): Eukaryota > Metazoa > Nematoda > Chromadorea > Rhabditida > Metastrongylidae > Angiostrongylus > Angiostrongylus costaricensis. The sequence goes on along the minus strand of UYYA01003839.1, from coordinate 137,969 downwards.
TTTGCTGAATTTTTTGAGCGTTATATCTAGCTCTACCACTACTTTCCGAAGAAACCACGATGTAGTAAGCAAAGTCCAGGGCTGTCGATCAGTAATGTCGACTTATTGTAATCCTTTCATAGTCATCAAAAGAAAAGTGCGACACTAGAAACAAGTCGTCTTAATGCTTTCGTGACAGGAATCACTTAGATTTTCTATGTAGAACAAATTAATTATTCGAATGAGCGCTACTTTGGGTAGCGTTCATTTCTCCTATCGTCATAGGTTAAGAGGAAAGGTGTTTATAGTAGACTTCAATCGTTCTAAATACGATTTCGATGTACTTCAAATTGGGTCAATGAAGTTGAGTGAAGGCCTTCGAATGTGTGCTAGAATAATTTTCATAAATATCTTGTAGTTTACACTCCAAAAGTGTGTATTATCGGTCTCAGCAAACTAAGCGTGGGCTCTTACAAAATAAAAAAGGATAAAGCTATCGGCGTTGATCAATCTCTGAGGGATGCGCCATGCATTCTACTTCATTAGTTATTGACGAAGGTGACTAAATGCATATCTGGCCTTCACAATGACTCATGGTGCCCAACCGATTTATGAAGCCAGTGCTGCTATCCTCCCAGACAAGTCTGGTATCAATTTGCCGACCCCGAGGATGGAAGGTTTGGTGGACCATGGGGGCGGGATCGATTCCGCGTGTGAGTCGTAGTGGCGCCTCTAACCACTGCGCTATGTGCGCCCTTGTGGTCTCTTATACCATCTTGAGATCTGCTTGCTTCGACATTACGTTTTTATGAGTTCAGCGGTAAGAGCATATGGTGCTCTTAAGCTAAAAGGGGAATTGATCATCATGTTGCGTGGTGTGAAATTCGTGGACTAGTTCTTTTAGTGTACCGTAGGAATAACGACTTCTTTTGGCATTGTGATGATAAGTCACTGTATTGGCGAAAGTTCCAAGAAAAATTCTTCAGTGTGGTTTCTTCTTAGTGAACGTTTTATTCTGCCCCTCTTTGACACCGTTGTAATCCTTCGTGTAGAAAGCTTTTGCAACTGTGGTTGTTCACCATACGTACGAAGTACGGTGTTCCTGGAAAAAGATTCAAGCTCTTCTTTGCTTTTGTTAAATTCATTGTTAATGGTGTAGATCTTCTCCAAGACCATTTACAACGATTCGACTTCGTTTTCCTCGTAACTTGATGTAGTTACGCAGACAAGGAAGATTTTAGAAGCCGGGATAGGTGTATATCTCTTCAACCGTACGGGTATAGTTCAGGTTTATAGTTTTTCGAAAGAGTCAATTTTCATTGCAAAATTCGTATTGACGACGTTGCGAACGCCGCCGAATCCGCATGTTCCCAGTAACAAAATGGGAGACGCTGCCTCTCCGTACTCGTCCTATCCAACGCTGCAGTATCGTGGCTCTTTCAGGGTAGAAGAAATAAGGGTTATTTGTTTGAGGTGTTTGGGTACCGATATCCATTTATAACTCCACGAACTCTGAAGGTGGGTGGGGGATATAGTCACGGGTAGCTTGCCAGTCTCTCCTAGACTAGTCGGCGAGCTCATTTGTTGGAACCAACTCCCACTAACCTCCCATGTACTTTGCAGTCACGATTTCAGGATTTTTGATTCGTTAACTTGTAGAATACAATCGGAAAACGAACAATCGAAGACACATCCACACATGCATGCATGAGCATGTCTAAATAAATGTAAGTTCCAAATTGGCGTAACAGAAACAGAAAGTCTATCGTTTCTATGCGTCTCAAAGAAGCGCAAAATCTTCTTGGTCCGCATTGAAATCGTCATCTGAGGACGCGCCATGTAGGCTCACGATTAAGCCGCGTTGAATACCTCAGTAAGCAAGATTCGTGGGCTTTCACTTCGTAGAGATGAGTATAAATATCAACGTATTTTTTCATTTTTATGCTCACACTGGTTCTCTTGTTCCTTTTTTAACTTCAATCTCTTCGTAGTCATATTTGTTATAGAGTCACAACAACTTGACGTTTACGTTAGATGAACTTCTTTCTTAACACATACAGTATGACGCTAGTTTCTTCGACAACTACTGATAATTCTTCGATAGCCAGAGCACTTGAGAAGTTGAGGACTTGGTCTTTATTTTCAAACTTGTTTAGAGTCCAGTTCCTCAAACAATTGGAAATAAGATTGCAGTTTTTGAAAATACAAGCGCTGCTGCCGCAAACACCAAAATTGGTTTGAAGTACACTATTGTTGCTCAAACCCTCATTGTTGAATCGCTTGTTGTTCGAAATGCGAATCTCGACAAAACAAAAGAAGAACACTTTGTTTTCTCTCGGAAATCGGGATGTAATCACAGTTCAACATGAATTTATGCCGTATTGGCATAGATATGTATACTTACTTACTTGGATACTTGGACAGTTGGTCTTCACGACCCCAGCACATATGCCATTCGTTCCTTTCTCAGGCAGTCGTAGTCCATGGTGATGGTCTTGTTCGAAGATGGTAGAGCTTGCGAGTCTCATACCGTGATCTGTAAAACAACTGCAGCTGCGGGCACACCTGATTAACTTTGTTTACGAACACGTCCGCCCAACGTGTAGGTGGTCGTCCAAGGGAACGTTTGCATTCTCTTGGAGTCCACTCTACTGTTTTTTCTGTCCATCTGTCGTCTGTTCTTCTCATTATGTGACCAGCCCATCTACGTTTCGCTACCAATGTATATTCTCCTGGATCTCGAAGAGGTGGCAGATTTCGAAGGTCAGAGTTTCGCATTCCGGCTACATATTGAGAGTGCCAGTTATATTTCTTAATACATCGCTCAGGCACTCTGTGAGCAGTGCAAAGTATTTTTGACGTGGTTGAAGTACCAACCTACGTCTCTGTAGCAAAACAGAACGCTAGGAGGACCATTCAATCGAAAAGGTGAGCGCGGATTTTCGGGTCCTTCAGTTGGTCAATGGCTTCTTTGAGAGGCCCGAATGAAACCCAAGCTGCTCTCCTTCTTATATCTAGTTCCTCTTTCATGTTGTTTTTCATGTTCATTGATCGCCCAAGGTGAACGTACGAGGTTGTCTCTGCAATGAGAGAGCCATCCAATTCAATTTTTTCATCTTCGCACCAAGGGTTTTTCATGTACTGGGTCTTCTTTCGATTTATGCGAAGTCCGATTTATTTCTCCGCTTCGTTGAGCTCGTTGATCATCATCTCTGCTTCGCTAGTACTTCTTGAGAAGATGACAATGCCGTCGGCAAAACGACGGTTTGATAGGAATTTTTCATCAATACGTATGCCTTTCTCATCCCAATCGAGTGACTCCATTATCCACTGCAGTGCGGCACTGAACAGCTTTGGCGATATTGTGTCGCCCTACCGAACCCCTTTTCGCCCTTTTCCTCGCCCTTCTTTCTTGATAAGCTTGCACGAGGTTGATAAATATATTTATCAACCTCGTGCAAGCTTATCAAGAAAGAATACATATTGATTAGTCACACCGAGGTTTAGGGAAGGTCGGTTTCGAAATAAATTAATATAGTTAGCAATGATGGGAGATATGTTTGATTAAGGTTGAAAGACGAAGTCGTTTTGTTTGAGTTAAATATGACTCATGTCTAGCATTATGTACTGAGTTTTCATGTTAAAGTGTCGTACTCATTTCTCTATCACTATTGTGGCCTAAAACCTGCTCTTATTTGCAGATTCGACTGGCTTGTTTAGCGATTTATGGACATGTTGCTGAGTCAAAAGTTCACGAAATTACCAAGTGTATGTTCATACCCAATGACCTAATGGGATCAGTAGTGGGTATGTTAGCTTTTATCTATGCGATTTCTTTTCTTCTTTATCCTCTTCTCACTAACCATCTGAGGTGATTCACTTACTCGTAGCAATACGCATTGGTTTCTATGCATATCTGGGTGCATTATGACCTCATCGCCTTTTCTTTCTAGCTGTTTCTTTTGTTTCACAGATTTCTTTTGCTGTTCTTCTTGCACCCAATTGTTAAGGGGACGGGTAGCACAATTGTAGTGATGCCGTTCATCACAAGCACTGTGGTAGTTTGATCTCGTCCCATCGTTCCTGGATTGGGAAAGAAAAACTTGTTTGTGCTCAGCTAACCCGTATCAAACCACTTGGAAACGCTCTGGCGCGGCTATCCCTGGACTGGAATAAAAATCGGCTCGACCAGCATTCTGCGACATTCATAGAGAAGACGAAACTGCTCTGTGAGCAACCCAATCCAGATGCAAAAAATGCGAAGACCTCTGTGAATGGTGGTTGCAGGAAACGGTTCGAATGCAAGAGTTGCTGGGACCCACATAGCAGACGTGATGATGAGTCACGTAAATAAAATAGTGACTTATGTAATATACTCTTAGACGGAATCTACACTTACACAGAGTTCAAACTTCACGACAATCATAATGATCTAAACTAATATCTATTACAATGTTCGCACTTATCCGTACCCACACTTACTGCTAGCCTGGTTGGCATGTTTTCTTTCTGTCGATTTCTCATAACTACTTACACTACATATTTTTTCTGACACTGGATCGGTTTTTCAACAACATTACTGGTCCACGACGTAGAAACACTGTTAGCTTGAGGATACCTCAATAGCACTTGCTCAAGGTAGTCGGAGTAAGTCATATATGTATGGTCAAACATGTGTCGGGGGCGCATGTAGCCAAGTGGTCGGAGACACACGGCAATATACATGGAATCGATCCCCGCGTCTCAGGCTCACCAAGCCCTCCATCCCTCTGGGGTCGGGAAATTAGCGCCAAACTTATCTGAGAGGATAGCAACACTGGATATATCGGTAGGCTATCATCAGTCATTGTATAGGACAGATATGCATTTAGTCACTTTAACGATTCCTAATGAAGTCGAATGTATGGCGCATCCCCAAAGGACTGATCAATGCCAAGAGCTCTATTATTTCTTTAACATGTGTGTACTTACAAAATTAGGCTCATCGCGATTCTCTGAGGCTTTATAAACAATGGTCGTGCCGTTTTCTTCGAATTATTCTTTCGTTTCTATTCCATTTTATGATTCTTTTTTCTAGAAAACAATTGGAATGCTATCAAAAATCTGCAAGCTCGCTATAAAGTTCGCATTGAGGTATGTAATTATTGCAGGTGCAAGCTTCTTGACTTTTTGAGAAGTTGAGATCCTCATCAACTTTCAAATGTTTAAAATGATTTTCTACAGATTAGCCAAAAGTTCGAGGGCGGTGATCGAATGGTATCCATAACTGGGAGTAAAGACAATGTTGAATTAGCAGAGGTGCGCATGTTTTGCTAGAGATTCGAACGTTTTTCGCTTTACTCCACATTCTTGTGTCCTTTTCGTCACATATGCAATTATGAAATTTTGTTTAAAGTCATTAGATATTAGATGTTAGCATTTGTCACAGAATTAGACCAAAATAAACGTCACAATATATAGGTCCGGGGTTTAGAAAATCTTTTTAGTGTAGAGTTTAGAAAAAAGAGGTCTTTTTATTTCATGAAATAAAAGGAAGTCACCAAATGTAACAACAAAAGTACCAGAATCCCCGTAAACTAAGTTATTTTACTTTTTAATTGACCGTTATTAGAATGTCTTTTTGGGCGTCATTGACGAAAAATACTGGTCAATTCAACAAGGAATGATAAGAAAACGGAGTGTGAAAATTACAGAGGAACGTCTTTCTCAAAAAATATTCGATCTAATGCCTCAATGTGGAGTCGCATGAGTTATTTTTCTCATGGCATTTTACTACGCCTTTCGATTATACGATTCTAGTTAGTTCAATTATACATTTAGAAACTCTAGACGCTGCAGGACCAGCATTCTAAAAGTATTTTTTTTATCACGTTGCAAGGACCCTGTGTTTCGACCTACGCATATTGAATATTACGAGGCTGGAGCAGGGGTGCAGCTTATCAGCAATCGGTTGACAAGATCCGTCAGCAGCTGGGTCTCACTGTGTATCGCTTGCAGCAGGATTACCACCAACGAAATTGTCTACTTCACGAAGATCTTAGGAGGAAAATGTAATTTTTTTGAGTCCTCCTAGCGAGTAGAACTTACTTAACAATTCTGGCACGTGATAGTTTACACTTCGCACGCGCGATACCGTCACTCAACGATCTGCAGTAGGATATGTTGACACGCTTTGATATACAGATAAAACAAAAAGTACAAGAAGAGCTTCCATCCTGCATGGAAAAATTTAAAAATGTCCACTGACGTGAATGTATTGGGAGGATTCTTATTTACTTCTCGGTGTTCCACTATTTAATATTGGGGCCAAATATTCGTGGAGTTCAGCAGGCAGATTTGCTCAAGATGTTGTCACTTTCCGGGATGTACTCGCACAAGTGGTAGAACCGCAATGAAACAAAGCCAGCACGAAATTGCCGTTCTTGCTTCAACAGGACAATGTCCATTTTTAAGCAGTGCATTATTCTCGTCTGATTATTTTCCATTTTTGTTGACTTCATTAGGAAGAGACCAGCATCGTTAACTTATACGCTTGACATTGGTTGTTGACGATTTCGAAGTCGACAACATATTAATAATAGTTAGCTTTAGCATGTACGTATTAAAAACGATTTACTAATGTCAAGAGAAGTGTAGTCGAAAAATTGGCAAAAATCAGCTATCAGCTATAGTTGTATTGTATGGTCGTGTGTTGCATGATTGCTGTAACTAGATGTCGCAATTTGTGAATATCGTTAGCATCGATGTCGTAATTAACGCTTTGTTAGAGATTCTTCCCATCGTTGGTTACGGGTTATAAAAACTCTAAAAGTATTTTTTTGCCATAGCTAGTAATCTTTAAAAGTACATTGTCTCATAGAATGGCGCCGTTAAATACTGATTTACACATGATCTCTAACAGTCGCTTGAGCAAGCTACCTACGATTGAAGAATTACTATCCTTACTGTGTGCATTGTGCCATTACGTTCTTCGTATTTCAATTTAACGTAATATTTTAATTATTTATTTTTAATAAATGAAATAATTGGGAGTATAGCACAGCGCTCAGCAATATTGTCATTCATGAAGCAAAGGCAGTAATTCGACCCCCTCCCAAACGCTCTTCTCCAATCCACATGGGAACACCCTAACTCGGCTATCCCCATGATTGCGAGGAGAATCGACTCGATCATTCATTCATAAAGAAGACGAAATCTTCAAGCATCAGCTGAAATAACACGAGAAATGTTCGAGGACCTTCGTGAACGACGAATGCGAGGAAAACGAAACAATTGCAAGAAATTTTGGAATCCGCGCAGTAGGTGTGATTGCGGCCAATGGAGGGTAAAAAAATGGAAAAAATGCATATTACTTCATTGATAAGCTAAGTCGATAAGAATTTCATCTGCCTAACATCTCAGCGCCTTCTCCTTTTTGAGAGCCAAATTGATCGTGCTCTTTTATACAGGGCGATTGCTATTACTGCTGCCGATAAGTCATACTTCATTCGGACGGTGAACCGCTGCATTCAAGTCGATGCGATCGCGATGACCCAACAGTGGATAGTCGACTCGGTTCAGTCGTGATCAGAAGAAGACAAAGGGCGCCGAAAACTTAGCCGGATAACGTTTTTTTATCAACGTCATGTTAGATTATCATTGAATACAACTGTTTTGTCATTGCTGAGATAAAGGGAAATTCGATTTTTGGAAGAAGTGGGTGCTTAAAGGAATTTTTTATTCAGGAGTAATCGCGCTTCGTAGTGTTTTTCGTGTTCCTATTAGAATAAGAAACCATGTGGCAACTAAAGTTTATATCATGTTTTCATTTCTCCTCCTTAATGGATTATTATTTTTATATAGGTCTACTAATTCAGTGTGTTTATCTGCTAAATTGAAGGCTCACGTTGCTTGGATGACGAGTAGCGATTCGTGTCATGGCGGCACAGACGAATTCAACACTCCCTTAGAAGAGGTGTGATATGAGCAATTGTTAGCGACTATTCTTCGGAAGTTTTTTTTTTATTTTTTAAAGCCGTAATTCGCCATACATAGTTTAGAAGTGCTCACACTCTTCACAGTTCTACAATGGAGTGTCTCAGGAGGCGAGTAGAACAATGGTAGTGATGCCGACTACCGTGAGGAAGGTGCTGGCTTGACTTTGCCTGAAGGCCCGCCAAGCTTGTCATCCCTTGGGGTCGGGAACATGCCACTAGACTTGTCTACGAGAATTTGACTTCCTTCAATCCAGGTGTGGACTACCTAGCCCGGTTGTGTCACCACTCCAGGAAGAATCGATTCGACGAACATTCAACGATATTCATAAGAGAAGGAAAATCTTCAATCAGAAATCGAAGCCACATGTAAAGAGTTGGAAAAGCTTCATGAATGGTGGATGCGAAAAAACGAATGAAATTCAAGAGGTGCTGGGACTGGCGTAGTAAATGTGAAGGACTGGTAGTAATATCAAGAAACAGCATTGCAATTTTGATACTAGGCCATGTATTTTAACTGATTTTGGTATTGCGACCATGAGAGGTAGCTGGTCGAGTTCTACTGCGACATAGATTTAGTCTCAACTAGTCTTCCAGTAGTACTAATATCCAACTCTTCAACCTAGGTAACAATGCTGCTGTAGATCCCCACTGTGTATCTGCATGCAGGAAGATCTGCAGTCACGATGAGAGTTGGGAGCCTCCAAGTGCTTCTCAACTGTATATTGCATACTTTCGGCCAAAGCAAGGTACACCGCGTAGAAACGGGGTAAGCCCAGGCCTTCTATGCTTAAGCAATATCGCGCGTGTATAGAAAGTATATGTCAGTTCGTCGTGGCTCGAAAGGAAAATTAATCCCTCTGGTCTCTTAGGACATGTTTGTAGTCGCATTTGGTTCAGTTTCAACATTTAGTCGCTTCTCTAGTAGAAGCTACTTAATCTTACGCCTAGCCGGCTCAAGATCCAGCGGTATCGGCTTTTTCTATGGTAAATCGCCTAGATTTCTATGGTAAACCAATACCAGGATCGGCTACCGTCCTGGTATCAAACTGGTATCAAACTATTAACGTAGTGGCAACTTTCCTTCTGATCCACAAGGGCTTCAACTGCCCGTGGTGATGAAGACCTGGGGCAGACTTTGGCCAGGTTGACCTCAGAATTACAGGGAACCGCAATGGCTTAACCAGCAGGTCTCCGAAAAATGGTGATTATGCTCGAGCCCGCACAACCAGTGAGGACGGACCGTTCAAGTTCAAGTTCGAGTCGACCAAGAATGCGTGTTTTTTCTCTACGACTGTCTTCGTTTGATGGCTTCAATCGCAAATAGAATAAATCAGCTGTTTCACTTTAGCAAAAGAATTTTCGTTGTTAAATGATGTTACAGACTATTCGGGAACTGGAACAACTGAAAATGCAGCTCGAATCGGATGAAAAGGATATGGGGATCCGTTAAGCGAATCCTGCGCGGCCGGTATACATGAATGAAAGGACTTTCGACTAGGTGACTGAACATCCTGATCTTCATTCTATCGTTTTTCGTTTTTTTTTTGTGAGCATTGTTGAATATATTCAGGTTGCCACGACCGACTTTCTATTAACCTCGGGATTGATCAAGTGATTTTCTTGGTATTTTTGTTGAGCAAACGCGAGGTGTTAGTAACACCTCGCGTTTGCTCAACAAAAATACCAAGATGTTCAGGTTGCTTCTGATCATAGAATATCTTTTTGTTGTTTACTTTTAATGTTGTTTTATTTGCTGTTTTCATGTCATATCTGTATCTGTGGAACTTATGCCATGTTATTATTTGGTTTTACTCTCGTTGAGAAGATTTATTAGAATTTGTATATGCCTACGTTCACAAAGCGACAAAACAAGAAAGTATTTCTTTAGTGTATTTGACATGAAGAGGAGGTAAAAAGAATGTGATCCTTCTACGAATTACGTTGTATTGAACAGTAGCACTTCTCATCTGTTAGTCTGCCATCCTTGACTGATCCGACCGCATACCAGTAAAGACTTCATTTGTCCTTGTCGCATACAGGAGTAGCCCAGAAGGTCTTGCCATCTCAAGGAACTCTAAGAACATCATGTTTTACGTCTAAGATCATTGAGAAGAAGTTTTACCACCTGGTCGAGTGTTTCTGCGCTTGACATCCATTGGAATCCATTTGCGAACTGCCTTTGCCCATCAGTTATCTTTAAAAGATGCATCGATTCTCAAGCATAATGCTGGGTGGTTTGGAGATTTCGTCATCGTGGATTTTGCAAATAACTCTCGTAACACACTTTAACCGTGTTGGAAATTATACTCGCTTGTTGCTCTTCAAGTGCCCGAATGATGTCCCTTGAAATGTAGCCAGACGTGTTAGTAACGTCGAGTTTAATTCAGTAAATAGTGAAGTTGGTAGATCAGGCCTTTGAATAGCATTCCATCGTCGAAACTCATAGGGGTACATATCAAAAGCAGAACAAGGTGAGTTGGTACTTATGCACGTCACCGTGTTAGAAGAAATCAGAGTGAACGATGAATATGGATGAAAGAGATTGAAACAATGAGGCAATGTGCTTCGGCTCCTGCCATATGGCTCGTAAATGCGGAATTTTTAGCATCCAAGTAGTCAATACTAAAAGTTTAGTATCTAAGTGGACTTCTCGATAAAAAAGAATTCATTAAGTAATCTGCAAAGTGAAGCAAACCCCCGGGTATTCAAATTCCGGAGATTTTAGCCTTAGCAGTTGCGGAATGAAGGCCGATAGCAAGGCATTCTGATAAAAATAGGAGCTTCCGCATAGTGTTTGTTACTTAGTAAGACATCTGCTTTTTTTACCAACCTTTGAAGTTTATCACAAACACCTATCTGAAGAGTAGGCGTGAACCAGCTTTCTGCTTCTCTTCCACAAGCCTACACTTAACCTCGATATGCATAATCAATATTTTCCTTCATAATGTTCAGCTTGCAATTCTGTACAACTGGTTAACTTAATCATTCTTGTCTATTAATTGAAACCACCATCGAAACTCTGTATCACCCTGCCTGCTAAGTCTGCACTCCGTCACCAAATCAGAAAGAAAAGAACTGTGAAAAGCAAAATGGAATAAAAACGTCATTGACGAAGTGGAATTAAAAACAGCCTATCATTGCTTAAAGGCACCGCTTCCTCACCTCAACCAACAGACAGTGGAGCTCATATTTGCAGCACATTGTGGCAGGTCACAGGGCGTCCTTAATTTTCACAGTTCGGAAGGAAAGTTGCATGGAAATCATCTCCTTTTTGTGCTACGCAAATCTTTTTCATGGAAAGAATCTGATGATGCGATGTCGTGAGACTACATGAAGCGAACCAGTACGACATGAAGGGAATTTCAAAAAAGCCGTAACAGAACACGAGTCATGAGAACTTCCTCATGATGAGAACTGCAAATTAAGCTCAACACAGGGTTGGACCCTCCACCCCGAAGATATAAATTGCTCGCGTTAGAAGACTCGTGCACCACTTGGCGAATTTTACACTCAACTGATGACTTGGCCGAAAATTCCTTTCATGAACTCCCAAGAATCTCTTCGTACAACATGCCTCTTCTAAATTATCATCGTGAGCAGTCACTAAATCTTGTAGGACAGGGAGCGGTTTTCCACCCTACGGCTCTTTCCAGTAAAGCAACAATCAACGAAATTGCTTTTCTACTGGCTCTCTTTTCGACGGAAATTACTCCTTTCGAAGGCAGTTACTCGATCTTTTCGCCCTGCCAGTATTCGGCCTCTTTGTCCCGACCATTCACGGACGGCACTCTTTTTGTAGTTCAGTCTTCAGTATTCACTCTCATTTCAAGATTTGTTTGAGATACAATCAAATTTGGTTCAATTTTCCTCTCAGTTTGAATGCAGTCCAGTGCAGATTCTTCAATTTCATGACAAAACAAACAAGAAAAGACGCTTAATCATGTAACGTTATCGAACTTTATTAACACTAGTTTGGTTTCGACAGAGGTTTGTCTTATAAGTTTTGCGTGGTGACGTATTCGGCGTAGTCGATGTAGCCGTCTCCATTCAAGTCCATGTCCTTCAGCACGCCGTCCACCATCGTCACCAATTCGTCATCACTTTGGGTCAACGAGCGTGGAACTGCAAATGGAAATACCTTCTCCTTGGGAAATTACATTGCTTCTGTTCTTAGATTTCGTTCCCAGATAGGCTTAACAAGTTCTATTCTTTTGTGTTAAATTTATAGACCGTTTTAAAACACAGATTTCACTATGTTGCTGTTTTTATTTTTACTTTATAATCCGCTTAATTTGGTGCATTGAAGTAAAAACGGAATATGACAGAATTTTTGGAATTTTCTATTCGATACTGCACATCAAGGTGAGGCCGTGGAAGCCGCGAGGAATGCTAACGTGGTGTCTAGGAAATGCTAACGACAATACGACACAAAACTGGTTTCAGGAGTTTCATGATGAAGATGGGAGCCAGGAGGACCAGGACGGTTAGGAGAACTCCGCTGCCAGCAGTGGAAACACTTAAAGACAATAACGAAAGCCTTGAAAGTTTTCCATGGATACCAGTTCAAGCGTATAGACAGTGGCTTAAGAAGAACCACAATTTGGTTGTACATTAACGAGGTATGAAACTCCCAAAAAAATTCGAAAAACTCGACCCCCGTACGAATTGTACCGACAGTGAAGAGATCGCCGTAACGATATCTATTCTACTCTGTCCAGTTTAGGTATGATAAAGCAACGAAACACTTTTAAAGCCAATTCTAAATAAAATGATTGCAGCAAATTCTAGTGCTTAGCCGATAGAGCACCTCGCATCTAGGCCTCTAAAAACCCTCGCAAAATCATTGTCATTATTGTCAGTGAATTGAACACATACTTACAAATTGCCATGCTTGCGACCGACAGTGAACAAACAAAAGCAACCAAGTCTAGTGAACGACAATACCTGGATCGCACAAAGCAAACATTACCAATGAAAGCATTAGACAAAAGCTTCGATTCATTGTCACAACAAAGAGCTCTAAGGTGTTAACGTGCCCGATTTTTAAGGTGACAAGTCAATATCTCGGTTGGAAATTTTTAAAGAAAAGTCTAGATTTATGTGGTCAAATTAGTATTGTCAATCGGCAATTAGTGCAGGACAACAAAGGGCAGAGTAGCCTAGTAACATGTTCAACGCTGTGGATTTATCCTAAGATTTCTTAGTAAGTTTGAGACTGCAAGAACGGAATGGTATGCTTTCTCTAATGATTCGCATCGATTTCCATTGTTAGGTATGGGTTGAATTTGATACTATGAATAAATTTTTACTTTTTATTTTCCGCCTACTGCAATTTTCATGGCAGGATATCAATATAGTAAAAGAAAACATGAGGGAGACGACGAAGTGGAGCCAATCTAAATGCCGACTAAGCCATCGAAAGAGGTGATATTGTTGAAAAGATGGTTCGCCATATATAAAAATGTGCGCAGATTGATTTTCTACCATGCATTACAACCTCATGAATGATGGTCGCACTCAACATGAGCTTTGATGATGTCGTGGAAACCGGTCAAGCCATGGAATAATCTAATGTTGAGGAATCAACAGCAAATTATTTTCAGATACAGACACACCGAATTACCCACCAATTAGTATATTCTCTTCCCAACGATTTACCGCTTCATCGTAGATGGGAAGTATTCCTGGGCATCGGACTGCGATGTACAGCGGGTGATTCCTCCCACCGGCAGGGTCACCCAAGTTGAGAAGGAGTCCGGTGTTTCCATCAGGAAGCCTAGCTAGGAGTAAACCAATACCAGGATCCACCACCGTCTTGGTATCAAAGTGGCACGGTGGTAAATCTCTCTCTGATCCGCAAGGGTTGCGACTGCCTGTCGTGGTGACGACCTGGAGGAGACCGCTGCCAGACTTTCCTCGGGATTCCAGGGAACCACAATGGCTTAACCAGCAAATCTTCGAAAAGTGGTGATTATGCTGGGGCCCGCACAACTAGTGATGATCGGCCGTTCAAGTGTCATGTATCAAGTATATTCTTGGCGGTGTACATGTGAGTGTGGAGAGGGAAGTACGGCTCACGGTGCGCACTGAACACAGTGTGCGTTTTCGTGACTTTGTTACGAGACTTGTACTAGAGACACTGACGAACTTTTAAAATGGAAACAGCTTCAGGAGCGTCTATTTTAGGCAATTGGTGCAATTTGTCAAAGCTGCTTAGTAGGCGTAATCTGGGTCGATTCCCATGGCTTGTGAAATACAATTTATTGTTATTCGTGATTATGTTTCAAACTTTGCACGCATTCCAGTATACGAGTGCACTTCTTTAAAGAATTCTTCTAACAAATTTATCGTTTTTAACACTGAGTGGGATCGGCTCGCGTCCTGTAGGTCTAATAAGAGGATTTCAAACAGGCTTATAACTGTATTCAAAAAATGAAGAATACCTTCGTTATTAATAACTCTAAAGACCGACTTTCTATAAACCTTGCCATAGATAGTTGGTATATTTATCTATGTGATCTTATAAACTGATCTTCTTAAGCTGACGCGAGATTGGTACAGGTCTTCGTTGTCGTTGTCGTTGTTGTTGGTCGATGGCTGACGTTTCGGCGACTTCGCCTTCCTCAGAGCCTGGACGTGTTTTATATTAGAATATTTTCATTGTTCGGGGTCAAAATATAAAATATATGCGGATCCTAGCGCAGGAATCAAAAACAGCAACGGGCAAAACTCTTGAGGCGTTTTGGATAAATTTTAAAAATCCAAAGATGAACCGGAAAGACGAATGCCTCACTATCACGCGTGACCTGGCGCCCTATTTCAAAATGATATTTTGACCCCGAGACGTGCGTTGCTCGCGACCCTTCGAAAAAACGCGAGGGCCAGTCCCGCACGTAACATTACGGTGAGTGGCCTTTCTCTTCAATATGGCGTCTATTTGAGAGGTTAATCCTCATTAATACTTTAACCTTTCTTTTCCACTGAATAATAAAAAAATATTCTAATATAAAGTACATCCGGGCTCTGAGGAAGGCGAAGTCGCCGAAACGTCAGCCATCGATCAATAACATCAAAAACAACGACAACGACAACGAAGACCTGTACCAATCTCGCGACAGCTTAAGAAGATCAGTTTATAAGATCACATAAATAAATATATCAAACCTTCGTTATTTTTGTAGTCGAATTTGGTTCGAAGGCGGCTAATTGTTTGCTTGGTGTGAAAGCGTTTGGGAATACATGAGTTGGTCCACGGTGGAGAGCCGCCGTGTTTTACCCGGGTAAATCTCTGATTCGACTGAAAAAGCGCCGAAGTTGTGAAGCCTTCAAAAACTCACCGACCTGCGCCTTGTGTGTGGTCGTGAGCTAAAGCCTTTATTATCTCGGTACCATCAATGCGATTATCTTTGTCCAAATCACTTATTGAGAAGTAATAGAACCTGAAATTTCATTATTTATTAAAATTCATCGCGTGAGGTTTTTCCAAATGAGGCTTGCTTACACTAACAAGTTAGCGTGATTGGTTGAACAAACAATCTATAAAAGTGTTACCTCTGTTGATCGGGAGTCAAGTTGCCCACGTCAATCTTGTCACTCAAGTGTTCCTTGATATGGCTAGGATTAATAACATTATTTTGAGCTTCATATGGAACATTAGTGGTCTTTTGCTTCTCGATTTCTTCTTAAGCTATCTAACAAGATGAAAATCTCACCTCTGATCATGAACTTCTGCATCACCGGCAAAAGGACGGTCAGTAGCGCAGATGGGAGTGACAAGCACTGAAAACTAACTTAAATCCTTGATTATCCAACAGTTATCGTTCTGTGAACACTACAAAGTTAAAAAACAACTTTAACGATTTCGAACTCTCAACAGCTGCTGCCATTAAATATCAACATACTAGATTTATATTCTTGCTCTTCTCTCTCTTGATTTGAAACAAGTTTCTGGAAGAACCACTCTAGAACTGTTGCAGCTCGTCTCTAGCTTGTCCAAAGGAAAAGTAATATGACAGTTTCAGTAAGTTGTAGGTAAGTTGGTAAGTTGATTGTGTAATGTAGAAACAAGTCCAGCGGTGTGCGTCCATCACAACCTAGATTTGTGACTATAACTCTCTGCTATCGTTCATATAAACTATTTGTTTTTCTAGAGCGCCCACTCAGTGTTTGCCTGATAAATTCACCATAAGGTGTTCTAGGTATCTTCCATTAAGCTGCATCCAGAAAAGAGATGGATGGCGTATATTTCCAGACGAATCCAGATATTCGAGTACTCGTAGAAAAAAGGACGAAGCTATCGACGTCAATACCCTGAGGTGCTATACATTCGACTTCATCAATCATCGTTAGAGTTCGCTGAGTGCATGTCTGGCCTTCACAATCCCCGTATCCTTGTGACCTACCGACGTGTCGAATCAGTGGTGCTATTCTCCCAGATTGGAGTGATAACAATTTGTCGACCTGGGGAATTAAGGGCCTGGTGAACCCTGACTGCGTGATCGAACCAAGAACCACGTGTGTATTGTAGGACACCTCTAACCATTGAGTTACACGTGCTCTTGTAGCACTCCTATAATATACAAAATTGAAGTCATGGAATCCTTCATGGTCGTACATGCACAGAAGGAAAACGCAAAAACAAAGCTGTAGTGCGCCGCGGATGTAGCGCAAAGGTTAAAGCTCTCTGGAAGTATCAGACGATATCTCAGGTAGTCCCTCCAACAGAAAATTGAGGGTGAAGAATGGGGTCCATTTTTCGACCGGTGACCGCCCAATGATAGCACCTGCTGCTTCCATCCCTTTTTAATATCGAGCGAGCGTCAGTAAATCTTGAATTTTTCATTGTCGCGTAAAAGAGTAGACCAGTGGGTTTTACTAGCTCTAAGGATTCGTTGAGCATCATACCTTTCTCCTAGGCTTTTTGTTAAGAACTCTGACCATCGAGTCGATAGTCCTCCTGCAGTAAGTTTGACATGCCGAGTAATCCCGTGTGATGTCCATCGGTTGCCGTTTATATGCATTGCGTGTCCAGCCTACCTTATCTTCAACAGTTTCGTGCATAGAACGGCATCCTTAATTTTTGATCGCTGACGGAGGTTAATGGCACATGTTGCGCAGTGGTCGGAGGAATTCTGCAATACACACGGGATCGATTCTTGAGCCCAAGTCTCACCAAGCCTTCCATCCTTCAGCGGTGGGCAAATTGGTACCAGACTTGTCCGGGAGGATAGCAGCACTGGCTCGGTAAATCGGTAGGCCACCGCGAGTCATTGTAAAGGCCAGATAAGCATTCAATCACATCCAACAGTGCTTAATGAAGTCGAATGCTTCGCGCATCCCTCGCGGATTGATCAATGCCCAGAGCTTCATACTTTACCCTTTTCCGCACGTCGCAGTAACGGATCCCTTCCGCCAGTTGCGTGACACGAGCTACTCCTAGCATCGTCCTTTCGGCAGCGCGTTTAATAACACTGAATGACACTTCATTCTGCTTCCGCAACGACAAGGCTTCTGGCGAGAAAAGGTGGGCAAGGTGTCGGGTGTTCCTTTTTTTCCTTAATATGTCTTCGATCCTCTTGAAAGTTTCCTTAGCCGCTCGTTTCCTCCTGCTTAGCTCTAGAGCTAAATCGTTCATGGTCGTTAGATAGACGTAACTGGACCATTCGGAGAAATTAGTGCCGTTGAGCGTGAATGAGGCATACGTTACTAATCTAATCCGCTCTTCATTAACATCGTTTTCGTGAGACTTAGTCGAAGACCAATTTTTCCACAGGCTTTATCAAAGTTGGCAAGCACTCGTTCTACTTCGCTAATATTTACTGCTATAAGGACGATGCCTTCAGCAAAGCGAAGATGGTGTAACTGCTAACCATCGATTTTCACTCCCATATTTTCCCATTCCAATGTCCGCATGACGTTGCCGAGGGGCGGTGGAAAATTATTTTGTCGAGATGGTATCGCCTTATCTAACCCCTGTTTTGATGTCGATGTTAATATTCTTGTAAAACGGTGACTTCTTGGGTGTGAAATTTCTGTACAGATCACGAAGAATCTTTATGCACTGAGCAGGGACTCCCTGACTGTCCTGGGCTTCTATGACTGTTTCTATCTCGGCTGAGTCAAGAACCTTCCTTAAATCGAGCAATGTGAGACAGAGCGTTTTCTTATACTCTTGCGATACTTCAAGGAGTTTCTTTATCGTGTGGATGTGGGCCATCGTACTGAATTCTTTTCGAAATCCTGCTTGCTTACATGGCTGTCTCTCTTCCAATGTTCTGTCAATCCTGTCTACACTCGAGTGAAATGTTTGCAGACGACAGACGGTAAGCAGAATGGGTAACGGTTTCCCATATCGTGGCGGTATCCTTTCTTGAATAGCAGCACGATCTTGCTGGTCTTCCGCAGAGTAGGGACCTTGCATTCAAACAGGTAACGTGCCACGAGCCGACCTAGTGTGTTTATGAGGACTGGCGGATGATTCTTCAGGTGTTCAGATCGTATCCTCACCGGACCTGGTGTTGTTGGATTTTTCACCGACGAAATAGCATGTAGGATTTCGGAAGGTAGAACCGATAGTACGACACTTCCATCCTCCTTTATTTTGTATGAAGGCGGGAGGTACGTGGCTATTGAAGCTATCCGAGTAGTAGTCGTGAACGGTTTTTTTCATTGCCTTTCTGGACGCTGTAACTGTTCCGTCTGGGCGCCGATGTCCAATCATCTTGGTTTTTGCAACTGGCGAAGCTCCGGTATGCTACGCGAATACTTTTCTGAGCCTCCGCATCTTCGACAATAACTGCTGCTCTTCTCTCTTTAAAATCTTTTTTTACCGCATGTCTGCATTATTTTGCAAGTTCGGACGTGAGTGGGCGGTTGCTTGTAGCTCGTGCGATTGCACTCCGGCGTATCAGCTCGAATGTTTCTGGAGACAGACGTCTCTTGGCGATTTCTGAACTGTCAACTTTCTTAGCGCTAACGTCAAGATGTCGCATGTGCCGATCGTATTCCTCGTCGATGTTATCGAAAACGGCGCTTTACGAACGGCGGACTATGAATTGAATGTCGATGTACATGTTTGTCTATTTCTTTAATTATTTATTTTACATAACCTGTCTTACCTTCCAACGGTTTACCGCCTCGCCCTCGCTGGGATGTGTTCCTGGATGTCGGGATGCGATGGGTATTCATCCTCCCAGCAGGGTCTCCAAAGCTGAGAAGGATTCCGGCGTTTCCATTTGTAAACTCAACAAAGGGTAAACCATTACCAGGATCCACCAACGTCCTGATATCAAAATTGTTGTATGGTGGCAAATCTCCCTCTGACTCACAAGGGCTGCGATTGCCTGTGGTGGCGACGACCTGAAGCAGACTTTGGCTTGGCTGACTTCTGGGCTCCAGGAAACCACAATAGCTAAACCAGCAGAACTCCGAAAAAGTGGAAAATACGCTGAGGCCCGCACAATCAGTGAAGACGTTCCAGTACTTCTTCATTTCTATTCGTACGCTCGCATCCATCATCTAGGAAATTTATAGGATTTCTGAGTGGATTCAGGTGCTGCTTGGAGAATTTTGGTCCTCTTCTATGAACGCCGTTGAACATTGCTTGAGCCGATTCTCCTTGGGGTCTAAGACAATCGCGCTGGAGAGTTCCCACTTGGATTGAGGAAGGAAGGTAAGCTCAAACAAGTTTTGTACTATCTTTCTAACCCCAGAGGGATGGGAAGGTAGACAGGGTCAAACCAACACCGTGCTCGTGATGAACTGCATCACTAATACTGCACAATCCACCCTCCCCCTATCTCTCCATGTATAGCCAAATAACTGCCACTCTCCACTCATTTTTCGCATAATCTTTTCGGATAAAATGTGCAAATTTGGTAACGATGAGAAGTGGTCTATGGGCACCAATTTGCTTTTGTGAATGGTTGACAAAAAATTTTTCCCCAACACTTTTAACCATTGTTCAACGCTGCATCCACGTCGTCCTTTACAGAAGAATAGCCAAACACTAAACCAAATAGACAACGCGGAAAGATCAAAAATACATGAGGATTGCCATTCGTACTGTATTCAGTGGACATCACGAAATCACCTTGAACTTGTTGGAACTATTCGTCAAGAAAACAGTGATCAAAAAATGTTTTTTTTCAAACATCATCAGTTTAAC
The DNA here is from genome assembly GCA_900624975.1 of Angiostrongylus costaricensis. Lineage (NCBI taxonomy): Eukaryota > Metazoa > Nematoda > Chromadorea > Rhabditida > Metastrongylidae > Angiostrongylus > Angiostrongylus costaricensis. Next base: position 117,848 of record UYYA01003839.1, on the reverse strand, counting down.
GTTACTACAGCCATAACTTAACATATGCATAGTGAATTAAAACATGGCGCGGAGAAAGGTAAAGCACGGGCCTCGGTTGGTGTGGTGGATAGTACGTGAACCGCCGATAAGGGTAATCGCGGATTCGTGGCGCAGATAGGGTTCCGAGTTTTAAGCATATCTCAGGATCCCTGTGAACCGTTTCTATTCCGGACATGTTCTTTTTATGTGCCACGGTAGGCACTAAATCGTATGAAGTATATCTCGTTCGAAATATTCTGTAAACAAGCAGAATACGCAGCTAATCACAGCACGAAACCCCGAACAATGGGCAGTGTAAGAAGCCAACGATAACAAGACGGAATGAGAGATAGAATGAGTCACGAAATTGTATTGGCATTCTCTAGTAAGTTCCGCTACAAGGTTGTCTGATATCTCGGCGATTACGTGAAATAGTTTTCGACAGGGATTTAAATCAGGAATTTTGCGAAAGCAGCCGCGAGGATATCATCAGAAATGACGATTGCGAAAAAAATATGTGATAATGCTTGGCTCTGAGCACACCGTGAATCTTCCATGGAATCACTATGGAATCGAAACGGTTCAATTAGAAAAAGACCACTCAAGACGTTAAATTGTGATACTAATTCATACAGTGTGTATTCTTTTATGTGTTGTCACACGCACGTTGATTGGTTTTTAGTGTATGGTCATGTAAAAACGTCTAAAAAGTGTCTAAGAAGTACACCACCATTTCGAGAAACTATTTAATTCTAACAGAATTTCTTCCGTGGAATCGTGACTTACCGCTGACGACACAGCAGAGTGCTATCGCGGTGCTCTTTCGTCTCTTCGGCAATGTCATTCACTGATAAGAAAACGTCGTTGTCCAATCGATGTTTTCTAAATGATTACCATTTTCACTAGCACATAAGAGACCAGGAGGTTAGATGACGTCACTAGTGAGTTGAGTTCATTCGAAATGAATTTGTCGAAGGACTGTGGAGAAACGATTATGACCCGCTAAAAATCGATATGAAGAAAAACAGGACTGTTCCAAAATCTCTCTTGTATAGTTAGTTGCCAAGTTTTCTTCCTGGTTTTTTATTGTTTTTTTTTCTAGGAAGGAAAAGGGTAATCGAGGGTTCGAAGCCGGCCTAGGGTTCCGAGTTTTTAAATACAGCAACATTGTGGTTCTAACCAAGAATATTAAACAATCTGAAGCTGCTACTCAGGTTAAAATCGGAATTTATAAAAAGACAGAAACAGAAGATTGCGAAAAAAAACAAAAAGTGAATAAATGGATGATCACTGATTTGAAAGAGAATTGGAAATGTCTTCCGCTAGCGAACTGTTATACATACGGTTTTCATTTCGGCCATTCACCATGTCTTGTGAAGTGCAGTGAACATCTAGTCGTCAATCCATAATGGATGAAATGAATAGGGTACGACTAGCTCACATGGAAATCTCTTTAAACTGGACTACATTATTCTGAATAGGAACACGTCAGAAAAATTAGAAAAGAACCACAGTAGGTGATATCGAAATATCTTTTATTATGTCTTTTTATCGAAAACTGAGAATGTCTGGCTATCATTGCTGGTGCTCGCCACATGTACGACCACTCTTTACTGCTGATTACACTCTAATTTCGTAGCACTTGTTTCGATTCGCACTGCTTTTCCTTCTGACAGGTGGCCTACACATTCAGCACTTACGGGAAAAATTTCATTTATTCCTACTTTTGTTCTGTTGGAAATTGGTCTATAGGCTTGATATTTGCTTCCGCAAAAGCTTCTCACCCATCTCTTTTCCACATCTCCTATTCCACTTGTTACTCTATGAATATTACAGGTGTTTGCAAAAATACCGTAGTATAAAGGACGCTCGGAGTTCATTATAAAACTACGAAAACAAGTATTCAACTGCAACTTCACTGCTCATTTGGACTGATTAGACGCTTCCCACTGCTTTCTGACACCAATCCTTTCCAAAAAAAAGTGATGAGAATGATGGAAAAAAAGCCTTTGTGCACACGAATTACTTAACATTATAAGCAAGTTACTCCGAAGTATAAAAGGGCTAAAGCGTTCACCGCTTATCAATGCTTGAGAAATGTGTTATGTATCTGACTTCACCAAGTATCGTTATAGGTGATTTAAAGTATATCTGGCCTATATGATTTGTGGTGGCCTACCGATGTGTGAGCTCATCGCGACTGTCCTCCCGGATTCCAATTTGCCCTACCCCGAAGGGATGGAAGACCTGGTCGGCCCGGGGCGTAAGATCGTCTTCGTAGGAACCAGCGACCGGTACAGTGTGTCCTGTAAGGCGTCTCCAACCACTGCGCTACACGTGTCCCAGAAAACCAAATTAAGTAATTGAAAAATGTTTTTGTTAGCAATACAGAAAAACTATGTGTATTAGGCAAAGGAGAGTTGTTAGGCCTCCAAGAAGTAAATGAATACATAACGAGGTCACTTATTTAATTAAACGAATTGGAAGGAGTGATCTGGTAGTGTCGAAGAGCCTGAAACTCCCTAAAACGTTGTTCGGCCTCTACAAATCTCTTCCCCATAAAAATTGTGATACCAAGCTCTTACATTATCATTACAGAGTATAAACGAGTAGCTAAGCGAAATGTGGTAACGAAAATGACGAGGATGCAGAAAACAACGGATATTTGGGCAAGCAGTGGCGATTCATTGAATAATTGTGTGCACCACATATAAATTCAGCTGATCAAACGATATTATGATGGATACTACTCGATTTTTCTCAGTTTCTAGGAAAAAACGTATTACCTCTGAATTTCGTTGGATAAGATAAGGTAACAAGATCTACACAAACGGAAAGAATTTCAAATTTGACAGGGAACTTAAGTGAGGCAAAGAGAATTTTTGTTGCAAAATCGAAGTGTGGAGTTCGTTTACGGCTGCCGACGAGTGGGTTTCACAGTACAGCAAGCATAACCTTACGCAGCCTGATAGTATAGGCTTTGCACGAAGAATTTAATGAAAAATGTGATGCTTCCTTTGTACCTCGATCTAAAAGAACTACAAAGCGACTCTGAAACTTTAAGATGACAACTGACGATTTTGATGGTGACAGTATGAATGGGATCCACAATCATTGGGAGAATGAGTGATCTAAGTGTTATATCCTTTCTTCATGTCTAGAAAATTAAAGAAAGAACACACGACATATTTTAATGATTCCTATCGCTTCATTTATATGTAAGTATAACTTGAACACATACCATGGCACCGAATTTTGCGAGGCAGGCGCATGGGACGGCCGACACCTAATTCCGTATTCATTACGGACTTACCCATTTTTCTACAAAACACCGCTTGTAGTAGGGGTCTTCTTGAATTTGGAAACAGAGATTCAGATCGAGAGAATCTGAAAGGCACACAACGTTTAATGTTGACGACAGGGAACTTAGGAAATATGGAATTCTTGTGACAGAGGAATGCTAGAGGTTTGAAGAATATTACGTAATCGGCGTATTATGTGATCAAAGAGGGCTTAAAAGTATATGGCCAGACGAAGACAAATAGGCACTGCAAGCTTGTTGTGGAATCTATGACGACCTTTAGCAGTGTGAACTTCATAGGCAATGGTTTTTCGGAAACATAAGATGGGAGGGAAGCATGCAGTACAAGGTTTGGTGTGATTCGGAAGCCTGATTTAACCAAAAAACCACGTGTGTATCGTAGTACACCTTTAACCATTGGCTTACACGTGCTCTTGTGGGACTCCTTTAATGTACAAAATTGAAGCTATGGAATCCGATATAGTCGTAAATGCATAGCTGAAAAGTGCAAAAACAAAGTTGTAGTGGTCCATGAATGTAACACAAGACAAAGGCTGAGCGGAGGTGTCAGACTATGCCTCGGTTCTGTAGGTAGTCTGCCTAATAGAAAATTTGAGCGTGAAGAGGCTATAGGCTTGGGAAACCTTTTCATTCCGTTCTTTTTCTCTGGATTTTTATAGAAACCAGGATTATTTGTCGCTCTAGCTGATTCTCATGTAGGCCAACGATTGGTATTTGACTAAGCAAACGCTCAGACATTATCGGCTGAAGTCAGTTTCCTGGAAAAAATTTGATTAAGTTGCTTCATGTAGTATTTTGTTAGTTAGTGATAAAATCTTAAAGGAATGAACTATCAGAATTTTGTAGGTACTAAACATAGTTTATGATGCTTCGAATTATAACTCGTATGAAATGGGACCATTTTTTGACTGGTGGCCCTCCAATGATGGCGTCTGTGGCCTCCTTGCTTGACTTTGTTCACCCTTTCCAATACCCGATATACATATATATGTTCACTTATTTATTTATTTTTCTTAATCTGTTATCCGATATATTGTCCGGATTTTACCACCTCTGCCACTCGATTCGTTCGCTAGCGTCCGTCATTCACGAAGGTCTTCCAATTTTTTGCGTGGATTAGGCTGCTGCTTGAAGAAATTTGGTTTTCTTAATCAAATTCGTTGAATTTTGTTTGAGTTCATTTTCATTGGAACCCCACTCGTGCTGGATTGAGAAGAGTCGACTGATCCCAGACAAGTCTTCTAGCAATTTTACGACACCAGAAGATGAGGGGCATGGTGACCACGAGGGGTAGAACCGGCATCATGCTCGCCACGAACTGCACCACTACAACTGCACCATCCATCTCCTATAAATAGCCAAATGACTGCCTTCTCTACTTATTTTTGGCACAAGCTTTTGAAATAAAATGTGGTAGATTTACGAATGATGAAAACTGATCTATGAAAACCAGATTGCTTTTATGAATGACTAGCAAAAAATGTATCCAGAACACTTTCGAACCACTGTTTAACGCTGCATCCACGTAACTAACTACAGGCGAACAGTCAAAGCCCAAGCCACGAAGCACAAAGATATAATATAGCCCAGAAAGCATCGTCTTTAAAAAAGCACACTAAGACTGCCGTTCTCACTGTATTCAGAAGTCAACCTGAACCTGTTGGAACTGTCCATCAAAAAAACAGTAACCAGAAAAAGTTTTTTTTTGAAATATTATTCGTTTAACGTTACTACAGTGATAACACCACAAATGTGTAGTGAATCAAAACATGGAGGAGCGAAAAGCAGAGCAAGGGCCTCGATTGGTGTGGTGGATAGTACGTAACCGCGGATTCGTCGCACAGATAGGGTCCCGAGTTTCAAAGACATCTCAAAATCCTTGTGAGCCGTTTTATGCCAGATATGTTCCTTTTAAAAGGCTACAGTAGACACTAGATCGTATGAACTGTTCCAGACAATCATATCAACAACAACAACAACAGTCCTGCATAAAAAGTATTGCGGAGTGAGGTTCCCTTTCCTCACTTAAGCGGTGCTCCACCGAAGAAGGTTTGACTCGGTGCGACGATGAAGACAGCACACCGAGGAGACGAAGAACTGTGGATATCGACTCGGATTTTCTGAGGAAGACGAAGACGTCGAAACGTTAACCAGATAAAAGCTTCATGACAACCTCGTGTAAACCGAACAATTTAAACGCGTTAAAAAAGGCCTTCCAATCAGTTGGAACAGTGATGGTCACGGGAGCTCTGGACAATCAATGCCGATTCAATGTATAAATATCCATGAGGAGCTCTATATTAATTTGAAGTCCCAATTTCACTACATGACTTCCATCGTGGGCATGTTTAATCTATTATGATCACAGTTACGGTCAATTAAGGTGTCTTCGAGAGAAGAGCTTTAAATACTGACTGGATTTTCCAGTCGAAGCCAGCAAAAAGTAATTGCTTTAGGGAAAATTGAAGCCTACTTTTTATACGCAGGACTGTAACAAAATGTAACTGTATAGGGGATGCGAAGCGTATGTGTGGCCCTTTCAAATGAAACGTCGGCTTTGGTCGGACAGGCGCTATTCATTTCCCTCTCTCTGATTCGATATTTTCAATCGTTTTCCAGTTCTGCAGTCACATCCACTTTTTGCCTGTATGACGTACTTTTGATTTCTGATCGTATTTCAATGAAGCAGATCCTTTGCCTTTGTCATGGATTTCGAGTCGAAAATATGACGCTCGATCAAAATTAATCAGGTCCGGATGAAATTAGCAAATCTTGCTCGTACCTGTATGTCTCAAATAATGTATCTATAAACACTATAGAATTATGAGTTTTATTCTTACAATATTCCACTGACATTGTGGAAAACATGTTCGAAAAAATTACTCTCGTCTTTGCATTTACCATCGTTACCACTTTTACATGAACCGACATCAAATATTCCGTGAATCCTAGCATTTTTTCATTCGATTAGTTTCCTCGCACCCTCGCACATCCCCAAAGGTCTTCGAAATTGCGTATGGCTTCCGTTGCAGCTTGAAGATTTCTGTGTTCGCTATAAATACCTATGAATGCTGGTAGAGTCAATTCCCACTGGAACCCAGGAATAGCCTTCCTAGGATATTCTAATGTCTTCAGCACAGATAAGGCGGAGCTTTGCGGTTTGCAGGCAGCAAGCTGATCCCACACAAGGTTTGTCCTAACCTCTCTGTTGAGGAGGTATGGAAGCATCGGTTGGTTCGTTGTGAAAACGGAGCAGAGCCTTGCATGCATTGAACGCCATTTCTCCACTGCGTAACAAGTACTGAAATATTCCAAGAAAAAACATTTCGAAACAACCACAATGATGCTGAGATATTTGAAAACTCCGGACCGCCGGTAACTGTGGTGGAGAACGAACGCGCTATTGTCCTTTCCAGGAAGAAACACGTTCATCACCACACCATACGGCTCCTTCGTTTCCATGTCCCTCATCTAGTTCAACATCAGCAATCACCCATCAACGGGATTGTTCTGGGGAGCCCACATATGCATTTTGCAAATAACTCAGCATCATTGTGGCTGTTTCACAAATAATACTCTACCGTAAAAACTTGTACAAGGTAGTAAATGAAAAGCCAACATTGCAAAAACATTGTATTATATTAGGCATACCTAGACTACCCCTTATCGTGTGTTGCTGCAGCTCCAAACTTTTGAAATTTTTCTGACTGATAATGACGGTAGTACAACATCACAAATTGTTTAAATAATAACGGGCCAATTCCAGAACATTGTGAGTTCGGAGCCTCACTCTGCTTTATCTCCAAGTCCCCTCTCCTCATCGACTTAATCACAAAATTGCTACTGTCTACAAAACTGCTGAACTCTATTTGTACAAGCGTCAAGTCAGCAATGTGAACAACCACTTTATTAGTGTATACCAAACCTGAACGAGATATGATTTTAAGGTCCTCGATTTTGCCAACTAAATTACAACGACCGAAGGCCCCAAAATTTGTTTAAGGTCACAGACTTTGTTCGCCGCGGTTTACGTATATCGTGCTTTTCAGAACAGATAAGCTTCAGAGAATGTTGTCCTTGTTAAACCGTACAGATCAAAATTCGAGCTTTGTGTTCTTTTAGATCCGAAAGTTTCCAACGAGCAATTGACATCCTACTAAACACGATATGATGTTCAAATACGCTGAATACGGTTAGAATATATTGCCACCTTCACGGTTATGTTGGCACATCCGTTCTATTCACATCAAGTCAACACGATATGGTGGAACTGGTCACGGTACGTTAGTTCCTAATTCGTGAGCACTAGAATCTTCTGTCAATTTAAAAAATTAGAATAGTATTCTGAAAGGAGATGCTTTATAAAAACAGAAGAGTTTTTTCAATGAGCAAAGGGTATCAGTATTGTTAAGCTTCTAACATAAGAAGATCTCAAACAACAAGCTTTTAATGGCGACTCTTGCTACAAATTGACATCACAACAAATCGAACACACTGTTTAGATCCCGATGGGATGAAGGAAAGCAAAATTAGGTTTGATTTTACTCTCAAAGCCAGTATTTGTTAATAACAAACATCCAAAGTGCTGTCCAACATTAGCAACATGTTTCGCAATACCTCCATCTTCCAGTACTGTTACCGCTCATTCCTCATCCCAACTCCATTCTTTTTCGAGTTATTGCTTTTCTGTGCCTTATCCTATGCCCACAATTATGCAAAACGTAAATGATCTCCCAATACCCTCCTATTACACACAGCCATACTCCTCAGTACGTTTTTAGATTTTCTGATATCGGATTCACCCGCCGAATTTTTTCAAGTTGTCTAGATTTGATCTTGTTGTGAAGTGGGAAAAAATCGTTTCTTTTCAGACCCAAAGGAGAATCTATTTTCTCAGAAGCACTGTAGATGTTAGCCCTTCTTCTTTCTTGGAAGCACTGTAGATGTTAGCCCTCATTCCCTCTGCCTAGCTAGTTCTTAATAATGTGAGAAAGACATTACCAGCAAAGCGAAGATGCTATAGTTGCCGTCATCGATTTGCACTTCCGTGTCGTCCCTGTTGCCGTTTCGCTTGATATTAGTGAAAGTGGGTGTAAATAATGTTGGCCTCACCCTGCCAAACCGCTTTTCTTACGTAAATGTTTACGTCGTTGTAGAATAGTAATATTTTGGTGTTGAAATTGTTATATAGCTCATGAAGGATTTTTATTTACTGATCATCAACCTCGTTGTCGCGTGGATGTGGTCTATCGTACTGAATCCTTTTCGAAATCCTACTTGCCCACATGACTGTCTTTCGTCCAATCTCGAAGCTCTTGTGGATCACTCCAGTGAAGAGCTTAGGCACGACGCGCAGCAGACAGATTCTACGAATCCTCCTTTTGTGGAAGAACAACAAATTATTGGTCTACCAATACCTTTTTCGATTATTAAACAAACAAAAGGTTGATAAAAAAGTTTATTCTGCTAACGTTTCGAGGTCGTCGTCTTCTTCAGAGCTGGATTGATTCGAATCGATGGCCCACAGGTGGTCGTCTTCACGATGCGATTGTTCTTTGTCGTTTCGAGTCGAATCCAATGAACCGGAACACCGATCGAATGGAGAATATCACTCGACGGCGCCATCTTATACAGGACGGGTGTTGATTTACTGCCGCCATCCGGAACGATTTACTTTGGGTGGGCAATACATCCTGTAGCAGTAGGTATTATACTAGCCAGCACCCAGCGAACCAATATTTTTCAAACTGACTTTTACTAAACCTCTTCAAAAATAATCAATAAAGTGAAATATTAACGTAGTAAAATAAAATTAATACAAAAACAATTTTAATGCAATAAAATAAAAATGTTAATTCGCTGTGTTCTTCTAATATTTTGGAATGTTGCATTGTAGGAGGTAATCCATGAAAAGGAGGTGTTTAGGTCAAGGACTAACGGTGATTTCGACAGATGTTCCAGTCTTATCAAAACGGGATCGGGTGCTGCAAAGTTCTTTATTGACGTGATAGAATGTCGCAAACCGGGAGCGAGAACAGCTGCAAAGATATATCCATCCCGTGGAGTAACGCGTACACTACCACACCTTGCGGGTCCTTCGTTTAGCCTGTTTCTCAGCTAGTTCTATTGATTATTGAAAACATGTGAAACGAAGGACCCGCATGGTGTGGTGGTGAAGGCGTTACTCCCCGGAAAGGACAATAGCGCGTTCGTTCCCCACCGCAGACACCTGGGGTCCGGAGTTTTGCAAATATCTCAACATCATTAAAGTTATATTTCTCAATATATACCCTGCCATTAAAAAGAGTAGGCAGTAAATAATAAGTTAAAATTGAGATATATCCACCATTTCTGTCTTGACATGGGGGAAGGCAAACGTGGGCGCTTTTGGAATATCTGCGGCATTGCTTAGACAAAACTTAAAGCAAAAGTTAGACGCAGATGGATCCAAAGGATGAACTGCCAGTTTTGGCTGCGCCGATATGGCACATAGTTTTTGTATTTACGAGGGCGTATTCATGCATATATGCGTTGGTGTGCTCTCGTTTGCGCGGATTGTATTCTACGAGTCAATTCGGCCAAAAACCTGCAATCAAGTGACAGAAAAGTGTATGAAAGACGGTAAGGAATCACCTTCCACAAACAAGCTCACCGTCTACTTTAGCAGAGAGTGGCAATTCACCCATGAATATATCTAGACCCACGATCAGAACCCAATAAGTTATGCGTGGGTATCAGAAAGCTAAAAACAGTAAAAGAAACGGGCCTTATTCCTCTGACCCCGGAAGAGCCCCTAATTCGCCAGCATTGGGTAGTACGAGCGCGGCGAGGTTACTAAAATCCTGTGACCATTCTAAGCTATCGCAGAGAACTAAGTCGACGATCTGTACCTACAAGTTTGCACACTTTCATCTGAGACGTTGATAGAACTTGATCATCCAAGCAAGAAAGATAAGGTACGATGTCATCGGACTGGCCGAGACTAGAAGACGCCGTCCATTCCACGCCGTCTATGATATCGAAGAAGAATTCTCCCTAGGAACAAGCGATAGTAGAGGAGACGCGGCGTCGGCGGTCTCGTCAAGGCGAGCTTGTCCATGAACATCAATGGATTCCAATGTAGTTCTCGAGTTTACCCATGAGATTCACTCGAACAACTAACATCCCGAATCTCACGCTTACTATTGGAGAGATATAGATCAGTACCGGCTTTGGCAATCGTCTTCGTTTGCGCAGCGATATCAAACTATAAAGAAGAAGTCGTAACGCTCTATATGAACTGGAAGAAGTTCTACAGAGAAGACCATACATACATCAAGGTCACCACTGGAGATTTTAACGCATGCAGAAGACCGTTTGAAGAACATCAAATTGGGACCCATGGATTACAATGGAACGAGCTGGTGAGCGGTTGCCTGAGTTTATCGTGACGACCAAGACAATCAATGGTAACTCGCAATTCCAGAAGCCCCACCCTCAGCGCTGGTTGTGGGAGTCTCCCAATGGAGAGTACCATAACCAAATAGACTACATCATAGTAAATCGAAAATTTTGCATTTCCGATTCGCCGTTGTCCCAAAATTCTACACGACATCAGAGACCGCCGACTCTTTCGTGCAAAATTTCACTTCTCGCGGAAAGAAGAAAAAGTCATTAAACTCAAAAAACGAAGTCCAAAAATCACCATGAACTGGAATTTATTCAGTTCATTAGCTGGATATTGTGAAAATGCCGTTCTGGATAACATTAACGAGGAATACAATCGGCTCATTCAACATCATCACGTTGGCGCTATGAAACCTGAGAGTTCCAAAGTCATCAAGAGACGTCTGTCTCCAGAAATGCTAGAGCTGATACACCAGCGTGGAATCGCACAAGCTACAGGCAACAGTGAACTCATGCCAGAACTTGAAAAACATAGCAAACAGCCGATAAAAGAAGACCTTAGAGAAAGAAGAGCAGCAGTTATGGTCGAAGCCTTCACCAATTGCTAAAAAAGGATAACTGCACTCCGGGGCCCAGACAGATCTCTTCAATAGCGACGTCCTCGTGCTTTCATATGAAATAAAGGTGGACGGATATGTCGTACCACCGGTGCTCTCATCCGAAATCCGACATGCTATTTCGTCCCTGAAGAATCGAGTTACATCTGGTCTGGACAAGATAACATGTGGACACCTGAAGAACCTTCAGCCAGTCCCCATAAACAAACTAGCTCGGCTAAGCTCGGCATAAACTCACACGTTACCTGTCTGAATGCAAGGTCTTTACTCAGTGGAAGACCAGCAAGACCGTGTTGTTGTTCAAGAAGGGTGACCTATACGATATCGGCAACTATCGCCCAATGTGCTTGGTGCCTTTCGCCAACAACTTTTCACTCGAGTCATCCTAAACAGTGTCTAGAGAACACTGGACGAAGGACAGCCGTGTGAGCAAGCAGTGTTTCGAAAGGGATTTAGTACGATGGACCACATCCACACGGCAACACGGCTCATTGAAGTATTGCGAGAGTACAAATGACCGCTCTGTCTCACTTTCACCGATTTACAGAAGGCTTTTGATTCAACTGAGATAGAAGCAGTCTTGGAAGCCTTTGATAGTCAAGGAGTCCCTACTCAGTACATAAAGATTCTTTGTGAGCTGTACAAAAATTTCACAGTCAAAATGTCACCATTCTACAACGATATTAGCACGTAAAGGACGTAAAAACGGGGCTAGGCAAGGCGATACCATCTCACCAAAATTATTTATCGCCACCTTCCAGAACGTCATGCGAACATTGGAATGGGAAAACATGAAATCGAGGTTCGTCAATTACAAAATCTTCGCTTTGCTGATGACATCGTTCTTATAACAGCAGACATTAGCCAAGCGGAACGAATGCACGCCGATAATTGATCTTCGACTGAATCTCCTAAAAACGATGTTCATGAGTAACGGATGGGTTACATGTGCCATGCTCACACTCAACGGAATGAATGTCTCCGAGTGCTTCAGCCACACCTATTTGTGTCGGAAAACCTGTATTATGAGCGACTTAGTTCTTCAGTTCAGGAAGAAGAAGCGAGAGACTTGGAGTGCTTTCAAGAGCATCAAGGAGGTAGTGACAAAAACAAAGAACACCCGACTCCATGTCCACCTTCTCGAGTTCATGGTTCTTCTTGTTTTAACGTATGCGTCAGAACCCTGGTGGTTGCGTAAACTGGATAAAAGAGCCCTCAGTGTTATTGAACGCGCAGTCGAAAGAACGACGATAGGAGTATTCCAAATCATGCAAAATCCGTAGCTCCGACTTGCGTCAACGATCAAATATCAAAGATCCCGTTGTGTACGCTAAACAGTCGAAAATAACGTGGGCCGGACACGTAATGCGTATGAACGACAACCGATGGACATGATCCGTTAGTGAGCTGATACCTCGGGATATCAGACGTATTGCAGGAAGACCACCAATCCTACTGGTCATAGTTCCTCATGAAAACGCTAGAAGAAAGATGTGATGTTCTTTGATTCCCTACAGTAAGGAAGTTTTGGCCTATTCTGTAATTGTTTGTTTCGACAACATCACGATGAATACGGCAGGCTAACTCGTCTTTACGTTAACTCTAATAAAGCAAGAGAAAATCACTAAAAGAGCCTGTCTGTAGAAAGACTTTAGGTGATGTGATACTTTGCCTAATACATAGAACTGTGGAAACACTAGCCAATTGCAAACTCATGTTCGAACTCACAAAGCCGCGAAGAAAGACGATAAAAGAAAATTTAAGTTATAGAAGAGCAGCAGTATATCGAAAGTTACGGAGAGTGAGAAGGCCAACCGCAACTCTTACCGAAAACTCGCCAATAACACGTTCCGGATAATCGGACACTTTTTGCGCCCAGATGGAAGAGTTACTATTTCCAGGCAATAAGGAAAACATTTGTTACTTTTACTGTGATCTATTCACCAACCACGTCTTCCTGCCTTCATATCCCCCCTCAAATTGGGAAGAATAGATATGTCCTGCCGCCGTTCTCCTTTCTGAAGTCCGATGTGCTACCTGGTGGGTAAGAAACCGTCATACAACACGCTGTCCTGATAGAATTAGACCAAAACATCTGAAGAACTTTCCACCAGTCATCATCAACACACTGCGGCGACCTTCCAGATGTCACCTGTCGGAATCCAGGATCTCTAGTCACTGTAGAACTGCAGGCCTTAACAAAAAAAAAAACGAATTTTACGACATTAGAAACTATTCTCCATTCTGCATGCCATCTGCTATCTATAAACTCCGAGTCATTCTCATTATTAATGATAGAATACTGCACCTATGAACGCCATGTGTGCTAGCAAGGTTTCGAAAAGAATTAACTGTGGTTGATCATATGCGCACGATAACGAGACCTGAAACATCATGAAAGTATCAAGATCGCTCTATCCCATTTTTATCAACCTGGAAAAAGTCTTTGACTCCACTCAGACCAGCCAGTTATGGAGCTCTGGATATGTAGGGCATCTCCGCTGAGTATATGCAGATTCCTCGTGGGCTGTGTAGGAATTTCACTACAGGACTTCACCATTTTATAACGACATCAGCATCGATGTGAAGGAGTGAGTTCGATAGTCTGATATGATCTTGTCAAAATTAATTACAACCACCTTCGAGAACGTCATTCGAAATTTGGAATGAGACAATACGGGAGTGAAATTATACCGTTGACAATTACACCACTTTCGTTTTGCTGATGACAGCGTTCTTATAACACGAACTATGGGGTAGGCACCGTAGTGGTAGTAGAGCCGTCCACCACGAGAGCGGTGCTGGTTTAACCTCGCACCCGGCTCACCAAGGCTCTCATCCTTTCAGAGTTGGGAGACGTATAGCAGACTTGCCCAGGCACAACTCACTTTCTGCAATCTAAGTGGAAGAGCTCCAGTCAGGTTATCTCAGGATTCCAGTTAGAACTGACTCAACCAGTATTCTACGACTTTCAAGACAAAATGGAAATCCTCAAGCAGCAGTCGACGCCACATGTAGGAAGTTGGAAGACCTTACTGGATGATGGATGCGAGGAAACGAAACTACTGTAATGAGTGCTGGGATCCTTACAGTAGATGTGAATACTAGTAATGTAAAAAGAATAAAAAATCGAGCACTAACCAAGCGAAGCGAATATTGACCGATGTCAACAACGGTCGTAGAAAGACTGAACTTCGACTAAATCTCGCGATATTGGTAAAAAGCGAATTTGTTTGCGATGTTCCATCCACGAAATGAATATGATCGAACGCTCCATTTATGTATACCTGGTTCGCGGGATCAACCACTTAGCTACATGGCTTAGCTGGAAGAAGCAAGCGTCCTGAACAGCTTTCAAGAATATCGTAAAAGTTGTGGAGAAAACAAAAAAAATAAGAAGTAAGACATCCCTATCAAGATCTACGTTTTCGACTCCACAACTTTTCCTTGCTTAATGAACACCTCACAAACCCTTTCGTCATGCAAGCGCGGTAAAAGGTCTATCGATGCTTTGAAACGTGATATGGGATATGTAAGTATTCCTCATCAAGCAAGTGAGAGTGGGAATCCGAAGTTTCGACCTTTTTCGATGATAAGAAGTCATAGATGCCACCATATCGTGCCAATCTGTCTGCACACATGTGTTCAAATCCGTATGACCCTGATCTTGCCAGTCTGATCTTCACTTTTGCGAGTTCTATAAAACTCCCTTCGCTACTTGGATCGAAAAAATCATCGATTGAACTCTGTCGCAGTTCTGCGAAAAGAAGCATCCAAGTTGCCAAAAAGCGCTAGATCAAAGTAATCAATTACTGTAGTGACCACATCATACACTAAAACATTCTTCCAAAAAATATTTAATTTCTACGTCCATTTTTATTTGCTGCTTAGTCCAATTTTTCTTAACGGCAAGGTATTATGTGAAATACAACCATAATGATGCTAAGACACTCGCGAAATTTCGGAACGCAGGTGAAACGAAGGACCTCCACGATGTGACGGTGAACGCGTTAGCTCCCGGAAAGGGTAATAACGCGTTCGCTCTCCAATGCAGATGCCTGCGGTCCAGGGTTTTGTATTGAAATGTATGAAAAGTGTGAACATGCTGTAATAATCTCCCAATAACCTAGCAGAATTTTAGTTTGTACAACTTCAGGTGGATTAGTTCATAAGAAATTTAAATTCACAGAAAATCAGCATGTGTCGTCCAATACTAATGTACTAGTACAGTGCGCAATCAAGTACATGCTACAGGCTAATCAACACTTCTGCTATCAACAGATTCGAAAAAATTTAAAATTCTAACAATTGGTGTGGTTCCAAAAATTCTACCAAGCGCAGTGTATATAAAATAAAAATATTAGAGGAGCACAAAATGAGGATCAAACAACAAGAAAAATCTGAAACAATACGTTATGCGAAAAATTATGCAGATAGAGGAATGAATCACAATGAGTCGTATATAACTACCAAAAGTTCCGCAAGAAAGATGGCTACAGTGCGCAATCAAAACCACCTAATCATGAGATACATAAGATAAAGGCCAAATAAAAACCTTGGGACTGACGAAAGGAAGAACCCAAGCAACGGGAATAAGCATGGTCACCATATTTAATAGAAAAGATAGCTTGAACGGCCAATAGTATCACTTCCCTTTCGTAGAAGTTGAGGAGCACAAAAACCAGAACAACACTGACAATTAATGTTGTGGCTGTTGTTGTTGCTGGTGTTGCGCTCTGGCGTGCTCTTCGCGTATTTTCTGTGCTTTCAAAAATTCTGCGTAGTCGATGTAGCCATCAGAATTAAAATCATCATCTCTGAAAACCTGATCATCATTGATCATATTTTTATAGAATATAAAACAGCCATTTCTAGGTATGAACCTCAAAATTGAATCAATCATTGATTCTAACTCCAATTCACTTGGCAAAAGCGGTGGCTGATGAACATTTTGTTGAGGGCCGGGATTTTCTGGAAAAGGAATTCGGTCAAGGATAAACGCTGTGAGTTTGTCCAATTTCAAATGAATAATTCTAGAACTCAAAAACTAGGATTTAGTTTCATGGTAGAACATCGCCGCTTTAATGACACCATTGATAAATGTTGCCCTTTTGAACGTACCCATATGAAAGTGCGTTATTGCTTTTATAAGCTCCACACCATCCAGTCGCCCATTTTTGTCGAGATCGTGCATGTTAAAGTAATGAAATTGAAGTTGCTCAGGTGTCATATTAGCCGTGGGGTCCACTTTACCTTCCAAGTGTTCTTTGATGTGTCTAAAAACGTAGAATCTTTTGAGACAACTGAGTATCGAAAATAACTACAAAACTTCTTTCTCCAAAAGTAATCATTTCTCTGCCTTTTTTACACATAATGACCCAATAAATACCAAATGAAGGAAGAACTGACTGTTCATCTTTTGCCTCTTCACCTCCAAACTTAGGTGGAGCTGGAGGAACCTGCTGGGCAGGTGTCGGCTGCTGATGTTGGCCCTTAAACACAAATGCTTGGAAGTGGACATTAATTCGTAGTATAAAAGGATATGTGCTGAGATCGAATTCGCCTGAATAAATCTACTAAACAACAAGCTCTTGGTTCGAAAAATACGCCGGTTGTTTAAAAAAAAGACTTTCAGAATGCTCATGAATAGCTGCCTTGTCAGCAGGCACCCTATCATGGCAACCGCAGAATTCACTCCGTTGTAGTTACTGTTCATCAATTGACCATAACTTAAGTGTCTGACACGACTGATATCCCACACTACATACAGTCTCAGAAGTCGCGTCGTCGATCATCCACCTTGTGCTTCCGCTGAAACTCCGAATCTCTTTACGGACCTGACTGAACCTACTTCTACTAACTTCCAGTGGCTTCCTTCTGACAGTGCGCTAATGGGGAGCAACTATTTTTGAAATATCAGCATAGTGTAATTAGCTTCTTATTTACTCCTTATTTTTTAATACTACATTATCGTTTATACTACAGCTTCAGCTTAACTGGCTTCAATGTCGATTTGTGCTCCCAAGATCAAGACCCGTTGACGGCTGATTGCTGATAGCACCTGTAGGTCAATAACAGGTATGAAAGAAAGGAGGAACAAAGGAACTCGCATGGTGTGGTGGGAAACGCGTTAGTCCCCAAAAGAGTAATAGTGCGTTCGTTCCCCATCGCAGACACCAGCGGTCCGGAGTTTGGCAAATATCTCACCATCATTATGGTTATATCCGCATGATGTTAAAATTGAAACCTAACTTGGTATAGAGATAACCCTAGAGACGAAAGCATATCTTGGAATTGTACGCCTATTTATATAAGTGTCCTGAGTTGACTCTTTCGAATAATCAGCCGTCGAAATTCGTTCACTATATTGACACTTTGACATAGTCAAAGGTAGAGTGCTCGACGGTGTCTACAATTCTAACCGGAAAATAGACACCTAGTTTAACAACAGTAGTTTTTATCGGACTATCACCGGACAATCACAGCTATCCACCATCAGCAACCTGTATAAAAGGGCATCACCAAGTGAGTATTCGAGGAGATGGCCCGCTGAGGAAGACCTGACTCGACACGAAGGCGAAGCTGCCACGTCGAGACGAATAACAAGCGCGGACCATCGACTCGAATGTAGACACGCGGATCATGGGCTCTGAGGAAGACGAAGACGTTGAAACGTTAGCCGAAAATAAATATAATTACCAACTTCGTGTAAGCTCATCAAAGAAAGAATACATATTGATTAGTCACACTGAGGTTCAAGGAAAGTCGGTTTCGAAATAGTAGTTTTTGTTTGACTTAGTATGCAATCCACTCCTACTACAAAAGCTATAAAAGAACAATACCATTTGTTCAATTTCAGTTGTCACAATACCTACTGACTTATTCGAAAAAAGTTTCCAGCTGGAATAATCGACAACTGTCGGCTTAACTCTTGACTATTATGCCTCCCTGTTCTAGACTACATTATTTAACACTATTTCATACATTCGCGAAGGCAAGAGTCATACGTGACTCAACAGAAACATTATATTTGATGCACGAGAAGTAAACAGTTGGCTTGACAAACTGACGTGGGATTTTTCCTTTCATTTTTTCATTTGAGGATACCAGTCACTTTCAAAATGAGCACTGTAGGCTGTTAACCTATTAAGAAAAGATTTTAAGGGTATCCGTTCAGTAGTGATGTCGATATGAACATGTTATTGATATCTACAAGTGCGGCTCCTTAATTGTTCGAGAGTTCCGAACACCATGAGATCTCCACCAGGTTAAATTTGAAGGGGTCAGCGAAATGTACTTTACGGTCACCATAACCTTCATGATAAATTTTCTCGTCGAAAAAGACGATAAAGACACCATAAAAGAACTAAATTAGACTGTCAATGTTGCACCAGCTCTGCGTCCACAGAACTAAGATACCCGGACCGCATTTCGAGTACCACAAATCTCTTTCATTAAATAGAATCTGCCGGGAACTAGGGCCAGTGTGAGTCATTAGCGACTTTTTCCCGTTGTTTTATTTGCTGCACAAACATCCTCAGCAATACGTGCTTTTTGGCTACTATTAGTGATAAAAAAGATAAAGCTCTCGGTGTTGATCAATCCGAGGGATGCGCCATGCATTCGACTTCATTAAGCATCGTTTGGAGGTGAATGAATGCATATCTGGCCTTCACAATTACTTACGGTGGTCTACCAATGTATCGAGCCAGTGCTGCTATCCTTCCAAATCTGGTACCAATTTGCCGACCTAGAAGGGATGGAAGGTTCGGTGGGCCACGGGCGCTGGGATCGATTCCACGTGTGTTTTGCGGGGCGCCTCCAACCACTGCACCACAAGCGCCCTTTTACATTTTTACATTACTGTTATCTTTATACCACTACATACTATTTTCGCGGGACGCGTAAAGCGCAATGGTCTGAGGCGCCCTGCATCACATTTCGGATCTATTGCCGCGCCCCAGCTCCCAAGCTCTCCATCCCTCTGGCGTCAGCAAATTGGTACAAGAGCTGTCTGGGAGGATAGCAGCACTGGCTCGATACAACGGTAGGCCACCGCGAGCCATTGTAAAGGCCAGAAATCCATTTAATCACCCCCGATGCTTAATAAAGCTCAATGCACGGCGCATCCCTCACGGACTGATC
This sequence comes from Angiostrongylus costaricensis, assembly GCA_900624975.1. Classification (NCBI taxonomy): domain Eukaryota; kingdom Metazoa; phylum Nematoda; class Chromadorea; order Rhabditida; family Metastrongylidae; genus Angiostrongylus; species Angiostrongylus costaricensis. Next base: position 98,378 of record UYYA01003839.1, on the reverse strand, counting down.
AACGCCGAGAGCAATATCCATTTTTTACATACTATTTTTTAAAAGGTTCTTAGCATATTTTTTAGAAGACTCCTAAGACTCCTATATTAACTACTACTCCAGTTTTTGAAATTAGATCCCATTCCTCACCCATAGTAGAAGCTTCTTTTTAAAACCACATTTACATCCGGACTACTTAACATATTAGGGATAAATGGCCACAGTTATGCGGAAGAGTTTTATGGGTACCTCTGACGCGGCCCAAAAAAGATAATCTATTTAACATGTTCAGCATAAGAACTGGTCCTCTTTTAAACTACGGAAAAAATTATAAACAGGAGCACTTTTGAAAAACTGTCTTACATAACGAACGGATGGCGTCTGTTGATTGTGTACCTAGGAATAAATCACCTTTTAGTATAGAGAAAATCACGAACGTTCACGAATACGAGTTCACGAAAGCGCTACACACAAACGAACAGTACCCTATCAGAGTGGCAAAACTAGTAAATAAACAAAGACTTCATTTTTTTACTTAGTGCCTATCCTTTTCTAATGGCATCGCATAGGAAACCATCACATGGTGAGGTGGTGAACGCGTTAGCCCACAGAAAGGGTGACAGCACATTTCCCCACCGCAGACACTCTTACGGCTGCTAGCACTGGCAGATAGAAAACCAGTAGAGAGAAAGGCGAAACGAAGGACCCGCATGGTGTGGTGGTGAACACGTTAGCCACCGGAAAGGGCAGTAGCGTATTCGGTCTCCACGGCAGACACCTGCGATTAAGAATTTCGTAAACGTCTCGGCATCATTATGGTTGTATTTCATAAAAGACCACAGTGTTCCAACGTGTCATTCAATTCGTTTAGTAGAGTTAAAATAAGAAGAGAAAGCACATAAAAGGAGAGGGAGAAGGAGAAAAAGAGAGAGAGAGAGAGAACGACAATCAAATCTGCTACCTGCGGAAGTTGGTTGCCGTCCTGTCCTGGAAATTGACCTGCTTGATGAGCTACTAAGGTTGGGAGCCAGAGCAGGTAACCCAAGTAGTACATTCCTAAAAAGAAAACGATTTGATTGGATCTGACTGATCATTATAGGGATATACGTTCCCAAATAACACCCCGTTGAAGAACGAGATATAAACAAAAGTAAAACAAGGGATATTTTAAATGAGAACATGTAAATGTAGAGATTCTTAGAGTTCTCAAGAAGGATATGTTTCTCTGAGAAGAGTTCGCAAACACTGCCAAGAACATATGTGCATCAGAGGTACTAGCAACGCGTCGTTCATCCGGAAGAGCAAATTCAGTTGAATATTTCAAGAACATGTGAACAGCCACACTCCACAAACAAACTGAAGTGGTTCTCCCTAAGAAGTGACATCTTAACAACATCATGAGGACAGCTACACTACGATCCTTATTGAGGACAGTACTATGAAAGCCACTTAGATAAACTTGTACCGTTGTTGTAGTCAAAACAAACGATTATTGTCAAATTGTGGATAACACCGCTAGAGTGGAAAGACTGTCTGAGAGAAAGGCAGAACGAGGGCCTCAGTGCTGTCGTGGTTAATACGTGAGTCTCTTGAAAGGGTAATCGTGCTTCGATTTGGCATAGGGTCCAACTTTTGTAAATGTCTCAGCGACATTGTGGTTGCATTTCATATAATACCCTGCCGTGAAAAAATAATGGGCAGTAGATAAAAAGATCATACGCCGCCATAACTGTTAGCTCAACAAATCTATTCACCTTTCCCAAACACCTCGGATCGCTGCCAACCAAGTAAAAGTTTCCTTATTCTTGTTATGATTCCTATTCCAAAACACACTTTTCGCTCGTCCTCTTCCTCGAGAGCCGTACCGCAAAAAACGGAACAAACAGAATCCTGCCCGGTAGAAGATGGTACTCTTTTCCAGTGCTGGTGTTGGTGTTCCTTTTTTGCGCTGAGAATTCTAAAAACTTCACCTTAGCCCTTATTTAATATTAATTGCAAACTAAATTAAAACTGAAATAGTAGTTTGTAAAATATCACACTTATCCTTATAGCGCTAAAGCAAGTTTCTTTTCTTGGACTGTGATGTTCTCAACAAGGACAATAAACGAGAGATTACTACCACTTATAAAGAAACCAGTACGGTCGCTAATGTTTTAATCTTAGATGAAAACTGAGACCTGAATGATTCTGAGATATTCATAAAACTTGGACCCCAGGTCAGATCGAACCACCACTATCTATTCCGGGGTTTGCGCGTTACACAATGCACCATGGACGCTCTTGCTTTGCCTTTCTCTCAGCTAGTTTTCTACTTAACGGTGCCATCAGTAATCACCCGTCAGCGCGATTGATCTGGGGAGCACAAATCGACCATCAGAGCACTGAGAATTGAATTCATTCTCCAAACACGGTAAGAATATGAAAATCCTCAGAGAAATGAAGGCCTAAAGAGATATTTTGCTATTCTGTGGAAATAGTTCACAAGTAAGACATCAATCTTAAGCAACACTGAACAATCTTAAGCAACACTGAAATGTTTCCAAGTTGGTAGAACATAGATATTACGAGCAGTTCATTTATATAGAAGCAGGCTTACTTAAAACCTCAAAGTCTAAGTAAATTTCATGGCTATATACATATATATATACAACGTATAAAGGGCGCATGTGGCGTAGTGGTTGGAGGCGCCACTGCGACACACAAGTGGAATCGATCCCCGCGCCCATGGATAACCAAGCTCTTCATCTCTCCGGGGTCGGAAAATTGCTACTGGACTTGTTTGGGAGGATAGCAGCACTGGCTCGATACGTCGGTAGGCCACCGTCGGTAGGTCATTTGTAAAGGCCAGATTAATCACCTCATGGCGCATCCCTCAGGGATTGATCAACGTCGAGAGCTTTATCCTTCTTTCATATGAATAGTGTGTATATATATTTACATGTATATATATATATATATATATATATACGACATTTTGGCAGCTAGATGGCTCGTCTTCATGGGTTGTGCGGGCAGCACCATATATTCCGCTCCCATGTTGCGCATTCATTATCCATGGTGGTGACCTGCTTCTAACATGGTGCTTTTTTTCCATTTGTGTTTCACAATTGCTGTACATGTTCCTGCATCTCAAGGATGAGTGATAGTTCTGGTACATCTAAACTGCGAATTCTGGATAGGTGTTGTGTGTGTTGATAAAATTTCAGTACTCACTCCTCAGGTACTCTGCTGATCGCAGACTGCTCCATGCGCAGTTTCCCATGTGACTGAAGTGTCAGTCGAAGGCTTTCCTACAAGCATACTACTTGGAAAAACGTCGAATCGAAGAGGTGAGTGCAGATTTCGTAGTCCATGGCATAGTCAATTGCTTCTACCAGAAGGTGGGACTGCTCATGCTTCTCTTCCTCTTCATTCACTTTGCACCACGGGTTTCTCATGAACTTGATTTTCTTCCGAATTATGCACAGCAGACAAAACTAACCTAGCTGACAAGAAAGCAAAGAAGCAAACGATCTGTGGACTCTCCAAACCAATTATTTCGCCGTGCTTGACTGAATTCGTATCTTGTTCGAAGCGATGTGTTGATTTAAGCGATTTCTACCGGACGTCCATTTTCAGTGTGTTGCCCGTGAGCAGGCCACCTCTCTAGCAGAGGAACAATTAGAGCGTTACCACCGCGCCCGGCTCGATCACTATTGTAAAGTGATCGAAAATAAAGAAATGTATGTTATTCATTGCGGAAAATAAACAAAGGATTTTGGTGCTCCACTATTTCCTGGTAGTAGCGCTTTTGCCTCCAATTAATCGATTTTTAAGACGAAAAATATCCCTGAATCATATGTGCAACATAGGATAACCTTAAGAACACGTGGTGATACTCTGTTGGGTGAGCAGCGTTAACCAGAAACTGTAAAGAAAGCCGATTACAGGACATGGCATCCATTTGACTATACATTCTCTAAGTTTCTACTCTGAGTAATATTACCTAGTTCTAACACAATTAGTGTAATTAGTTAAGCAGTTAGTTTAGTTTAGTTACAATTCTAAGTAATAAAATAAGTATCCTCTAAATCCTCTCAACAGTTTACCGCCTCATCTTGGCTGGGAGGTGTTTCTCGGTGTCGGGTTTCGATGTACAACGGTGGATCCATCCTCCCGGCAGGATCTCCCAAGCTGAGGAGTCCGGCATTTCCATCAGGAAGCCTAGCTAAGAGTAAACCATATCAGGATCCGCCACCGTCCTGGTATCAAACTATTAACATAGTGGCAACTTCCCTTCTGATCCACAAGGGTTGCGACTGCCTATGGTGGTGAAGACCCGGGGCAGACTTTAGCCAGGCCGACCTCGGTCCTCCAGGGAACCATAATAGCTTAACCAGCAAATCTCCGAAAAATGCTGGTGCCCGCACAGCCAGTGAGGACGGGCCATTCAAGTATCAAGTAAGCTTTTGCATGTTTCTCTCTCCCAAAATAACTATTTGAACGGTATAATTCTGAATAGCTGAAGCAGGGAGTGAGGTGTTGAAAATATTACACTCGAGCCGAATTCCAGCATCACTAAACTTTTACAAAACATTGTGGCATGAATAATCATGTTTTTTGCGACAAATGCCGTTATTTTACGTCATCCCTCAAGCGCGCATATTGCGCAGTGGTCTGGGACGCCATGCAGAACACATAGGATCGATCCCCGTGCCTTATGCTTACCAAGCCTTCCACCCCTCCGAGGTCGGCAAAATGCTACCAGACTTGTCTGAGAGGATGGCAGCACTGGCTCGATACATCCATCGGTACACACAATGAGCCATTGTAAAGGCCAGATGTGCATTCAATCACCTTCAACGACGATCAATGAAGTCGAATGAATGGTGCGTCTCTAAGGGATTGATCAACGCCGAGAGCTTTTTAGAGCTTTTATCACCTGTCAGAGTACTCGAGCGCGAATCCTACATAATAGTTCAGTCAGCTCTTTAATAAATGATGCAAATTTACGTTACCTTTAAGGTTCTTGTTGTGACTACGAGAAACAATTGCAGCCGTTTTGTTCGCCAAATCTAGAATACCTATTCTTGATAATCTTCACGTTTCATATTTAGCCATTTGTTGTGACAATGTATACTCCTTAGGTAGCGCTCCCACCCTGGTACGGCTAATTTGCGAAATATGTGAAGCGCATTGAAATAAACGCATACGATCCGCTTAGCCCTCGAAAATAAGCACACATCTCATTCGTGTTTTCCATGATATAGTTTTGCACGCATTTTCTTCCCCATCTCTTTCTTTCTCTACGTCCTACATATCTTTCATGCTCTTCCGTCTAAGTGTCCACAGTTTTCGAATATATCCAACTCGTGTACGTGTATGTACAGCGAAGGGGTTCATTCCCTAGCAAGACCTTCTAAGCTGAGAAGTCCAGTGTTTTCATCAGGATGCCCAGCTAAAAGTAAACCAATACCAGGATCCACCACCTTCCTGGTAGCAAACTAGTCGAACGGTGGCAATCTCCCTCTGATCCACAGGGACAGCGACTGCTGCCTGTGGTGATGACGATCTAGGGTAGACTTTGATCTGCCTGACAACGGAACTCCAGAGAATCACAGTTAATAAACCAGCAATACTAAAAATGGAGAATATGCTGGGGCTCGGACAACCAGTGAAGACGGTCCGTCCGAGTATTCAGGCAAGTAATATGACAAGTATTCTCTAAGTCTCTATATAAAACGTTCGACATTGCTAAAAGTCGCGAAAACCTGCCCATCACACACTAATCAGATAACAGCTAAGGCCGCATATGTAAACTATACATAGAAGACGCGGATTTTAACAAGAATTCCGGATAAGTTAAGCATAGGAACGGTTCCAGAGGGTTCACATACCACTGGAGAGCCTAATGCTAACACGAACTAGGAGTCAGCAGTGAAAACGTCATCCATCAAAACAATGGGACACGTCTCTAGTTCGAAAGGGCAATTAACTGTTCTTTGTTTAACTTTAACATTCAAATGGATTTATGACCGTACCAAAGAAATATCTCGGAACTACGTCTTACATGAATTTCAAATGTGAAACTTAAGAAGAAGCATAAAAGACATGAACAGCCGTCTGATAGCACAGAAGACGATAGTGAGACCCCATGAAAAACCTGGTATCGAGGGCTCACCAGAGAAAGAAGAATACTCGTGACTAGGCTAGTACAAGTACGTTGTAAACTGTTCTTGAAGATTACGGTAAAGTAAGAATACGTGTCTTTGCCGGATACTGTAGCCCATGTTCGGTAAGATATAAGCTCTACGGAGTGTCGTCTTTTAAAAACTATTGTCTTCTAAGTATTTAAACAAGATATATCTGCCCGGAAATATCACAAAACTAGACGGAAGACGAGAACATTAAAGAAGAAATTAAGCGAAATTTTGTAGGCGTGAATTCCATAACATACTGCACCAATTGCATCAGCTGTTTATGCGAGAGATCGATACTTGCCGGTTTCGGGATTCGTGTGTGTACGTGGCATATCGCGCTAGATAAACTTCGTTTCTTTCTTCTTTCACGCTTATGGACTGACAAATCCTAAAAGGACACTTTTTTAGTCCGAATTGGTTGATGTCGAATGTCGGATTTCTCCATCAGGTCACGACGACGTGTTGAGGATTGCAGTTCTAGGCCCTCCACACGTACTTTTGACGACCACGACACTAAGAAAGAGTCTGCTAGTACTTCTTCATCGTTCTTTGGGAACTACAATCCACTTAATAGTATCGCTTTCGGGGCCTCGTCTGTGCAACTTTGGAATTCAGCTCAGGTGAGTGAAGTACTGAAAATCAGAGTACCACACAGGGTTGTTATCGATCTAGTTCAGGAGGCATTTTCTAACATTCAATCGCCTCTACAGTACTCATTTGAGCAGTTGAACCTAAGCGACTTCGTCGAAGAGTTTCCTGTGTTAAGTGTATTTGGCGCTCCCGTCAACATTATAGCCTTTACAATGCCGTCGAGAGACCGAACTGCTGAGTTCAAGACCACTTGCAAGTCTTTACAGGTTTATACTTTTGTGCTTAGAATGTCCATTTTGTCGGGTTGGTGTTTTTTTTGAACAATTCTCATTTTATGTTTGACTTATCATAGATCTCTGCTCTTATTTTGCGTTTCATTGTCTAGATGAAGGGTCAACCTAACGGATTCGTTCTCGAAACAAAGAAGGAAATCTTAAGTGATTCGGTGCAATTTAACCAACTTGCTAAGTGAGGCTTAGAGTTTTCGTCTGGTAACTCTCTATTTTTACAGATTTCTTGTAATCTTTGCTTTCACTTTGGGTTATACATTGACCTAAACGAAATTAAATCGATTCCAGACGAATTGGTCGCGATTTGAGTCAAACTTGTGGGAAAATGGAAAAGCTAGCCGAGCTGGCTAAGAGAAAGAGCCTTTTTGATGAAAAGAGTGACATGGATCATCTCTCCAAGGTTATCAAGGAGGTATTTTTTTAAAACGAGTTTTACACCATCTCTTTTTACTTCTTTTACAAATGTATTGAGTGGTATATTATCATTGGACATAATTAACACCACCCAGCCCTCTGACCCCTGGTATGTGAGGCAATGTTCCGTTCGTTTTATTCTATCTTCTGTAGTTCAATCACTAAGGTGGTTTTCAGTGTGAAATCTCCTAGTGCGAATTCTACCAAAAGTATCATTTTACAAGGTGTACACCTTAGTTTGAATTCCAGTACGAGGGAAAGATTTACCGGCTTCATAGTAAGCTAGCGCATTACCTCCATTATGCCAGGTACTTCATCGCGTAACTTTCCCTTTTCCTCCGTTGGAGATAATATGAAGGTTACGAAGCTACCTATTTTTGTAGTTTTCAGTAGCTGTTGCCTAGTGAACAGTAAAATTCTATGTCTTCTGTACTTTGACTAGTGACTTCGATGGCATAACGAGTCGAGTGTTCACTGTATAATCATTGGAATTCCGTCTACACCTATGTCTTTTGTATGTCTAGAAACAGGACGGTGGATTTTCTTCATTCCTATGTACAACTTACAATTCGGTACGGTGGCTTAGTCTGCTAGATATGGGAGATGCATAGCTAATGTGTTTGTTCGGGACACCAGAAACAAGTGCAAAGTCGCTCTTTTGTGTCTCTGTTTTTTTTTTTGCGTTTATCCTGCATTTAGATAACGTTCCGTACCATGAACTAAAAGCGATTGCGTTATAAAAAGTCAATTTCAATATGGAATATTCTGAATAGATACCACCAACATAATGGTGCTGATATTTGCGAAGCCTGGACCTCGAGGCAGATCGAACCATGATTATTCTTTCCAGGTGTTCGGGGATATGCCCAGGTCAGTCCCGCTGACGGGTGATTGCTGATGGCAGCGTTAGGTAGAAAGCTAGCTCAAAAAAAAGGCAAAGCCTTATGTACATAAAACATCCCTGCGTAATCTATATAATTCAAGCCAGACGTCGGCTATTTCTGAACTATAATTTAATGTTTTTTCTTTATGTTAAAATCACATCGTTTTACAGTGTTTATAAGGTTATTGCTGTGTGATATATCGAAAAGGTGAGAAATACCAGCTATACAATGCGTTTATTATCAGCTCGTGATAGTATTTTGAATCTGTGAGGTCGTACGTTCGGTTTTCCGTAAACACGTTTATTGTTTTCGTGTTCATACTAGGCTGAGTACGTAGTTTGAGTGTGTGGGCAAATGTGCATAATTTAGCACCGATCCAAACGCTTTTAACATATCATTGGGTGAGGAACAGAATCCGGTAGGTGTCGATAACAACAGCACTGGAAGAGTTCTTAGAAAGGTTTCTGAGGCTTGGTCTTATATAGGTTCGAGTAAAATTCTGGTCTGTTCTCATTCCTCGTAGAATTAGTTCATTGCACAATGGTGATAAATCTTTGAGCTTGTGTACGCTATGGAATTTTAAATATTTATGACGTGATAGAAACAAAAAGCTTGTCGTACAGTTTAGTTGCAGAAGTGGTGGTCAGGGTTAAATTTGTTTCGCTGTGAGCTTGCTGCGCACTATGGGCATTGGAGCAGTGAGATTTCATGTATTTATATTTGTCCTGCGATGTTGAGAATGAAATTTCATTTGTTCTGAATTGTTTCTATCCTAAATTTTTTTCTGTAAACTATACCCAAAATAATACAACGACAACGTTGCTGAGATATTTGCAAAACTCTGGACCGCAGATGTTTATGGTGGGGAACGAACGCGCTATTGTCCTTTGCGGGAGTAACGCGTTCACCACCACACCATACGGGTCCTTCGTTTCGCCTGTCTCTCAGCTATTTCTATCAATCTTTGCCACAGCAATCACCCGTCAACGGGATTAGTCTGAGGCGCCCAAATCAGCATAGAACCCGGTTAAGCTGCGGCTGTAGTTGAAATCACAATGCTCCCCGGAAAGGACAATAGTGCGTTTGTTCTCCACCATAGACACCTGCGATCCAGAGTTTTGCAAATATCTTAGCAACGTTGTGGTTGTATTTCGCTTAGTACCCTGCCGCGAAACTATAGTAGGCAGAAAATAAAAAGGTATAACATTGTACCCAAAATAGTTTGTTCAGTTCTATTTTGTTTTAGTCGTTTTACCACTAAAATGTATGACGTAGTCAGTGACCTGGTTCCTGAATAATTATCCAATGTTAAACGTTTTCTTTATTCTTGAGCCAAATTATTACGAAATCATTAACAGACAGACCGTGCGAGTTCGAGGAATAGTCGTATTTGTACCCATGGGTGTATAAATAAACAGGTCCACTACATATATGTATATATTTATTTTATTATATACTATTATTATATACATGTTATGTCATATTACTATATCATATGTATGCATACGTATACATATATATACGTATATATATATACACATGTATGTATGCCGTTGTGCATGGTTACATTATTCCGCATGACCTGTTTAATGTGATCTTTTAGGACATTACTGGATTGAACAAGCAGATTGCTGCACTTCAGGAGTTCTCAAGAAGGCGTGGAGGGACTAGGAATCAGGGCACTGGCCATTCGTAGGTTTATTGAATGGTAGTTATTAAAATCTTTTCAAGACGAAGAATGTTTTGTTGTTCAGTCAGCTCGTTGTTGTTGGTCTTCAATCTAAATTGGCTAGTGTAAGTAAGGATTTTCAAAGCGTGCTGGAAATCAGTACTGAGGCGAGTTCGATGCTTTTATTTAGTGATTGTTCTGTTGCAGCTTTAAGTACGTGAATAAATCCTTAATAATAATAAATGTTTCTCAGAATTTGAAACATCAAAAAATTAGACGCGAGAAATTTTCGCATGCCGAGCCCATACCTATGTCGCTACCGTCTTCTTCAAGTGGCTCGAATGGTAGGTGTTTTCGAGTTATTTTCTTAGGTGTTTGGTGCATCTGTTTCATATAAGTAACCAAACCATAATGTTTTTTTTTTTTGTTAAAATTGCTTAGGTTATCGTGAAATGCAGCATCCTTCTTATATTGTGTCCGACGCCTATTCCTGTATTTCTTTAGTTCGTTCACGACTACTCGATGACGACAATCAGCACGGCGTTCCTCGTGGGAGCAGTGTTACATTAGATATGAATGCTATGGAACAAATGCGAGTGCAGCAGCAAGTGTGGATTTTCACTAAAATTATTTTTAGTTGATTAATTGGTTTATTCCCTTTTAAGTAATGAAGCAGCGCAAGCGATTTTTCACATTTCCAGATGACTCTTACGGATGAATCCAATGCTTATGTACAAGCACGTTCGACTGCAATGGAAACGATTGAAGGTTCTATATCTGAATTGGGACAGATTTTCTCTCAGCTGGCAAATTTAGTTAGCGAACAGGGCGAAATGATCACTAGGTGAGTTCTTTTTCGTTGGATACACTCGTTGTCTTCTGGGTGATTTGATCTCCTTTTCCCAAGTCGACCACCCTGGCCCACTAAGCTTTCTGTTTCTCTGGGATTGAAAAATTGTTGCCAAACCTGTCCGGGAGAATAGCAGCATTGACTCGGTACATTGATAGGCCACCGCAAGTTATTGTAAAGGCCAGTAATGCATTCAGTGACCTCCAAAGATGCTTAGTGAAGTCGAATGCATGGCTCACACTCAGGCATTGGTCAACGCCTAGAGCTTTATCCCTTATTATACTTCGTAATTCGTTTTTCATGTTACATTTCGAAACCATTCTTTCTCTCCGATTTGGTGCTCACAAGGCAGTGCGTTACGGTAGATTTATCGCTCCACAATAACCTTTCCTGTTTCTATCATGGGAGCGCGATTATAATTTTAATGTTTGGAACGCTGAAACGAACTACTCTTTCTAAGTGGCGTATCAATACGGTCTCTTCAGCTGCAGAAGGCGGTGTCCGCCGAAACATCAATGAAAGAGATCAACGTTAGAATAATACGCTAATTGCGTTTTTGTTTGTAAGAAAGTTTTCTACTTTGCTGTGATTCTGACGTTTATCTCTTTAGGATCGACTCAAATGTTGAGGATGTGGCTATAAATATTGATGCAGCACACACCGAACTTGTCAAGTATTTTCACACCATTAGCAAAAATCGTTGGTTAATGATCAAAGTTTTTGGGGTGCTCATGGTATTCTTCATAGTATTCATTCTGTTTCTAACGTAGCGTGGTGTTGATTCGGTCCGCTCTATATCGTCTTGGCCACGAATTGTTCTAACAACAAAATTTATGTGGGATCAAATTGTAGGGTTATGCTGATATTGGTTTCAAGAAAGTAAAGGTTTGCTCACTGCGACAAGAGCAACGGTTCGCTTAGTTACTTAACTGGTGGTTAGTGTGTCTTACAAACTTCATAGATATTGTGATATGATAGGATATCGTGTAACATCTTCCTTTTTCCAACGTTCCTTTTTCGCCTTTTTTCTTCTAAACATCTATTTCGAGCCACCGCATTGAAGGATTCATTGCTAAATTACTAGAAGTTCGTTTACCTGTTTTTGATGTATCGCCATACAGTACCGTTGAGGGGCAAATACTTGCTGTTACTGTGATTTATTTAATTATTATAAAGCTAACTTATTCTATCTACTGTGATGTGTTTTATCATGTGTTGGTTCACCCGACGAGATATTTCGTTTCCTAACGAGTTTTCTGTCGTTCTTTCATTTTCTTAGGACACATTCCTTTGAAAATGATCTCTTGACTATTGATGTATTTATTCCCGGGGAAAGGTATTATGAGGTGGGGAAGGTCAGCATAGTAATAGTTTCTGTTAGTTCCCGCTATACGTTGAAATGCTAGCTGTTGTATTGTTAAAGGTGAACTGTGTCTAGTTTCTTGTCGATTTTAAATTCATTCTATTCGTAGTATTTTTTTATTCATAGACATTTAACCTTTATGTTAAGGTGTCCTTGGAAGTTTTCAAATTTCCACGCTAGGAAATATTCCCCGTTCATATCATTGAACAGAGAAGTGCGGTGCGTTTCATTCATTGGTGTATACTTCCGTTGAATGCTTCTTTCACTTCAGGGGCAGTCGTTAAGCGAAGGTGCTTAGTTTAGCACTCTCCACCTCTCCACATGCACGTTTCACCAGGTCTTCTTGCTTTCGCTTCGTTTGTAGCCACCGCTGCCACTATTGCAAATGCTTTCGTCATCAATAAGCAGTTCTATCCATCGATCGTTTATATTACTAAGAGCAATGCTAGTATGATGGTAAGTTGTTTACAGAGTCCTAACTCAAAGTCTGTGGAAAGGGAGTGGGAAGGAAGAAAAACATCAGAATGTGAAGTGTCCCATCATGCCTCTCAGTACTTATGTGCTTGTTAGAGATACGGTCTTTCATTGAATAGTTTCTTGTTAGCATAACTTCGGAGACTGTTTTGAGCCGCTGTGCGTTTTTCTTTTGTGTTTTAGTTTTTTTCCTATTTACTTTGTTTTTCACTGAATATATAAATGACTTCCACCTTGACAAGAAATAAGATTGCTCTTCTGCGCTATTTCTATATTCGAATACTTCGGTACTGATTTGTACCATGAAACTGCAGTTTTTAATTTTTCACATAGGAGGGGGAAAGCTACATTACTGTGGGAACGGTCTTATTAACACATTAACGACGTCAGTTTTGAGTGTGGGGGTGTGGGACGATCTGTAACGTTGGTTCGCTCACGGAATTAATCTTGCGTAATTCATAGGTGAATGAGTGTGTACCAAAAGGAGACCTGACTACCATCCAACCGCACTGCTTTCTCTGTAGTAACCTTTTGTAGGGCGTGATAACTATATTACGGTGGTTTTTTTTTACGTTGTTGAAGATTCTCTTTAATTTTAATGGTGCTGAGATATCTGCAAAACTCCCGACCGCAGGTGTCTGAGGTGGGGAACGAACGCGCTATTGTCCTTTCCGGGAGTAACGCGTTCACCACCATACCATGTGGGTCATTCGTTTCGCTTGTCTCTCAGCTGGTTCCATTGATCTTTTGCCATTAATCACTTCAACCGCCGTAGTGATTGCGAGTAACATATCGAGCCATTTTTACGCGAATTGTGGAGGAGACACTATTATGGTATAGAGGACCTATTCTGTAAATGTACAAAAAGTACACATGCTTGGGTGCTTTTTCATTTTTCCATTTTTGATAAGCATTTTATCGAATGAGAGGATAACAAAGCCGGAAATCCTTGTTTGATTCAATTGGACGGCGCGCAGATATCCGGGCTCGGAAGTATCCATGTCGTAGAAATTAGCAATCAAAGAAACAGATATTGTGTTGACCGTTTTAAGGAACTGTATAGACATCGTGTGGAATTTAGTAGAATACATACCAATCGACTGGCAAGTAGATGCAGCCAATAAACTAATGCTTTTGATAACTTCAATGGTGCTGAGATATTTGCAGAACTCTGGACCGCAGGTGTATCCGGTGGGGAACGAACGCGCTATTGTCCTTTCCGGATGGTAGCGCGTTCACCACCACACCACGTGGGTCCTTCGTTTCACCTGTCCCTCAGCTAGTTCTATCGATCTTTTGCCATCAGCAATCACCCGTCAACGCGATTGATCTGGGGACCCAAATCGGCATTGAGCCCAGGCTACTCCCCGGGAAGGACAATAGCGCGTTCGTTCCCCACCGCACACACCTGCTGTCCGGAGTTTTGCAAATATCTCAGCGCCATTGAAGTTATATTTGACAACGAATACCCTGCCGTTGAAAAGAGTAGGCAGTAAATAATAAGTTAAAATTGTAATGCTTTTGATGTTGATCAATCAGTGAGAGGTGTGTTACACATTTAGCTTCATCAAGCACCGCTCAAGATGAATGAATACATACCTGGCCGATATAATTAATTACGATAGTTTATAGTCTACCGATGAACCAAGTCAATGCTTTTATCCTTTCAGGCAACTCTAACGCTAATTTGTCAACCTTGGAGGGATTGAAGGTTTGGCGAGCCGAGGGCAGGGGATCAAATCTGTGACCACATTTATATGACAGGGCACCACGTCCATCTACGCCGCTCCACGCGCTAAGTAGCCATTGCAGCAATATTTTTGTTTAGATTTTTGCAATAATTACCACATAAAGGACCATTGCAATATTTACCATTGATTTTGTAGACGTAGACGTGGGCGCGTGTAGCGTGTTGGTGGGAGACAACCTGTAATATACATGGGATCGATCTCTACGCCGAAAGTTCACCAAGCTTTCTATCTCTCCGAGGTCGGCGAATTGGTGTAAGACTTGTATGGTAGGATATCAGCACTGGCTCGATACACAGAGAGGCCACTGAGAGTTATTGTAAAGGCCAGATATGCATTCGGTCATCTCCAAGGATGCTTAATGAAGTCGAATGCTTGGCGCATCACTCAGGGGATCAAGACAGAAGTTTATCCTTTTTTGTAGACGTGATTTCAGATGACAACATATATAACATTAGTGGAAGATTATGACACTAAGAGTTGAGATTTTTTAATGTTGTTATGTGGAAACACATTGATGAATGTGTAGATATTTCTAGTCTGTCTACCTATTTCAAAGACCTGTGCTCAATTCTTAGTGGTTTGTCGTCTAATCGTGACGCTAAGGTGCTCTTAAGTGGCAAATTTCGGCATGCTGGTAGAGTAGGTTATGGAATTCGTCGCGGGTTTCATTCAGAGGAATGAAGTTTTACGAGGAATGTTTTATGTAAATTACTAACTGTGGATTTGAACTTTTCTTAGTTGGCGCCTGCTATTTTTGCGTTGGATAAGCTAGCGAATGAGAAAAAAGTAATGCAGGAAAGTTCTGTGTAGTGAAATAAATGTCTAGGAAGGAACAAGTTATCTGTCACTTGTGCGGTATTGCTTAGGCCGGTACATATAACTAATATTGTCACCAATATCTTAATTTCTGCGTTCTAATTGGGCAGATGATGTAAATGAGTTCAAACTTGCATGGTAATGATTGTGTTCCACCCAGTTACTAAATGCCAAGGTTTTTTCTTGTAGATGTTGGAAGACGGAAATCGAATTTTTGTATTTTTCCAACTGCTTGATGAAGAACTGCGTTTGATTTGGTTTATAAAGTCACTTTCTCTTAGTAAAGCAAGGGGATTTGTCTGGTTCAAGTCCTTTCTTCAGGAAAGTGTTTGTAACTACTGCTTGTGGAAATCAGGGTACCAATTTTTATTATCCAATAAAGATATATGTAGGTCGTAAGACACCTATGAAAAATGAAAACAAATCTGTTTTTAATCATTGGTTTTACAAGTCGAGCTTCTGCTGAACATCGGTAGACTCATTCTTCAACATAATAAGCGATAGGATATTATTGTGGTCTATGAGAACTGCTAAGTATCTGTTGCTTCGTTCATTCTTTACCTGTTATCTGTCTCTTTCAGGTAATTTATGTTCAAGCTCTTATTTTGGTGTATATACTGTTCCAAGTGGTTCGAAAGATTTTCTTTGGTGAACTGCGAGCTTCCGAGGCAGAAGTAAGTTTTCGTAATGCTATTTTAAAGGAACTTTCGAGTACATTAGTGTCCTTTTTTAACATCGTATACCTGATTTTGTTTTTATTCCAGTTTTTAAGTGGTTTTTAGAACTTTATTAAAATAAAGCTTCAGATTCTTGCTAACAAAAGAGTTCCACTGTGTTGGATAGTGGTTTCTTTTCAACTCCAAATTCTATTCTGTTACACCAGAGGTCTAAGACCTCGTCTCTGTTGATGAATCTCTTTGAACTTGTCCCTAAAGACGACGCTGAGAGCGTTTAAAGGACCTTACCCTATCATACGCTCTTCAGTTAACGCATTCGAACAAGTGCCGATGTTTATGATAGGCCCAGCACTAAAGGCGTTGAGAATTAGGCAAAACATATGTAAGACACATTCTCACGTCGCTATAAGGGGAATGTTCTAATTTTCATTATTTCATTTTAAACTTTTTCATGATCGAGGCTTTCAAAAAGTACGAGAATATTCAAGAACTTTTAACGCTAGCGCGGCAATAGCAAACGTCAGAGACGCATTCTTTGACTTTATCTCTCCGTTGTGGACAAGATTTGATTGTTCGTTTTTCCGTTCGGAATCTGAGTCTTGACAAGAGAAGAAAGGCTGTGTACTCAAGCATATAGGACCCAGGGACATAAGGAGGAGGACTTTGAAGTACGGGTCACGATTCTCTCACAGGAATCGAGAACACAAGCGCGCAAAACTCTGGAGGCATTTTGGATTAATTCCAGAAATCCGAAAATGAAGCGCAGGGAGTAATGCTTCATTATCACGCGTGCTATTGGGCAGTATATAAGCCTGTTGTTCTGATGGGATGGACACGTTACGCTTCCATGTGAATTCTGGGCGGTTGATCTTCACGCGACATACTCAGTGGAAGCCTCATAGAAAGCGGTGAGTCTGGAAAGCTGTGTTCAATGTGATTGAAATCTTGGTTTAGCGTTTTCTTTGTTTGGTTATGGTGTTTGGCCGAATAGATTGCTGTCAACTTGACCTTTCCAGACTCTGAGGAAGGCGAAATCCGCCGAAACGTCAGCTTGTTCGTGAATAAAATAAAATAAAATAACACCTCGCGTTTGCTCAACCAGAATACGAAAAATTAGAATAGAGAGGTGATTTTCGACATCTGCTAGTAATTTTTTTTTGAAACAAAAATGCATGGGGAGTTGGGAACTCGGTAAACTGACAGAGGACTGGTGATGTCACTGGTAGATAGAAAACTAGCTGAAAGAAAGGCGAAACCAAGGGTCCGCATTGTGTGGTGGTGGACGCATTAGCGTCCGCAAAAGGTAATAGTATGGTTGTTCTCCACAGCAGACACCTACTGTCCCAAGTTTTGCAAATATCTCAGAAACACTTTGGTTCATAGAAGATTTTCAAAAAAAGTTGTACAGGTGTTTTAAGCTTTTAAAGCTCTGACTCAACCCACGGAATCGCAAACAATAGCACTAACGGGCAACATCGTGTTGTGTTAGAGTGAGTCGTACTTACGCCTACTCGTGCTCGATATTTGACTTCTGAGAAAAGGAAAAGGAAGAGTTGCGTGGGCTTGAAACAAATCGAGATTTCGTCGTGACGAAGTAAAAATCACCTATCTTATTGGGAAACACTTGTAGGTTCTACTGTATTTAGCTCAGTTTTCAAGGTTTTCTAGTATCAGAGACATGTTGGCTTAAGTTGAAACCTGATTTTTTAGCACCATCAGAGGTAGAAATCAATTCACGTCGGATTCTAACAATTAATCTTATGTGGTGTATATATATATATGTATATATATGCGTATAAGTATATATGTATTCCTACATGTGTATGTATATTTTTTTATATAGGCATATATTTGTATCACTATTTAATTGATCTTGTGGGTTCAATTACCCCAACTATTAGTTGCTGCAACATCATACCGTTAGGCTGACTAGTTGTAAGATTTTCCGTCCATGTAGAAAAGTGTAGGAGCAAGGTGGACAAGGACCACTGAGTGTAATCTGTGTTGAAGGCTTGACAATGCTTTAACACGAATGTTACGGAATTGCAGGAAAAGCCACGCTACGTCGTAATTAAAAACCTTCTTCCCAGGGAAAGACGGCGCCATTTCAAGCCGAAAACATGTTGACGAACGGAGATGATTACAGCCACAGTGATGCTGAGATGTTTGCAAAACTCCGCACTGCAGGTGTGCGTGGCTGATTGAACACGCTTTTATCCTTTCCGTGGTCTAACGTGTTCACCACTGCACCATCTTCCAGGCATGTAGAACTGTTTGCAAGTGACTGAATCCCGACGACAGGTGGATACTGATAGCAGCTATAAATACCGTGCCGTAAAAAATTCTAGTAGATAGTAAATACGAGATTAACATTATGATTTTGACTACAGCCTCGACTTGACTGGATTCAATGCCGATTTGTGCTTCCTTCAATTCCATTGACGGGCGATTTCTTATGGCGCCGGTGGATAGAAAACTATCTGAGAGAAAGGCGAAACGAGGGAACCGCATGGTGTAGTGGTGAAGACGTTAGCCTCTGGAAGGAGTAATAGCGTGTTCGATCCCCAACGCAGACAGCAGCGGTCCGGAGTTTGGCAAATATCTCAGCGTCATTATGGTTATATTTCACATCATACTCTGCCATGAAAAAAATAGGCAGTAGATAAAAAGTGATTATATTGGGAAATGATTACTTCCATTGATGACGGTAACAAGAGTTAGAAGACGGTTCGAACGTGAGAGATATTGTAGTCTGTACGACATCTGAAGATGATATGTATGAGTCGATAAGTATTCAAGTGGTCTTGCTTTAGAAGCCGTGCGAAGAGGATTTAAACTTCGTCCTCTCCTTGCTTTCGCAACCGGTGTTGCTGAAGATGGTGTTCTGTGCTTTACAGTTTGCGGATACTTCGTTTAAAATCTGGGTTTGAGCACAGCTTGATAAGAAAGTTCCATCTTAATACACCCTACTGTTGACTCACACTGAACAGCCGCTTTTGAAATCGCTTGTACTCCTTTGGTATTATTTACTGAATGGTTGATGATTTATTCGTTTTACCGTTTCTTTGGGCTATGTTTTAGTGTATTTCTCGGGATTCCTAAGTGACGATATTCTTGCGTAACGTGGGCTCTACTGAAAATCTTTCACAAGGTTTCTTATTTTTCTTTTATTAATGACAAAACATGGTCACAGTTTACCCTTGTCGTTGTATTCGACTAGAGGTTAATACGAAGACAATTTACTGTCTATTGAATCAAGTATTACAGAATAGCATTCTTTCTATACTGTCAGAATCATTGTGGTGAGCAAAGGAAATACCAGAGGTCTGTGATGTCCTCGGTATTTATAGGATCATAGCAAAGGTTTAAATGCGGTTGTTGAGACTTTACTACTAACAAGGTCTCACCAACCTGTTTAGGTTAACTTTATGTGGCATCTTGGTTATACATATGGGAATGACGACCTTGAGTATAAGAGGTCAGGGTTATAAAAGAATCGAAATTTAACAAATATTGTCATTGCTAAGGCACAGAGTACGATATTCGTTAAGAGTTCGGGTTAAAAATCAATTTCCATTTATAAGAAGTGTAGACATCTAGATGACATGCACTCAAAATCTGCACGAACCTAGCAGCATTTCTCTGTTCCTTTGTTTTGCTTGCAGTTGTGATCCATGATGATGATCCACTTCCTGTGTTGGGTGGTCTGCGTACCGAGGAAGAATCTCTTTCTCCATTGGGATGGCGATTGTGGTATACCTTAGAATGTGAAATAACCAAACCAATATTGTTCTCAAATATTCACCATGGAGTCTCAACTTCTGCTGTTGTGCTAAGGGAAAGCAAGTTTTTCTTTTCTAACAACGAGGATTGTTCCTTGACTGTGGTGATTCTTCATGTTACTTGACTAGTACGATAACATAGAATTTAAGGAGTGGTTTGTTTTAAATCGGTGAAAAAGGAAAAGTAGAAACTGCTTTGTAATGAAAACTAATCCGAGATGCTTCTAGTGTTTCGCCTCACCTCGCTTAGTTTTTTCCTTTGTACAATCGGTATTCACGTTTCCTGTAAGTCTGCCAAAGTTTGTTTCATGTTTGAAACTGTAGGACTCTTATTACTTCATCTATTGTGTTTCCTGAGAGTAGAGGACCTCTAGTACGGGTGCGGGGTTTTACAATTTAAGAAAATGCTCTGCTCCTCTTTTGGATATATGCATGAAGATTTTTTAAAAACGCAGTTGGAGATCCTAGTACTCTTTGTAGGCTCTCGTTCCGTTAATGCCTTACAACGCTGGTATTTATACTACTGTCCATAGTACATTCAAAGCCTCAAATTCCTATTGGAGCTGAGAAAAGCTCTCGGCGTTGTTCTATCGTTGGAGGTGATTGAATGCATACCTGGTCTTTATAACGACTCGCGGAGGCCTACCGATTCATCAAACCAGTGCTACTATCCTCTCAGACGGTTCTGGTATCAATTTGCTGATCCCGGAGGAATGGAGGGCTTGGTGGGCCTGCGGTGCAGAAGTCGATCCCATGTGTTGCAGGGCGCCTTCGTCCACTGCGCTACACGCGCCCAAATTATTCCTGTTCCTACTATTACTACTAAATCGTTGATTTTCTTTGTTAGCCTATTTCTGTAAAAACTACTCTATTCAGTTGGTTCTATTTGTGTGATACAATTCAATCAC
The DNA here is from genome assembly GCA_900624975.1 of Angiostrongylus costaricensis. Classification (NCBI taxonomy): domain Eukaryota; kingdom Metazoa; phylum Nematoda; class Chromadorea; order Rhabditida; family Metastrongylidae; genus Angiostrongylus; species Angiostrongylus costaricensis. The sequence continues at coordinate 77,751 of UYYA01003839.1, read as the reverse complement.
TATTCCAGCATTTGTCGGAGCGAGCATGGCATGCTGTGTTGGAGACATGTCTTGCATTCACCGTTTTCCGAGACGACTTTTCACCACTGTTCGTTATGCAGTTTGTTGCACTTCTATTCGTGAAGAGTTTTCACTGGTTAGCAGACGATCGTGTTGATATGATGGAGCGAAGTCCAGTCATTACTTTGAAGTTCCACGTTCGGATGATGTGTAAGTTCATTTTCCTACTTTTCTTGTAGTGGCTGACAAGCCTCTTCGTTTTAAAGAAATGTTTAGTGGTGGTTGTTCGCTTTCGTACTTTACTGTGCAGAATAAATATTGCTTGCAGGTATCATAGCATTCCTTGGTGCTACAGACTCATATCTTGTGTCGCATGCCTATTTTACCACGTTGTTGAAAGGAGCCAGTGCACAAATAGTTTTTGGGTTTGAGTGAGTTTTGTTCTGTCTGCTGAGCAATTCAAAGGACTGTTTTTGAACACAGGAAGCCCGTCTTTTAATCAAACTACTACCTACTTTCTTTCAGATATGCTATTCTAATGGCGTTAGTTATTCACGTAACGATTAAATATATACTTCACATGCATGATCTGCGAACAGCACAAGCATGGGAGAACAAAGCTGTATACCTTCTATACGCAGAGCTATTTATTAGTAAGTGTTCATACTTTCCTCCCAACGGTTTACCCCTTCATCATGGCTGGGAGGTGATCCTCAGTGTCGTGCTGCGATGTCCAACGGGGATCCATCCCCCAGCAGGGTCTCCCGGGTTGCGAAGGAGTGCGGCATTTCCATCAGGAAACACAGCTAAGAGTAAGCCACTACAGTACTAGAAACCATCATTGTCTCGGTATCAAAGTAGTCACATGGCGACAAATTTTCCTCTAATCCATAGATTTGCTGATTGCTTGTGGGGTGACGACGTTGGGCGGACTTCGGCTTAGCTGAAAGCGGGACTCCAGGGAACGACAATGGCTAAACCAGCAAAACTCCGAAGAAATGGAAATTGTTGTGGGTCCAGCACAACCAGTGAAGATGGGCTATCGTAGTATCGAAGCTCATACTTTTGAGGAGTTATTTGCATCTTTAGTAAATGATAGACCCCTATAATAGTGAAAACTTTTCATGAAAGGTATTTTTCAGACCTCATCAGATGTGTTCTCTATGGACTATTCGCTGCAGTAATGCTTCGGATACATTCATTTCCGCTGTTTGCCGTACGACCATTCTATCTCTCTTTGAGAGCTCTGCATAAGGCAGTAAATGATGTAATTTTGAGTCGTAGAGCTATCAGTGCCATGAACAAGTGGGTAAATGGTTTTTTATCTCTTCATTTTGTTGTTCTAAGTGAGATCTGTAATATTTTTGGCGTTTTATGTTCTCAGTTATTATGTGCTGACTCTAGCTTTTAATTTCTAGTAATTTATTTTATTTAGAAGAAGTATGGAGATGTAACGCATTTGTTTTCATTATCTTATTGTTGTATTTATGTGTTTCATGTACTTTTACTTTCATCTCCGTACTATTTTCCCTATAGTCTGTTCCCGGTTGTATCGGCTGAAGATCTTTCTGCAATGGATGCCACTTGCATTATCTGTCGCGATGAAATGACGCCAGATTCAACACCGAAACGGCTTCCGTGCGGTCATGTTTTTCATACACATTGCTTACGAAGCTGGTTTCAACGGCAACAAACATGTCCCACTTGTAGGACGGACATTCTAGGCAAGTCTTTTCGCTGCCTAGAATAATTTCTAGTTGCTTTGTGTTTGAATGTATTTTGCTTATGTGGATGGGCTTTAGCAGCTGCTAGCCAACAGGGAGGAGCGGGTGGCGCCGCTCAAGCAGCAGCTCAGCCCAACAATGCTGGAGCAGTGAATGGCATGGTCAACGCACGTATCCCTCCGAACTTCTTTCCATTCATGGCTCATCATTTTGCTGCACCTCAGGCGAGGCCACCTAACCAGGATAACGTAATATTTATTTATTGTCATTTGAAGGAATCATTATCTTGTAATCGGAAACTTGTTCAGGCAACCTCTGGAGCAACGAATGAAGGTGGAGTGGCTGGTGATGCAAGAATCTTTCCGTATCCGGTAGGTGATATACGTCTTAGGCTCTGAACCTTAGCTTACCTTTCTACTTCCTGTACACCACTGTATAGTACTTATGCCGCAATGTCTCCAAGTTTCCTCCTATTCGTCATGAAATTTCAGCCAAGAATCGTGTTTATTTTTAAGCCTTATCTTCCGCCTCCATTTATGCCTCCAATGCCGCCCTTTCCTATGGAGATACCTCGCCCGCCACGTACACTCGAACAGCTCTCAGACGAGGAACTTCGTGCAATGGAAGGTGATTTTTTCACGTAGTTTTGCTTTCCGAAGAGTACTGCCCATGTCTTTACTTCAGGCGAAAGCCGATCTGCTTTGGAGCGCAGAATAAGAATATTGGGAGATATTTCAACCTTGCTCGATGCAGCCGTTGTCCAAATGCAGCAATACACAGCCATTTTTGGGTTAGGTTTAAATCAATTTTAGGTTACTTTCAATTATAATGTAATGGAGATGTGTACTATGTTTGGTTTGCTCAGTGATTTCTCAAGGACAGTTCTATTTCCTGCTGAAGTTTTAGTGGAATGTTTGCTTTTGTTTAGAATAACCACCTAGTCGATTTTATGGCAGCTGAGTCCGAACGTCATTATGTGTTAGAAATCATAATACCTACAAATTTCTGTTATATTACAAATTCTCTTTTATGTTGTTCTAGCGTTGCGCCTATGCCTGTGCCGTTACCTACCACGTTAGGATTTGATACTGCATGGCAAACAATGTTAGGACAAAGTCAAGCCCAAGCTCCTCTTGCGGAGCCCGAAGTAGACGATATACAAGACTTGTCAGCACAGAATCCTACAGAAACACATTTAGACGATCTTTCTAAGGACACTGGACTGCGGGAAAATGGACACAACACGGACGTTAGTGATGGATTTTCATTTTGTACTATTTTTAGGACACCATATAGTGCATAATTTCTCTTAAAGGACATAAATACGTAAATGCTTTCCAATCAATTTTTGGCTTTTGAAGTGGCTCGATGCCTGACTTTGTTTCAAACTCTCGCAAAAGATGCTTTTGTTCCCAACGGTAACCATCCGATATTCGTTATGGGAAGTTAAGATATGGTTTAGTGAAGAGTTATTGTTGTAACATATTATGTGACTTTGTTCCATTAATGTCAAAGACTCGCTTAATACTGTTTGAAAACCGTTTTTGGTCCGCGTACTGATTGACTGCTCTAGTTTGTATAGTGAAAATCCATTCTTCTACTTTCTTCGCGTTCTATTTGTCTTGAATAAAAAAAAGGGATAAAGCTCTCGGCGTTGATTTATCCTTGAGGGATGTGCCATCATTCGACTTCATTAAGCATCGTTCGAGGTGACTGAATGCATGTCTGGCCTTTACAATGACTCGCGGTGGCCTACCGATAAATCGGACCAGTGCTGCTATTCTCCCAGACAAGTTTGATACCAGTTTGTCGATTCCGGAGGGAAGGAAGGCTTGGTGCACCATGGGCGTGGGAGTCGACCTCATGTGTATTGTAGGGCGACTCCGACCACTGCGCCACATCGTCACCCATACTTGTCTGGAATATCACTACAAAATCGAAGTCTTCAAATCTGTTCACTACATTGTCGTGCACATGGTTTATGATATTGTTGTTTCAGCCTTCGAACTCTGCAACATCTGGAAAATCTCTATTTGCTTCACCGTTGTCTATTTCGCATTCATTAGGAGTGCTGAATCAGACAGAAGATGGATTGGAGACTTCTGAGGCTGTCGAGCCTACTGAATTACTGCCCTCATCGAAAGAAGCACGACCACTTGGCGATGAGGAAGTCCGAAAGCGAAGACTAAGGAGGTTGGAGTTGACTGTGTCGCTGTTTCATTTTTATTAATGTTTTTTCTAACTTCATTGCAGCTTTGAATTCACAAAAACTTACCTCTAGTGAAATTTTGATTCAGGTTTGGAGAAGCCGGCAGTAATTCGGAAGACCGTTAATGATGTACAGCACAGTACTCAGTCTTGTGATTAATTTTTTAACCAAGTCATATTTGCTTCATTATCGATTATTTTTCAATGCGGGATATATGTTGGAAGTAAAATTTCTACTTGGATATTTCTGTGTTCGTTGTCCGTCTCTCTTATCATAATCAAAGCAGCGCTAATCCCCAGAAAATATCAAAGGTAGCACCAACTTCTATCAGAAAAGTGTCTACTTCCCTAGTGAAAACGGTAGAAATGGCGGTAATGGACCAGGGGTGTTCCTACTCTGTCCCGACTGTGATGTTTCTTCGAAAAGTAAGGTGAGTTAATAAAGAAGTACACAAACATTTTGGCCGGTTTGATTTCAAATCTTGCTTGGCTTGCCGCTTTATCTTGAGAAAGGCAGTGGGCCTGGTACTGGGCACAGTATCGGAATGACTTCATCAAAGATACACAATGAAAGTGGAAGTTATGAACATTTATCACAGAGATCTAACTAGGAGGAACACTCGTAATATTCTGACATTAGGCCTACTGGATTAATGCTGCTGCGCATATGTGCTGTGGACCATGATGTCCTGTAAATAATATGTCTCAAATCAAGGGTGGAACACCAACAGAACTTTCGCTTTGGCCAGAAAGCTCCCTCAGTGGTGTTCAAACTGTCTGCTGTCGACAATTTCTTGCACTTTGATATCGATCGACATGGTGGCGGCGATCGGCAGACCTTCGCGAACAACTTCGTTCCCGACTGGACATTCTTGCGATTTCATCAGAGATTCTTAGTTTCCGCTACTAATTTTGAACAGTCCATCGAGCAATGGAAAGGCAATACAGGTTTAGCCTGGGATGTCAGGTACCTGCGCTTAGGTTTCGTGTATATCCTACATATTTAAATGAAGACCAGCATACACTGCTAACTAGAACTTGACATTGATGCTTTTCCTCACGTAAAACGAAAGTAGATGGACTGATAAGGCCTTTCAAACCATAAAGGGTAAATTGCAGCCCAGCACGAATTTGGGTAGAACGCGGGAAACACTGGCCATCTGTAAATTTTTTTAAATTAAAAGCCTACTTTGTGCATTACTGCCATCAACGATGTATGTGCCTGTTAAAACAGGAAAGAACTAGTACTCAATAAACACACACCAGCTGTTTTCGGGCCTTTCCAGAACCCATGAAAACGAATCAAGCATCACATTTTCCTGGTTGTTCATTCGTTTGCCATTAATCGAGAGTACTAAACGAGAAAAAGTTATTGGTGCATGGATTCACACCACTGCTTCGTAGACACCATAAGAGAAGCTATACAGTACTCCTTTCTTTCCATGTCGGAAAAAACAAGTACATAGTTGGAAAGTCGGCAGAACATACTAGATGGCTTAAAGGTGGCATAAATAGAGAGATGAACTACCGGGCGGTATTGCCGGCCTAACATGTGCCAAAGCTAGTAAATTTCGCTTTGAAACACACGGTAGACTCGCACCACACGTCGCCGCAAATAAGGACAGGCTTGGAAAGGAATCGGAGAACACTAGGGTATACGCAGAAGACATGGATGGACGGCAGTTTCCCGAGCAGCAGTTGGCTGTGATTCGATCTGCAGATCACGGATCACGAGGCAACTGCCGGTCGGGCGGCAGCCAACTGTGGTAAAGAAAACCAAGAACATGACGGTCTGGGAGCATATGACGAACAGAGCATGGGCACCGTAGGCAATGCCGGTCGGGCTGAGTAGGGATCTAGTCACGCGACACTGACCCGAGACTAAGACACGTACCCAGCCCGGCCCACGACACCGACCAGAATGGCCCTCGTGGCGGGACGATGGGGACGGCCAGCGCGCGGCCGCCGCGCCGCCTTTCGCGCGCGCGCCAAATTCGAACGGCGCGAGGCAGTGCGCGGCCGCTACGACGCAGACCGCGCGCTCGCCTCTCGCCCGTTTCGCCCGCGACCACGCTCCGCCCACACCGGCTGGACAGTAGCCAGCGCGGCCGGCAGTGACGTCATCACGCAATCGTCTGCAAGTGGAGTGGTTAAGTTGAATAGGGTTAATGGAGAAGTGTGCGCTGATCGGTTGTCCATTTGGTTACTGGTTGTTTGACCCGAGTTTTGTATGTCTACCAATCCGGTGTGTACTAGGTGGTGGTCCCACTTTCCCAGCAAGAAGATTGCTTCATCGCTGTCAAAATGCTTGCTTGGACTACTGTGCATACTAAATTACGATGTTTGCTGCAAGTTTTCATGATAGGATAAATGACAAATTGTTTGGCAGGATAACAACACTGGCTTGATACATCGGATAAGCCACCGCAAGTCATCCCGTAGACCAGATGTGTATCCAGTCACCTTTATGACGCTACGAATGGAGTCCAATGCATAGTGCAACCCTCACGGATTGGTCAACGCCGAACACTTTATGCTTCTGTGCTCTAATGATTTACAAATTATATCGCATTTTCCAAGACCGACCTCCTGTTAACCTCGGCATTGATTGATAATTCGATGTTTCTCTTAAATAAGCAGACACGAGGTTGTTATTATAGAATTTATCAGGATACAAAAGCTGACGTTTCGGCGGCTTTGCCCCTATGCGGCTGCTATCCACCAACTAACCTAAATACAACAAATAAACGGTAGGTGTTTAAATGAAACTGTTTCTTATGCGAATACAAATTCATTTGTTAAGTTTTACTTGCTAGGGTTATGAAAGTGTTGGGCTCAGTAGATCGCGTCTCGATTTGACCTTTCCAGGCTCTGAAGAAGGCGAAACCGCCGAAACGTCAGCTATTGTATCCTAATGAATTCTATAATAACAACCTCGTGTCTGCTTATTGAAGAAAAACATCGAATTATATCGCATTTCATTAAGCGATCGTTGGAAAAACGGCAGTTCAGGTGCCATCACATCACGTTGTGTACTAAAATGTCAACTTTGATTATTTTATTTGTGAAATCCGTTACTAATTCAATGTTCTCCTAAGCCAATGTGCTGGGATGGGATTTCCAAACACAAGGTTTCTTGGGCGCTTCAATGCAAAAACTGCTTTGTGGTTTTTTGGTCCAATATTCGATGGTTTCGAATGCTACCATCTGCCACATTCGTAAGCAAGTCGAGCGTACTACTGAAGTGGAATTTGACCCGCGAACGGTATTATAACACATCCGAGTTGATGCTTCACAGCCGTTAGCCTTCGCGATTTCGGTCTTCTTAGCAAGTCGAGCTTCGTTAAGATCAGCAGCGGTCGAATGACGCATCCTCACCTGACGATGTCCTTTTATACGGTGCAACTCGTTTTCTCAGGACGGTTCAGTCCACACTATTAAGCATAATGGTCACCTAGCACAGAGCCTAACAATATTTCAAAAACCGGTTTTCCATAAACTTTGGATGTGGGTTCGAACAAGTGAAATTAGTTCATCTTTAGAGGGCGGCTGCACATTGCGATACATGACGACGCCGCGGCACTCGTTTTATCGCCGTGCGTGTTCTCACGAAAAAAAAAGAAAGGAACTGGAATGCTTTGTGGTCTTAAGAGTCAAGGGTCCTACAAAATGACTTCTCCTTCTGGGTGCCCCAATGCAGATGTGGTGGCGGTTCCTTCCATTCTGAACAGAAGATTCCCTTGAAAAGCCTTTGAAGCGGAATTTCATGGTAAAATGATAAGCGGGAAGGTGTTTCCTCGTTTGACTGAGAGCAAAGACCACTACATAGAGTTAACTCTATGGATTATGATCAAGTTATTACTGCGGCCATTATTATCACTGCATGAAATACTTAAAATTGAATAGCCTTTATTGATCAATCGTATTTTCCCCAAAACTCACTCTCTCTTTGAAACGAAGCATTGATGCGTTTGATGTTCGGCCCATTAATTTTTCAGTGAAACTCAGATTCAGTATGTTACTCTCTCTTTCCTTGAGCATACACGAGTTTGTTAATACAAGATGTGTTCAACAACGGCTAAATTCCTCGGCAACTTCGCCTTCTTCAGAACCTGCAATGTGCAAGTTGATACGGAATCTCGTCAGCGAATATCTTCGTAGCAGAAATACTCAAAACCTAAGTTTAATTAGCATGGGAAAGCTCTACATTAATATTCACGAACTTTGCCGTTACCGTTCCACTGAGCAGAAGCAGTATCCTGGAATGAATATGCCGCTAAACGCGACCTACTCAAGTCCCGTTCTACGGCTACTTCGATGCATCGCCGTTTGTTGAAGTTCAGCGCTTGACATTTCTGCTGTCGTCGTGGGTGTATCTGACGACGATGATATGCTAACGAGATGAATCATCGATCGATCACGATGGAGGTGGAGCGATCGATGTGAGGGATCCGTTTCAAGACGAGTTTGCACTGTAAATTACCACCCGCTGAGGGATACGACACTAGGCCGCAAGCAGACGACCCACTAAAGTACATGCCAATAAGTTCGGTGCAAGTTTTCGCTCTCTTTGTCGTCGGGTGCTCATTGACCGGTCGAAAACGTGCCGTTTTCTCTAGGAACCCTGTGCAGAAGCTGTTCGTAGAGAATTCGATTGTGACGACGCTATTCGTATTGTTTACGGTTCATAGAACACCGTCAAATTTAATGCTGAGCGTGGAACGGGTCAGAGTTGACGATTTAATGGGATGGCAAATTAATCCCAAGCGGACATTGTTATTCAAACGTGTCATGTTGGCAGTTTACGGCTTTGCGAAATGATCCTCTATTGGTTACGGTGTTCCCGACTGTTTTAACTTCTCCTGAGTCTCTAGACATGTACGCGGGCAGTTTGTATGGTCAGATTTTGCTAATGCAAATGATTCCTACTAGAAGAACTCTTTAGCTCTAGTGAATTTGGTCAATTCGCAGTGTCGGGCCGCACATGCGTACCTCATCTTTAACGTGACCTTCAACTAAACGGCTGCTACGACTATCAACCACACAAGAAACTCTTTCCCCTCAGTGAGAATTGCGTTGCGAGGGGTGGGTGGTGAATTCGCTGAGCAAGAAGAGAGAGTTATTGTCCTCTATTAAGAGAACCTAGGCAAAACTGAAGAGATTAGGTTTCACCAATCATTTCTATACTTTGTAAGATGACACGTAGATGTTTTCTGATGTTCCTGTCTGCATTACGAAGGATCCCATTTGAGTCGATTTTTTTTGACTCTAAAAGTTACGAGATGTGGAGGATTTTCTACGAGGACTGCAGCTCGCAGCTAGTCGAGAAACCTTGACATCGTCGCGGTACCGAGCAACCTGCTCACCTCGTTATTCTCTCTTTGTTCCTCTCTGCAACGAATAGTTCGCACAGACGGCTGCATAAAATCATGTAATTCGACTCTTGATATCCTACCATAAAATGTCTATCGCTTGGCCACAAAGCAGTGTCGAATCGGGACACAGTTCTGAAATGATCACCAGCTGGTGGTCTGTGCACGCTGCCTGTTTCGCAAATGATCGCACTACTCGAAATAAATTACATCCGAGATTCTCTTTCTCTTTAGTGTTTTTGTTTAGTTGACTGACTTGAGGTTATCGAGTCTGATGAAGCGACTTGGTGTTGACAGGTGCTTGAATCCCTTGCTCAGCAACCACATAAAACCAAGTAAACGGCAGCACTTGGTGAGTCAGGAAGAAAAACCCAACGACGTTTATGGTAAAGAGAATTTGCGAAAGTCTATCGACTATAGAAAGTACAAGTTTTCGTTTGCCGTTATTCAGTTTGAGAAAATTTGTGTGGTATAAGAACAGAATAGAATAGAAACGAATCTTGGACGAAGACATGTCACAAAATCTGAGATTGAATTCCCGCCTCATCTGCCACTAAAAACTGAAATTTTGGTGTCAAAAATGCTTATGTTCAGTAATTACAACGTTCTGTGCTCACCCTCAGTTATTATGGCATGATGGTTGTGTACTTTGAATAGATTTTGTTCTCAACTCAGTTCTTTGGCAGTAGTAGGGTTAAGAGAGAAAAAACACACGGCGTTGATCAATCCCTGGAGGATGCGCCATGCATTCGACATCATTTAGCATCGTTTAGAGATGATTGAATGCATATCTGGCCTTTTACAATGACTCGCAGTGGCTTACTGATGTATCGAGACAGTACTGCTATGCTCCCGCGCTGGTCTGATGCCAATTTGCCGACCCCGGAAGGATCGACGGCTTGGTGGGCTATGGGCATGGGGATCGATTCCAGGCATGTGTTGCAGAGCGCCTCCAACCATTGCGCATTTTCAAGTATGTTCTTTGCTCCACTAACGTTTTCGTATTCTCACTACTTCAGGTAATCCTTAGTAGAATTTGAGTCTCATGTCCTAGTAAGCACTAACTAGCATAACTGATGGCCCCTAAGCATATAGGATTTTTTGTTACTTCAAGGTTTGCTTCTTTGCTATTCATCGCTAAACCATATTATAAACATAACAGCGGATAAATGTAGGTCTCTTGGAATCACAACTTTCAGCATTATGAATCAGTTTTCATTTCGATAGTCGAGCAATTTCCTCGGGTGAGTCGTCGTCATAGAGGCAGGTGTTCTGGCTGCACATTTGCCTCGCCAGCAATCGTTTTTTCTTTACGGCAATGGAAAGGCAGGAAAAACTACAGGGGCCGGCGCCTCGTTTGAACGGGCAGCTGTCTTCGATGTTTCGCGCCCAAACGGGCGAAAAAGTGATGACTGAGAAGTGCGACACGATAAGATCGAACAAAGAAACCTTAAATGATGCCATACGCGAATGTTCCGAGCAAACATCATCGCTAGCTGGGCAGGATTGCTAACGTGGTTTGAGCCGCGTCAGTCGGAATGGTGACCGCCTAATTCATGTTGTACTCGTAGTTAATGCGGACTCAAAGAAGGATTTGAGGAAGGAATGAGTATTTTTCTATGGAGCCTCTTCCTTAGGGTCGATTTCTCGTCCACAATGTTTGTTCCCGGCTTAAGCACTTGTTGTGATTAACCCGCAAGCTCTACGCTTTGTCTCTTAATTTCGTTAAATGATCCCTACTTCTTGAACTTGTAGAAAACACCTACACGTATCTATGAATTCCTTGCCTTTTGCTGGTACAGATTTGTGCAATTAGGAGTGCCTTCATAAAGGTGAAACTAATAGTAACATTGGCATGTTTTTAAAATATTTCCCACATTTGTTTAAATTGTTGGGCTTACACGAGGTTGGTAAACAATCTTTGTTCAGCTATCGCTCAGATATCATCGTCTTCATCAGAGGTGATCTGATCTGAGTTGATGGTCTACAGCTGTTCGTCTTTTCGATGTGGCGCCTTCGTGTTTGTATCGAGTCGGATCTTCCTCAGTGGAGCATCTCTGAAATAGGGCATATTCACCCGACGATGCTCTTTTATACAGGATGCTCACTGTTGATAATAGCGATTGTCTGGTGATAACAACTTGTTTTTTCCCGGACAATCCATCCTGCGGAAAATGGTATAATAATCAGCTAGCACAAAGCATAACAATAATATTTCAGAAACCGACTTTTCTTTAACTTCGATATGTTTTATCAACGTGTGTTCAAATAGTTGAGATTATTATTAGCTCATATTTCCTAGAGACCATCTCCTATTTTGGATAAGTCAAAACTGAACATGTTCAAATAGAATTCACAGCTAAGTCATCAACCATTACATTGTCTTCTCGGGCAATAAAGAAATTCTTTTTCTTCCCCGCTGCGCTCCGTAGCTTCCCAGTCGGCTTCGCTCGCACTTTGAACACGAACCATATTACAATTTTCTGGTGAGGTTTCTTACCTCTACAACTGTTAAGGAAGTGAACACGGAGAGCTCGGTGTGCTGCGCTATGGTGATGGACATACCTGTGGGTAGATTGTCGATCTCAGACTGGATGTGAGAGTTGATTGCTTGGAAGGACCCTATAGCACGTTCACCCGCACTCTTTTCACATGGTCACGGATTTTTGAACGATTCGACGGTATAGCTTAACCCACGCAGATGCAAATGCGTTAATCCACATATGGATGGGTATGGTCATAAACATTTACAGAACGTCAAAGTTAATGCGGTACAGCAGAGACAGGCATCTTCCTAGTCAATCGATTTCAGAGTACGAATCCAAAGCCGCTTTTGGTGGGAGTTTAATCTCTCACCAGCAATTTGAGAGCGTGCTATTGGCGACTAAGCGGGTGGAAATCCATGGTCGTGTTTAATTAAGATGGAACAAAAGTAAACGCTTACAATTTGCTTGGAGTCGTTTTAAAATAGTACGGATATATTTCGTAGCGTGTTATATCATAAAAACACTTCAAAACTTCCGATTTGCCCCAATGTTAGATTGGTTGAAGTGCGATTAGCCGATGTTGAGCGGGAACTTTGAAGTGGTATTTATAGTTTGCCCCGTGCAAAACTTGAAAGTAATTGTCAAGGAGCGAGGAAAAATGATGGCCGCTAGCTAAGAAAACCGATGAGCAGCTGAAACAGACAGTTTAATAGGCAAATTCGTCCTGCTTCTGCAGCACCATTTATGCAGAGTATAGTTTAGCGAAGGTCTGTGGAAGATTAGGAGTTTCGCTGGTGTTTTTGCTTTCGTTGCAATTTTTGATGCGTTTTTTACATTTGGTGATAGCACTCTACAATGGTACTAGTGCTTTGCTTTACATCAGCACAGAATATTGGGGAGAGTTGATGCGATTGCACACTAACAAGTTGTCACCATAACCTTTCTTTAGTGCATGCGTTGAACGCCGTTGGCTTTTCCATACGTCCGCTTTTCACCACACATCGTTGTGTGAAGTAGATAGTTTCTGTCGGACAAATGAAGCACAAAGCGGACTTCCTAGCGGCATTCTCTTTGGTGCTCGTCGAATTCGTAAACACCCATACATCGAGCTTTTTCACTTTTCCACTATCTTTCAGAGACCATAGGTTGTTGATCTGTTAGCGTAGAGTTCTTCTTCAACCTCCCAGCAGTTTTTCGGGGATTACTGTCTGCTAACGCCTCCAGAGGTCCTGTGTCCTCTTCTTTATCGAGACTATCAGATCTTCTGTACTTTGCATGCCATCTACGTGTGCAGCCCGACCCATGCTTTGATGACATTTCAATTGCTAGCGCGACGATACGTGCAAATGTGAGCTCATGAAGGAAAACAATCCGATTTTCTTACTTTGAAAGCATCATTTGAACCAACCTAAAATAATTCTCATCAGCACTGCACGTGATGCGCATTTATCATCAAGTCTATTTGTGAATTTTAACTTATTATTTGCTATCTACTCTTTTTTAACAGCAGGGTACATACTACGAAGTATAACTCTAATGATGCCGGTATGTTTGCAAAACTCCGAACCGCAGGTATCTGTGGTGGAGAACGAACACCCTATTGTCCTTTCCGGGGAGAAACACGTTCACCACCACACCATGCAGGTCCTTCGTTTCGCCTATCTCTCAGCTAGTTCTATCGATCTTTTGCCATCAGCAATCACCCGTCAGCGGGATTGATCTGGGAAGCTTAAATCGGCAACGAACCCAATTAAACTGACACTGCAGTTATAATCACAATTTAAATGGTAGAGATCCGTGGATTTAAAAGAGTAGGCAGTGGCCAAAGTCCCAAGCTGAGGCTGTAGCTATAATTGTGATTATAACTGCAGCCTCAGCTTTACTGAGTTCGTTGCCGATTTGGGCTTCCCAGATCAACCCCGCTGACGGGTGATTGCTGATGGCAAAAGATCGATAGAACTAGCTGAGAGACAGGCGGAACGAAGGACCTGCATGGTGTGGTGGTGAATGTGTTTCTTCTCGGAAAGGACAACAGCGCCTTCATTCCCCACCACAGATACCTGCGGTCCGGAGTTTTGCAAGTATCTCGGCATCATTAAAGTTCTATTTATGAACTTCATAGCGAGAAGAACCACATTCTTCTATGTCAGTCCATCCTTTTTCACTGTCGAATTAGTTGGAGAGCTCCGTGAAAAGCTTTCTCATGGTAATAATAACAGTGAATGAGTGAACTGTAATACGTTATTACAGTTTGGGTAAGTGAGATTTAAAAATGGAAGGAACCACTGTAAGGTTAAACGCATGCATCTTATTATTAAAACTAAAAGGATAAAGCTCTTGACGTTAATCAGTCCCTGAGGGATGCGCCATGCTTTCGACTTCATTAAACATTGTTTGGAGGAGATTGAATGCATATCTGGCCTTCACATTGACTCGCGGTGGTCAGCCAATGTATCAAGTCAGTGCAGCTATCCTGCTGGATAAGAGTGATACTACTTTGCCGACCCAGGAGGAATGGAAAGCTTGATGGGACATGGTAGCGGGGATCGATCCCGTGTCTGTGTTGCAGGGCGCCTCCGACCACTGCGCTACACTTATTTTATTATTACGTGCAAAAATGAAGAACTCGTAGAGTATTTTGAGGATTTCCATGTTCCGTGTTTTTTTGCTGACAGAATAAACATACTGCCATGCAATGATGGGTTTCCTCGATGTATTTCAGGAGGATGAGTAGCTAATAGAGGAAGAATCAAGAGAAGCAGTTGATACGATGGTGAAACTCACAGGTACTCAAATCGCGACAATGTAACAAAGCAATATATTATATTAATTTTGTATCAAATAGCACATAGATTCTTTTTATCTTGTGCTACACTGCATTCCATTTTAAACGAAGTATTTCATTTTACTTGATTAGTCATTGCCTGAACGTAAGTCAGTAGTGTGTTCGAAATCCTGTTCATGAAGTGCTTGCTTATTTAAGATCCGACACGATCATTCGGAAGCGAGGCCAAGAGCGACTTTATGACACGATGAAAGTCGTACCTACCTTCTTCTGAAAAATTGAAAAATATGCATAAATGTGATTCTGTTCGCGTCCCTTGAGCATGTATGGCCCATTGACCAGCCTGATAGGGACGAGCGTACAGGTTCCCGTCCGAATCATTGAAAAACGTAATTGTATTCGTCCGTTGCTGTTACTGTAAACATAGAGGTGTACTGGCTCGTGCGTAGATACGGTCAAAAATGTGAGATCAAAGAAAAATAAAGTACATAGGAGAAAGTTCGTAGTGGTTTCCGGTAAACCACCGCGCAAAGGTGCTTGGCAACGTGCAATTCTTTACTCCTTCGCCATAGACATTGAAAGCAAGGGATTTATGCATTCAAACTGCCCAATACTGCGGGGTTCGCTATGGAATGAATGATAAACCTTCCGGGTTTTTATGCTGTCAAGATCAAGAATGATTATGGTGGCGATCGATACACACACGGCCCAATTACGACGTTCAAACCAGCGACTTCTCGTTTTCTCCACAATATTATGATACTACGACAAAGATAAGGTAAAGTATATGTGGCCATGGAGAACTTCTGTAGGGAGATTATTCTTTTAGGTGGTTATCAACGACGGCTTCATCGCAGAACCTGGCCCTGTGGGAAGCCTGAAAAAATCTATATCAAGAACCACATCCTGGAAATAAACCAACATCACGGGATCCTGTATAACACTTTCATGACGATGAAAACATCTATTCTAGCTAGCAATTCAAACTTTCCTCGACTTTAAAACAGTAATCTTCTGGTTCAGATATGTGACCAATTATATAGTAATAAATGGTAGGTGTTGTCTAAGTGCGGTTTACCTCCTCATCGTGGCTGGGAGGCTTTTCTGAGTGTCGGGCTGCGATGTACAGCGGGGGATTCATCCTCCCTGCAGGGCCATCCAAGCTGAGGAGTTCAGCGTTTTCACCAGGAAGCCTAGCTAAGAATGAACCAGTACTAGGATCCGCCACCGTCCTGGTATCAAACTATTAACATAGTGGCAACTTCCCTTCTGATCCACAAGGGTTGCGACTGCCTATGGTGGTGAAGACCCGGGGCAGACTTTAGCCAGGCCGACCTCGGTCCTCCAGGGAACCATAATAGCTTAACCAGCAAATCTCCGAAAAATGGAGATTATGCTGGGGTCCGCACAGCCAGTGAGCACGGGCCATTCAAGTGTCCAAGTGTCTAAGTGTTGTCTAGGTGATGGTGTTGTTACTCCAAGTTCCTACGTGCACTAGAAACAGCGATTACTTCCAAAAAAAATTATTGTTTCTTATAGTAGGAAAACGAAGCTACAGATTTTAAGTGAAAATCAAAATCTGTTATTGTTTGGGACATTTTGACTTCATGGTTAGTATTTAGAAGACCGTTGGCGACAAGAAGCTTAGTTATCTAATGCCTACACAATAATGCTTAAAATTTGGATATCATCAAAGAAAGTTTTTCTCTGGGTTTTGAAGTTCGCCCCACAGCATTACGTTGGTCGGTAGCACAATTCTATTAGTGCCGCATCATTTTCATTATTAAAGAGCGCCATCTGATAGTTGCACAAATCGTATTGTAACATTGTTTATGAAATGATGTAGACTGAAAGCTTTAGACTTTATTTAGCCTGAAACAACTAGCAGCTAACGTGTAAGCTTTTAAATGAAATTCCGAATCGTGCGTTCAAAAAAGCAAGGGAAGGTCATTCACGAAGTATGTTTCTAGCCAACGCCTAGAAAATTTGAGCAATGCTCAAGCAGGGATGCCTGCTCTAAGGCGTAATCAAGGGAGAGTTGCACATCAAGACAACCCAGCTGATGGCTAGAGTTCTTCTCAAAATCGCTGGACAAAAACTAGGGTGCCTTTCAGATTCTAAAGTAAATGTTAAGGTACCTTTGACAGTGTTTCGTTTCCTCGGATTCATCCAACCGTGCCCAGAACATCTAAGAACCGCAGAGCAAAATCGTTTCCAAATGCTTATCTTCAACAGTATTCTGTCGTTCCTGAATCTTTTCATGTTCAACGTTCCTGCTTCCATCGCGGAATTCAGCTTTTCATTTAACTACAAATTCATGCAAGAAACCCTCGAGTTCATTTAATTTTATTTTTGGCTTTGTTTAAATAATGCGCATTGGGCACAAAAGCAACATTAAAGTAAGATGTGAAGCAAGATCTGTGCTTTAAAATAATGTTCACTACGAACAGTGTAAAATAACCAACGATGCTTTGTAAGTATGGAGGGAAGGAAGGAAGAAATGCAGGATTCGTTTACGGAAGTCAAAAGGTAATCCGAAAATGACTTATAAGTTGAACGCTTCAATCGAGTAAAGCTATAAGGTCAATTATCTGTCTTCTCAACGACTATCGAGCAATTCGAGTATGCAGAATTATTGGTAGACCCATCTTTTCCTCATGTTCTGAGGTTTCCTACTAGTCTCAGAGTTTGAAGAAGCAAAATGGATAAGAAAAGTAACGTTCCAATGTATTAGAACTAGTAGGAAACCTAGAAACACGAGAAAAAGATGGGTCTACCAATAGTTCTGGCTAGTGGAATCGTTCCATAGTTTCCGCTGACAGGTGATTGCTGATGGCAAAAGATCGGTAGAACTAGCTGAGAGAAATGCGAAGGGACCCGCATGGTGTGGTGGTGAACGCGTTACTCCCCGGAAAGGACAATATCGGGTTCGTTCCCCACTGCAGATACCGGCGATCCGGAGTTTTGCAAATATCTCAGCATTGTACCCAAGATCGATTTTCTATTAACCTCGGCATTCGATTATGAATTCGTCGTTTTCAATCGCGAGGTTGTTAAACAGCATACGTTTACTTCCATGCAAAAACACATACAACACAACCATAGCTGACGTTTCGGCAGAATCGCCTTCTTCAGGGCCTGGAAGAGTACATTGATACGTAATTTACTAGGTCAAACGGTTCAACAGCACAAACAGAAAGATGAAAATCTGCAAGATAATTACAAGTTTTATGGCTTCTTGAAAAAACCTCCGCTTTTTTCACCTGTCTTCCAACAAAGAAGAACATCCGCTCAGAGTCGCATATGGTTGACGACTGCACCTGCCCAGATATGGGGCATTCCTCCCTGCTATTCATTGTAGGATTTTTGGCGTTTATCCAAAAAGCCTCGAGAAGTTTGCGCGTTGGTGTTTTAGCGACTTTCGGTTTTAGCGATCAAAATCGTCTCCGCTATGCTTTTGTATCCTATGCGTCCCTGGTGGCGCGCCTTGCTTTGCTTTTCGTTTGCCATCTAGGTGTTCTTTTATGCTGATATATAAAGGTCCGCACGTTTCGCCAATATATTCATCTCCGCAGTTATTACAAGAGATCAGGTATATCGTACCTGAACTCATGCAGTTACCGTAGGGCAAATTACGCAATTTGTTGTTTCACATAGACGGTCATACAGGCGGTTGCGAACTAACTGACGACGTAGAGTAGCCGGTGGTATTTCAGCTATCGCTACCGACTCCTCTAGGCCTGCCCTTCTTATGCACCGTTTTATATCCACACTTACTTCATCGCTAGTGAAGGGCAACATAAACGGGGTTTTATTCTGGCCGCGCTTTTCGTTTTGGAGCATTGCTCCCTTTTCAAACTTGTTTTATAGGGTTGCTATTTCGTAGCCATTGGAGATGGCTATTTACCAAGCCAAGTCGAGCGATTCTTCCTTTAGTTCCCTACTTGTGCACATAAAGGTCGCTGTTTAAAACATGTTTCTCACAAGCGCACTTTTTGCGTGTGAAGTGTGGGAAGAAATAGAATGAACCAGGATGTTTTTGTTACTTGGTTTTCGGTACCACTTTGTCATATAGCCGTTACCTGATAAGTATATATATATATATATATATATATATAT